>JAQJVK010000023.1:9426700-9722482 GCA_035578135.1 Flexamia atlantica | reverse complement strand
GAGGGTCACTCGAAGGGGTTTACATTTGAAAATTTTGAGTTGCCCCCAAAATCCCCCATTTTTGGGGGACAGTCAAAATTTTAAATATCACCTAAAGAGACTACTTTTTCACTTAATAACATTTTTCCCAGGCTCGTTTCATTTTTACGTCACCAACGGTGAATTAAAACTCCAAACTTCGTAGACGCCAGGTTTCAAGGATGTGTTGTATTCAAAACTTTGACCACCCAGTTTTAATATACCCGCAGCAGCAAACGTGCATACTCATTCCCCATGTTATTCTTATGGAGCTTACAAAAACATGTAAAATCTCGCTATGTTGGATTGAAATATCTTGCTTTGCACTTGAAATTCGCTGAGTATGCAGGTCTGCTGCAACGGGTGTATTTTTGACTTCTGTGGATTCTGTTGGAATACATTGAGTCAGTTTTATAAATAACACATAAGGCTTACTTACTTACTTGTCTAACTCGCCCCCCCCCTACTCGACCAACGTGTTTCTATCAAAATTGGCATCAGCTTGTCAAAGTTTCTAGGAGTTGTATTCAAAACTTTAACAAGCTGCCAATGTTGATAGAAACACGTTAGCGACCTCCAACCTCCACCGATCGCCTATTTTTTAAAGCTCTTTAAAATGAGGGGTCACTGAAAGGGGTTTACATTTGAAAATTTTGAGTTGCCCCCAAAATCCCCCATTTTTGGGGGACAGTCAAAATTTTAATTATCACCTAAAGAGACTACTTTTTCACTTAATAACATTTTTCCCAGGCTCGTTTCATTTTTACGTCACCAACGGTGAATTAAAACTCCAAACTTCGTAGACGCCAGGTTTCAAGGATGTGTTGTATTCAAAACTTTGACAAGCTGTCAATTTGGATAGAAACACGTTAGGGACCTCCAATTTTCACCATTCATCTACTTTTTGAAAGCTCTTTGAAATGAGGGGTCACTCAAAAGGGGTTTGCATTTGAAAATTTTGAGTTGCCCCCAAAATCCCCCATTTTTGGGGGACGCTCAAAATTTTTGGTAACGTCAAAAAACAATTTGGGTTGAGTTAGTATCATTTCCCAAAGGTCAATTGTTTGTCTTAACAAACAAAAAAATTAAGGAGGGGGGACGGACTTTTTTTACACACTGTATATATGTGTGTCTGTGAGCACGATAGCGGCCGTAAAAATGGTCCGATCTTAATGACATTTGGTACAGACATGTAAAGTGGTAATCCCTCGGACGAGTTCGTAAACCAGCCCGATTGGACCACCGGTAGGGGGGGTAAAGGGGGATAAACCCCCCCCCCAAAATGGGTTTTTTGAGTTTTTCACATAGAAAAATAAAATCTACCGAATTTTTGTTTCCACCATTGAATTCAGCTCAAAAAGACAAACAATTTAGTATTTTGAATCACTGTCTCATACGGAACCGGAAAACCTCAATATAATTCTGAAGTAAACATTGATAAACATTAAAAATTTGCAATTAGTGGTTTAGAAAAATGTCTTTCGTTGCTCTGTATATTTTAACTACCTCATTTACAAATAGAATACAATATTTTATCAAAACTATGATGACCTGTAATTTTGCAATGTCCCATACGGAACTAGCCTACGGTTAATTATCCCAATAAAAATAAAGTGTTTGCAAAGTTTTCAAAACATATAACATATTAATTGACAAATCAACATACACAAGTAGAAGCATATTTTATCATGTAAAACCAATTTAAATATTTTTTAAGTCCATTAACTGGTTGTGAACATGGTCTAACTGTCCCGTACGGAACTTGGAATGGCTGGCTGACGAATTTCTCTTGTGGTAAGGTTCTGAACGCTTGTGATTGGAAAATCGCCTCATAATTGGTAACGTTAGGAAAGACATGACAAAGCTGACCAAAATTTCAAAATTGATACCATACATAAAAAAGAAAAAGTATTTAAACCTTTGTCCCTTTTAAAATAAATATTTTCGAAGGATTTTCAATAGTGAATCTTTTTCTAATGTAATGTGTTGCTGGTAATGCTGATTTATTCTAAAGAGGTAATATAAGGTCCTATATTATGTCTATTCAAATATATATAGAACTTCGAACGAGATAGGTAATATATATATTCGAACGGATTGAGTCTTTTAAATCTGAGGTCCTAAAAACGAAACTATATAATGGTGATGGGTAGGTCTTACCATATTGAGATCTACGGCAATAACCTATCCCGAAGGGGGAAATTCGCTTAAAGTACAAAACAAACACGTAGGCCTATAGTCCGATGAGGCAAATAACTTAGCCCGTTTGGACCGGTATAAGAGTAATGTCAATATGTCACTTTAGGATGGGCTAATGGACGGCTCGGCCAACTTATCTCACTCTGTCTCAGTGCTGCCAAAAACCGGGAATTTTCCCGGGAAATTAAGAAAAAACCGGGTAAACCGGGGATTTTAGACTTAGACTGCGGATTTACCCAACGACCTGGATATAAAAAATTGCTAAAACCGCGGGTATTTTTGGACGAGCTACAAAGATTTTTTAAACTCTAGATATTTTTTTAGTCGGTAATATGTATTTGGTATGGTTTTATTGGTTTCAGTGCCACAGAAAACGGGTATTTGCCTGGTTTTCAGGTATTTTGAGAGCCATTCCGGGGATTATTTGATGATTTTTTAAAATCGGGTAAATTGGGGATTTTAGACTTGAGCTGCGGGGATTTACCTGGCATCCTAAACATATATAAAACGGGTAAAGCCGGGGATTTTTTTTATTATTTTTTTTGCAAGTATCCATGTAATATGAGAAACATAATTTGTTTTCATGGTTTTGAGAACAATACTCGAAGTAAATATACGTATAAATTGTGCAGTTTATTAATGTAAGATTTCCCTCTTTACCTAGTAATTTTAGGAAACTACCCGGTTTTGGGGGAATTGAAAGTCATTAGTTGCTTTTTCGGCTAATTACCCGGTTACTTGCGGGGATTTTGCGGGGATTGTTGCCGAAAAAACCGGGTAAAAGCGGGAATTTTTAATGGAGTTTGCAGGTAAAAAGCCAAATATTCTCTCTGGTAACACTGCTCGGACTACAGTTCTTACCAATAAAAGGTAGATCTGCCGGTCTACCTAGCGCTACACCTTAATCCACAAACGAAATCGAAAGAAACGAAGCCTCAGGAAATGAAAACGCGTTCCCCTCTCAGCGGTGCGGCAACCAAATAATACGATTATGCAAAAACTCGAACTGACATAACAGGTGGTTAACTACTGACCTACTTACACCCTAACCTAACATTACTATCTGATCCGTTTCCCGCCATCCCGCGGCACGCGCGTCTCGTGACCTCGGTGTTTGCAAACAGCTGACGTCGCGTCTGCGGACAGACCTCGGCGAACTGTCAGGTGGTTCGTTGTTTCGCGCGTTACGGCCGGAAGGGTTTACGTTTACGATAGGGTTATCAGATGTACGATAATTATAGTATTTGCACGATAATTTCTTTGGATTGTACGATGTACGATAGTACTTCCTGTAGGATAACTGACGCCAATTCTTGAGGCCCAGTGCGGTGGATGCGCAGCAGCAAAAACGGCTAGTGCGCATGCGCGGCAACGCGTCGCCAGAGCGCAGCACTGTCATTCTTCTCTCAGCCGTCAACAATCGCGTGCCACTACATGTCGTCCTAAAAACTTTGACCGACGGAACATTGACTATTACTGACGATTAATGATCTGTTTAAATTCTATTCAATAATAAAAAATATTTCATTAGTATTTATTGAAGCGTCTTGTTACTCTGAACAACGATTGCCAGATAAGCAGTAACTACGTGCGAGCTGCCCAATTCACGCAGCCAGGCTAGTATACCGTCGGCCACCGCTCCCGTTCCTACTCCCCTCTCCTCCCAGCCTACGCACTCCCCGCCCCATACGCGGACACACACTCACCTCAAGAATTGGCGCCAGTTATACGCGAAAATTTTGAATGTACGATAATTTTGAATAGGTGCAACTGCTTAAAAGAGAGAAAGATTTTAAACGAAAACCAGGGTTATTGTGTTTGACCAGCTATTTTGCATTGCAATTGAACAAAAACGTCCATGGGAGTCTCGTCTTTTCTGTTGCCTGTTTCTAGTTGTCATATTTATGCAGCGAGCGGGCGAATGGTCTTTGTTTATGCGTTTGGTAGGTTTTATATATTTTATGGTAATTTGGGTTTATTAGAAGTTTTTCATTTGTTTTAATACAATAAGCCCAGACAACTTAAACTTCAACGTAAATAGTGCTACCCTATTGTATTAAAAAGAGAAAGAAGACATTTTCTTTGAAGAATAAATAATGCCGAGTTAAACTATAGATTAATATTATTATTATTATAGATAAACGTTAACTTTCGTACAATTTGTTACACAGTCAGTTGCTTACGTATTTGTCAAAAGATAAGACGTTGATTTATGATTATGCCTATTCATTTTAATTTTTACTTTTGTTATATATTAATCATCATTTTATTTTTATTGTTTTCATTCCAATGTGAGTTTTTTTTAATTCGTACATATGCATATAAAACAGAAATGATAAATTACATTATACCATAAAGATGGTTTACTTTCACATGATCAAGTCGTATTTGTACCTTTGTACGATAATTTTGCAAGAAATACGATAATTTTAGCAGCTCTTGTACGATAATGAGATTTTAAACTCTGGTAACCCTGTTGCAAACAGCTGACGGCCGCGTCTGCGGACAGACCTCGGCGGACTGTCAGGTGTTTCGTTTCGCGCGTTACGGCCGGAAGGGTTTACGAGCTTATTATTCTCCGGAAGACCGTCGGACGGACGGGTGGCGGATTCGCTTATCAGGAATAATTAGTAGTTCGGTCAACCGGTGTTTAGTGGCGTCAGCGAAAGTAATTAAAAGTAATTAATTAATTAACAGGTGACGCCGAAGAGGCTCAGCGAGCCGCCGCTCGTAAAATCGTAGACGCACAAAGTAAACCCATAAAAAAAACATTACGGTAGGCAGGTACCTTAATTGGTCGTCTGGGGCTTAATTAGTCTAGATTTGATGATTGATTGTGCAACCGGAGTTAACGAATGCGCTGTTATAATTGGTGAATAATTTAGTATATTCATTAAGGCAGAGACTTTGTGGATTACCTCTGACTGTGTACGATTAAATAATTTTATACCTTAACAACAGGCTTTTTTAAACTGAAAATCATAGTTTTTATGACATGATCAGCAATTAACAGGCTTTCCAAGGGATGCAACAGAGGCGTGTGTGGTAGACTGCGCCTAGTAAAGATCTTTAAACGACGAACTTTACTATACCAGTTGAATCGCTCTTTGCAGAAACCCACGAACTGAGAAAGGCCAAATTGCCTTTTTACAGAACTAGAACTGTTCTATAAAAACACGAATGTTGATAAGACATCCATAAATTTTAGAGTACGGTTCCTTAAACTACCATGCCCTTATTTGGATAAATTAAGCCCTGAAATATTTGTTAATTTGAGGTTTACCTTATCAGCATTCAGTTGAGGGGTTTCTATGCAATTAACATTCTGGTATTTTATGTTGCGATGAAATATGTGTTATCAGTACTTGTGGCATGTGTTGTTCCTTTTAGAATACTTTGATTTTGTAGTGGCACAGCAAAATGAAAGGTTGTAATCTTTTTAACGTGTAATAATGGTTTTTATTGCAGAATCCCTTTAACCATTTTGTAGAAACCTAAGTGGAGTTTTTATTTGTTTTTTTTAGTAATGGCCATCTTGCGCATTGCTTAATATATTAATTAGCTCAGTTATATTATATTTGCGCATTGCTTAGGATATTTCTTCTTAATTCCCCGAAAAGTTATTAATTTGCAGTTATAAAGGGGTTATGCGGTTAAAATACTCATTATTAGGTAATGAAAGTACATAAAAATTTTTATTCATATACAGTAATGTTAATGTCATATTGAAAGTAAAAAAAAACTAGTCGGGCAGAAATTATGGTCCTTTTCCCTTGATAACTACATTATTTACACTTCTTCAAACAACAAGACAATCACACACCCCTCAACCTTCCTCATAAAGTATTAAATGGTTTTTTAAACGTCGTTTGTAGTGACACTGGAGAAAAACTCGATATAGAGCACGTATAATGAAAATAAATTCCGCTCCCCCTTCTTTATATTCTATCTGCAGATCTGCAGATCTGCAGATGAAACTTTTAAAGCGTTGTAACGCCATCAGGAAGTAATCTTTTCGCGATCCCGCTGCGATCGGGAGCCGACAATCTCGCCATAACTGATAAATATTTTAGCGACCCCCCCCCACCCCCCCCCCCCCGAGCTGCACGCCTACCCCCCCCCCCCCCGCCTGGAGGGGAAGTGTTGACAGATCATATCATATGTGTGATAAGGCGGATCGGACCGCGGGAAATAGAGGGGCGACAACCACCAATATCTCGGGTTGCTTCCAGTGTTGCCAGACAGGCATTTTACCCGCCAAAACCATTAAAAAATCCCCGCAAATACCAAAAAACGGGTAGTTACCCGAAAAAACACCTTATGACTTTCCAAACACCCAAAACTGGGTAATGTCCTAAAATTGCTAGATAAGGAGGGAAATCAATAAACTGCTCGCTATATACCAAAATATGTCTATTTACTTCGAGTATTGTTTTCAAAACTATGAAAGCAAATTATGTTTCTCATCTTACATGAACAATGGATATTTGCAAAGCAAATCATAATTAAAAATTCCCCGTTTTACCCTTTTTTATGTATTTAGGATGCCGGGTTGATCCCCGCAGCTCAAGTCTGAAATCCCTGGTTTTACGTGATTTTTCTTGACCCTCTCAAAATATTCAAAAACGCCCGGCTTTACCCTTTTTTATGTATTTAGGATGCCGAGTTAATCCCCGCAGCTCAAGTATGAAATCCCCCGGTTTTACCCGATTTTTCTTGACCCTATCAAAATACCCGAAAATCGGAAAAATACCCAGTTTCTTGTAACACTTAAACCAATAAAACCATACCGAATGCATACCAGCAGAAAAATTATCTAGAGTTTAAAAAATCTTCGTAGCTCTTCCAAAATACCCGGTTTTATCTGTTTATTTTAATACCTAGGCCGTCAGGTGAATCTAAAATCCCAGGTTTTACCTGGTTTGTCCCTAATCCCCGCACAATTTCCGCATGACCTCCGAAATACCCGAAAACCTGGTAAATACCCGGTTTTTGGCAACACTGGCCTTTTCCCATTCCCCCTCTCCCCTTTGAGGGGAAGTTTTGACAGATCATATCATGTGTGATAAGGCGGCTCGAGCGGCGGGAAATAGAGGGGTGACAACCACTCGGCAATATATCGGGTCGCTTTATAAAACGATCAGCTGCGGTATTCAGCCCCTGTCACACGACTGTGAAGGCCGCTTACAACTTTGATGGAATCGGAGACGGAGAACAAGCGGTGATGTTGGAATTTCTTGATTTGTGCTCAGTTTGTCAACACCAGCGACCACATAGTACAAATAGACGGAGCATAGCTATCTTGCTTGCATTACATTACCGCCTATTGTCTGGTGGGTATAGAAACATAATACCCCCGTTGCAGCAGACCTGCATACTCAGCGAATTTCAAGTGCAAAACAACATATTTCAATCCAACATAGCAAGATTCAACATGTTTTTGTAAGCTCCATAAGAATAACATGGGGAATGAGTATGCAGGTTTGCTGCTACGGGTATATTAAAACTGGGTGGTTTTAATTCAATATTTAGTTGATCCGAACTAGAAGAAGCCATTTACCAAGTTTTATCAAGATATGTTGAGAAATAAGCAAGATAAAGAATTTTCTTTATTTCCCATAAGGTTAACATTGGGACAACGTACTGTGTTTACCACTTTCAATATCTCGGAAACCAATGGACATAGAGCAGTAATTAAAAATACTAAATTGTGTGTTTTTTTGAGCTGAATTCAAAAATTCTACCAAAAATAATTTGGATAATTTTTGGATAATTTTAGCGAATTTCTCCTTTAGGGAAGAAGCTATTACCGTAGGTCTCATGGTAAGACTTAAGCCCAAGACCATCATAACGTTTTGTTTTGAGGTCTCTAGATGCCAAAAACACCATTCGTTATTTTCATAAATAAATATATATATTATAAATATATAGTATTTTTAATCGTTGCTCTATGACCACTACTAGTTACCGAGATATCGCTAGTGGTAAACACAGTACGTTGTCCCAATGTTATCCTTATAGGAAATAGGGAAAATTCTATTTCTCGCTTATATTTCTCAACATATCTCAATAAAACTTGGTGTACGGCTTCTTCTAGTTCAGATCTACTAAATATTGAATTAAAACCACCCAGTTTTAACGTACCTGTTGCAGCAAACCTATACATACTCATTCCCCATGTTATTCTTATGGAGCTTACAAACACATGTCAAAACTCGCTACATGTTGGATTGAAATATGCTCTTTTGCATTTGAAATTCGCTGAGTATGCAGGTCTGCTGCAACGGGTGTATTTAATTTTCTATGTAAAAAACTCAAAAAATCCATTTTTGGGGGGGTTTACCCCCCTTTACCCCCCCTTCCGGTGGTCCGATCGGGCTGGTTCACGAACTCGTCCGAGTGATTACCACTTTACACGTCTGTACCAAATTTCATTAAGATCGGTTCATTTTTACGGCGGCTAACGTGTTAACAGACATATATATAAATTCGAACGAATAGTGTTTTTTGCTTCTGGGGGCCCCAAAATGAAAAGTTAACATGGTCTCGGGCTTAGGTCTTACCATGAGACCTACGGTAATAGCTTATTCCTTTAAGGAAATTCGCTAAAACGGCGCTTACAACCGCGTAATCTGACAGTGCTCATGTTTCAAATAACTTGTAGTTTATACCATTTAGCGTTGAGGCTTCAGGTTGAAATTTTGCATGTAAAGAGTCCTTTAGTTTGGAACCATAATAGTTCCTAATAATAATAGGCGAAGAGAACTGTCACTTAATTGGTGATCTCCCTCTACGAAAAGCCATACGATACCATGATAATATAAATCATATTTCGAAAATAATTTTTTTATCTTTAAAAAAATGATATAAATTCGCAAGGTTTTATTAAACTTTAAAACATGACATGAAAAAAGTAGCCGGCTACTACTTTTTTATTTTTTGGTCAGGCAAAATAAAAAACGGTTGAAATTGTTGCTAAAGAGTTGAATTTTTCAAATCATATTTTTTGAAAAAAAAATAGCTGACGTAGTTTGGTCGATAACTTAGTTACTGCGGGAGAGTTTATCCGTGCGGCGCCTGCATAAAAACAAAGTAAATCCTAAACTGTTATTTACAAAAATATAGTCGACTAAAAATATACAAATTTGGCATCAAATTAAAAAACATGACATGAAAAAAGTAGCCGGCTACTACTTTTTTTATTTTTTGGACAGGCAAAATAAAAAACGGTTGAAATTGTTGCTAAAGAGTTGAATTTTTCAAATCATATTTTTTTGAAAAAAATAGCTGACGTAGTTTGGTCGATAACTTAGTTACTGCGGGAGAGTTTATGCGTGCGGCGCCTGCATAAAAACAAAGTCAATCCTAAACTGTTATTTAAAAAAATATAGTCGACTAAAAAAATACAAATTTGGCATCTAATTAAAGGTCTGAATCTCACAATTACTATGGTACCAATTACAAATGGTACAGAAGCAGTTTACACATCACAGGAACGTTACAGGTGTATTCCGTGGCGGCAGCTTCTTTCAAAAAATGTCAGGACAAGCTTCTAGGTTAACAGTGTTTACGATGTGTAAACTCCTGTAAAGCCATTTATATTTGGTACTATAGTGATTCTAAGATTCAGACGTATAATTTGATACCATATTTGTAATTTTTTACGTACTTTATTTTTCCATGCATAGGGACTAGAAGCAAATTTCGGCTTAACTTCGCGGTTTCTATCTAGCCCTCCGTCTTCGATGGTCAACACTGGAATAAGGAATTTTATTTAGAAAAAAAAATAAAAAGTATAATTCTTTACTTAAGAGGATTCTCTGTGCCTCTTACCTAACTGCAGTTTTATTTTTTCTGCGTCACTAGCAGCGACTTTATGAAGTGCGGCACCATAAGAGTCCATGTTAAATTTGTGCACTTTTTGCTGCGCAAGGTGGTGCAGGGGTAAACAATTCTTAAAATAAAATTTATTTGTATACATTATTGTAAATTTTAAGAGTTGTAGAGTGTTTATTGCATTTCATTTATTTCATTTATTCAGATTTACTTATTTTACAGATGTCTTAATCGTCTTCATGTGAAGACTGATACATTACAAAATATAATTTATATCAATTGTATCCGTAGATATAAACCTTCTATTTAAAATCTTCATTTTAAAAATCTTCAATTTTATATATACATTTTCTTGTTAGTTCTTCTTTTAGTACAGACTTAAATTTCTTCAGGTTCGATAATTGTTTTATTGAGATAGGTATTTTATTATAAATTTTGATTCCCACGTAATCTAAACTTTTTTTTTCCAAATGCTGTGTTGCAGGCTGGTATATCAAATGAATTATTATATCTTGTAAAATGGCCATGTTTAATAATATTTTTTTCAAAACTGGTTTTATTACAGTGAACATAAATTGCTACCTGAAAAATATAAAGAGCTGGAAGTGGAAGAATATTACACTTTTGGAATATTGGCTTGCATGATTCTGTTCTTGTCATGCCACACATTGTACGTAAAGCCCTTTTTTGTAGTTTAAACACCTTTCTTTACGTTTATTGCCTCTCCAAAATCGTTTATGCTCACTCCCTAAAAAGATACGTGGCTTTAAAGTTTGTCAACTTCAACGCAATGTATCTTCAGATTACATAAACACGTTTGGGATTACAATAAGCATTCTATGACTCTTATCTTTGAAATTGAATGTTAAATCAAATTTTATTTTGAAAACTGCAGGCGCTAAATTTCACCGCGCGGAGTGTGTTTTAGGCATATTTTGGAGTGGGTAGGGAACCCTCTTAAATATACTTGAGGTAGTACTAGAATATGCTAAAGAACACCAAAATAGCCTTAGAGTATTTTAAGTTAGAGAACGTAATGTGAATAAAGTATTGTTATTTAGCAAAATTAACGAATTTGCTGCTAATACTTCAACACTTTCTACAAACGCGAAAATAGTAGTTTATGCAACGATTTTATAATGAATGCCTTTAAGCCACGAGTGAGATGTAAGTTAGAACACGAGCGAAGCGAGTGTTCTAAATATCTCACGAGTGGCTTAAAGGCATAATACAATCGTTGCATACACTATTTTATCTACGACCAACAATATACGACAAAATTTCCCCCGAAGTTAAGCAAAACTCATGACTTTTACTAATGATGGAATAGGTCAACTAAAATTTGAGGTTAGGCAAATAAGCAGACTGAACCATGAATCGTTGTGGAACAATCAGCTGATGGGATAAGTAAACTCAAACATGAATCGTAATGCAACAATCAGCTGATGTGCGAATTGCGTAATTGTTATTATGACACAACTTCCGTCAAATGCCGAGCTCTCATTGGTCTAGAACCAGTACTCTAAAGTGACTCCAGTACTCTAAAGTCGTCATTAGAGTACTGCTTGGTTTTTGGTGTCTTAATGTATATCATTATAATGTTTATTGTAATACCATAATTGGTGCTTATTGCCAATGGTCGTAGATAAAAATATTTCTAAGAAAATTAGATTTCAAAAGTATGGATAGGCTGCGATAACCTATTTATCCTTTCCCAATACACTACTAGTACAACAGTTAAATTAACTATGAGAGAACATTCAAGGACTAAATTATGTCTTAGAAGACGGCAATGAATAATTGCCATGTTTACCGCAGCGCTATTAAATCTTTAGAAACGCTTGCGAATCATATTTAATTTGTTTGCTTTAGTGGATGGAAAAGAGAGAAACTACAATGTTTACGTAAAGCATGAGATTATACAGCGTGTTCAAAAAATGTGGGGCAATAATTTACGTAGTGATTTCTTGGGTAGAAATAAGCAAAAATGTTTATATAGACATATGTCCAATGTCATTTAGTTTATCGTCTGTCTTATGTGTTTTTTACCAAATCATTCACAACTCCCGGTATGAGTTACAGCGTTGAGATTGGGAGTAGTGCAATAGTGGGGCTTCTGGGCCAAAACGCATTAATCAAAAGTGACAGCTACATCCGGTCTGGTGACGTCAGAGGCTGTGACGTAGCTGTGACGTGTATGGTGGGCATTTAAAGTTTAAATGCCCGGCTGTGCTGGGTATTTAAACTTTAAATGGCCGGAAATGGGTCAAGGTCAGGTGAGGATGTTTTTAAAAAGATCTTGCATTTTCGGAAGATCCGAAAATGCAAGATATTTTTTTTATTTTACATTAAGGTTGAAAAGTTTGCTCCCAAATTTGAAAAGTAAGTTGTTGTCGGTGGTGAAATTTCTTGCTTATTTTCATTCTTATTGTTGTTGTTGTAAGTTGGCAAAAATACATTCTTTTCGTTTTGATTGTTTGTTGCATAAAGTTCCAAAGATAAACCGAACCCAGTGGTTATAAGTTGTTTTAGTTCTTCACTAAGTTGTAGTGAATCCCGCGAATGTTGAGAGACATGACTAGAGTTGTTTACTCGACGAGAGGTGTAGCAGGAATGACTATTGCAAAGCCGGTGCTGCGGGTACCTCCGATGGTAGTGGGGGTAGTGGTGGGGGTAATGACAAGTGTTTGTTAAATCACTTTGAATTTAATCGTTGCCACAGTAGACCGAGCCGATGTTGCAATTCTTCTAGTTTATCCAACCGGTACTTTTGATATGTTTTGCAACTACATTTACAGTAGCAGAAAGAATTACATTTTGTACAAGCTTTTCCGTCAACTTGATCTTCAGGTATTTTAAAACATTTTTCTTTACAACAATAAGTTATAAGTGTTAGATTATTTCTTTTGGATGACATGTTGGTTGTAGCTTGTCTTAAACAGAACTGAGCCTCTCAACGTTAAAGTTTCGTATTTATATAAAGTATTCGAATAAAACAATCGATTAAAATAATCGAATAATACAATCGATTAAAAGTTCAAGGTCATCCGTTTGAGTTTTAAAAAAATACAACATATCAGTATATAAAAACATATACTGATATGCAAAAACCAAGTTGTAAAGTAGCGAATTTCTTTCTTCCTCCGTTGTTGAATTTTTAGTCGAAACCAATTAATGATAACATTATTGCTTGCGCATCAGAACTAACAGTTGATGAAATTTCATTTACTTTTAGACTTGTAGTAGTTTCATTTGTAGTAGGTAATTGTTCGGAAGTTTGTTTAGATGTAGAAGAAACAGTATTATCTTGAAGCTCAGAGTCCATGTGTACTCGGGTGGAGAGCTGAAGCTTTAATGACGTATGGTACCCGCTGTCCTACCCCTTGTCAGCAGATGTTGGTGGTGGGCGGTCGTTAGGTTCATGCACCGAAATGTAGATAGAATCATAATTTTCTGGAGGATGTACTACAATTTGTTGTACAGGATCTGCATCAATAGTGAAACTTTGCGTTTCAATACAAAGTCCATCTTTGATAAAAGAAACATATAAAACAGAACTCATGTTTATTTAGATGTTTACTCTGCGAGTCCTACCTGCAAACTGATGTGTCGGTTGTAGTGCAGTGACCTTCCTCGAAATGACATGGACAGCACGGAACATCTGCCTTCCCCCACCACCATGAAAGACTCCTCGCAATATTTGGATATGTAGTGTTAGTCGTACTGTTGCTCTTGTTGAGTGAACATGTCGGTATTAAACAATCGTTCTTAACTTTTGGTTTTAAAATATTTGCAATAAAATATCGTTTTTAACACTTATTTAACTTTGTACAAGTTACAATATTTTAAAGATGCTACTTTCTTATATCACCTTGATACTTCTAAAAATATTTAGTTGCAGAAATGCAAGATAAACTACAGTTGCGATTAAATATAAACTTGGTTAAAGATATAAAATTGGTTTCTGTGTTATAACTTTTACATTTTTAGTTAATTAACAAATGTTACCAAAGTTTTTTGTTCGTCTCATTATTCTGCATTATTGAAGTACCACACGATAGGGTTTGGAAACATATATAATAAAATATAAGATGTAGAAAAATATTTTTTTTTACGTTATAACTTTTATACCGTTGGTTTTATAAAAACATTTACTGGACCTTTATTGTATCTCTTTTAAATCTAAGTATTTTGAGTATCTGCATGATAGGGTTTGAAAAGATATAAAGTAAAATATAATGTAAAGAAAGATAATTTTTGAGTTTTTGTGTTATAACTTTTATACCGTTGGTTTTATTGAAAAATGTTACACGACCTTTTTTGTTCGTCTTTTCATTCTGCGTATTTTGAATACCTACATGATAGGATTTGGAAACATATAAAGAAAAATATGATTTAAAAAGATTTTTTTTCAGTTTTTGAGCTATAACTTTTATACCTTTGGTTTTATCGAAAAATGTTACTGGACCTTTTTTGTTTGCCTTTTTATTCTGCGTAATTTGAGTACCCGCACGATAGATTTAGAGCATTTTTGTTATATCCACTGCCACCGTGTATGTCGACGCAGCTCAAAAGTTGAACGGCGACGATATCAAGTGGGGGCCCCCCCATTTCGCAAAATTACTCTAAATCTATCGTGCGGGTACTCAAATTACGCAGAATAAAAAGATAAACACAAAAGGTCCAGTAACATTTTTCGATAAATCCAACGGTATAAAAGTTATAACGAAAAAACTAAAGTTTCAAGGTCATTTAAAACTTTTACAAAACCTATCGTGCGGGTTCTCAAATTACATGGAATTAAAAGACAAACAAAAAGGTCCTGTAACATTTTTCAATAAAACCAACGTTATGGAAGTTATAACGCAAAAATTAAAAAAAATATATATTTTACATTATAAGTTTCCAAACCCTATTTTGTGAGTACTTAAATTATACAAAATTATGGGCAGAGTAGAATAGCTTAACATACCTCAACGTTCAACAGTTCAAATAGTAGATGAATCCAGTATATATTTCGAAGTAATAACTCCATTACAAAAGGGTTTAAAAAAACGTTCATCCGGGTCGGAGTCGTCAGGACACAACAGCTAACACGCACAATACATATACACATTTAACACAGTACAAATATACAAACATTGCAGTAGACCAACTGTACCCGAGCCCTGGCAGGAAGCAGAATGGCGAAAATTATTTATCCAAAGCAGGGAATGAGCTGTTGAGTGTGTTAGCAGACGCAACAAGGTCAACCACTCGCATTGCCAACTGGTTACTAACGGAAGCGTGCGAGGTCACCAGGAATAGAAAGATGGCTTAGTGATAATGTAACATTTTTTTTTCAGTTGTTGCGTAATAACTTCTATACCGTTGGATATATAAAAAAATGTTATTGTACCTTTTTGTTTGTCTTTTAATTCCACGTAATTTGAGTAACCGCACGATAGGTTTTGTAAAAGTTTGAAAATTACCTTAAAACTTAAGTTTTTGCGTTATAACTCCTATACCGTTGGTTTTATCGAAAAATTAAACTGGACTTTTTTGTTTGTCTTTACATTCCCCGCAATTTGAGTACCCGCACAATAGGTTTAGAGTAATTTTGCAATTTTGCCCCCCCCCCAAACAACCCCCCCTCCTCCCCCCTCCCCCCCCTCACCTCTCCCCCCCCTCCCCCCCCCTAAACCACCCCCCCCCTTTTACAAATTTGCTCCAAACCTATCATGCATATACTCAAATTATTCGGAATAAAAAGACGAACAAAACATGTCCAGTAACATTTTTTGATAAAACCAACGGTATACAAGTTATAACGCAAAAACTAAAAAAAAGTATTTTCCAACATTTTATATTTTACTTTATAAGTTTCCAACCCTTATTTTGTGAGTACTTAAATTATGAGACCAACAACAAGCTTCGGTAACATTTGTTATAAAATCAACATTATTTTGTAAGAAATTAACAATATTTTGTAGCCTGGACGTTTTTACTAAAACGTCCAGGTTACCTGGACGTTTTGTAACCTGGACGGTTTTAAATCTTAAGTTTTCGCGTTATAACTTCTACACCGTTGGTTTTATAGAAAAATGTTACTGAACATTTTTGTTTGTTTTTTTATTCCACGTAACTTGAGTAACCACATGATAGGTTTTGTAAAAGTTTTAAATGACCTTGAAACTTTAGTTTTTTCGTTATAACTTTTATACCGTTGGATTTATCGAAAAATGTTACTGGACCTTTTGTGTTTGTCTTTTCATTCCGCGTAATTTGAGTACCCGCACAATAGGTTTAGAGTAATTTTGCGAAATGGGGGGCCCCCCACTTGATATCGTCGACGTTCAACTTTTGAGCTGCGTCGCCATACACGGTGGCAGTGGATATAACAAAAATGCTCTAAATCTATCGTGCGGGTACTCAAATTACTCAGAATAAAAAGGCAAGCAAAAAAGGTCCAGTAACATTTTTCGATAAAACCAAAGGTATAAAAGTTATAGCTCAAAAACTGAAAAAAAATCTTTTTAAATCATATTTTTCTTTATATGTTTCCAAATCCTATCATGTAGGTATTCAAAATACGCAGAATGAAAAGACAAACAAAAAGGTGTGGTAACATCTTTTAATAAAACCAACTGTTTAAAAGTTATAATGCAAAAACTAAAAAAGAAAAAATATTTTTTTTACATCCTATTTAACTTAATATGTTTCGAAACTTTATTATGTGAGTACTTAGAGTACATTACGCTAAATAATTAGACAAACAAAAATTTTCGGTAACATTTGTTATAAAATCAACAATATTTTGTAAAAGTTTGAAATGACTTTGAAAGTTTAGTTTTTTTGTTATAACTTCTGTACCGTTGGTTTTATCAAAAAATGTTAATGGACATTTTTGTTTGTCTTTTCATTCCATGTAATTTGAGTACCCGCATGATGGGTTTAGAGGAATTTTGCCCGTTATAGAAGTTATAACACGAAAACTAAAAAGTATTTTCCAACATTTTATAAGTTTCCAAGCCTTATTTTGTGGGTACTCAAATCATTCAAAATGATGAGACAACCAAAAAGTTTGGTCCAAGGTCACCAGTGTCCAAGGCAACCAGTTGGCAATACAGGTGCTCACACCAGGTGGTCAACCAGCTGCCGCACCAGCCCGGCTCGGTATGCCAGCTGCCGTGACCTCGAGCCGAGTTGGGGTCCGGGGTCTGCGCTTGTGCTTTGGCATCAGTTGCTCGCTAGACAGTGAGGTGGTAACATGTTCAGAAGGCGCCCTGAACATTTTATCATTTTTACTGTTTAGTGAAAATATCTTGGTGTTATTTGTATAATAACATCTTGACGTAGGACTGATTAATTTTAAGGCATGGTAGTTGTTTGTGCTTGTAGATACCCTAGGGTTTGTAGTTTGTTTTTAATTTGCTGGTTTGGTAGTTAGTATTATTTTAAAATCTTTCTTTTACTTACAATATATTTCTGTCTGGAATGTTTAAATTTAAAGTAATATTTTTGTTTTTAAGAATGTTATATGATATGTTTTTAATACCTTTCTATTCCAATTTCCTTTTTCCAACAAGCTTGTTGAGGGCATTCCCTCTCTTGTCTTGTACTCCTTTTTAGTTAGGGACACCTTTCAATTCCAATTTCCTTTCCTTTTTTCCTTCCATCTTTTGCACGGTAAAACCAATAATGGTAAAACCGGCTACCGCTTTTGTAGTGATTACGCTTACCAAAGCGGGTCACTTACAACCTCTATACGTGCTGGATGGGTAGTTCGCCTACCTCCGGAGTTTCGCTAGACCTCAGCTGTACTGCGTCGCTAATGGCGAGTCACTGGCTCCTTTAGTGTTAGGAAATAAAAACATATTTGTATAACATTTTTCCAAAATTTAATTAAGCAACGTGCTATTTCAGAATAACATTTTTTGTTTTAGCTTAGCGTTGTGCGCTTATGATGAGGTGTGTGAGTTCGCTTACGTGATGATCACACCGTAATCATGATGTGCAGCGCTGGGCTGTTTAGCTTTTTTTTTTACTTATCTTTTACTTTTTATTTATTATTTCTTTTAACTTAATTTTTTTTTATTAATTGATCAACTCTAGGCAGGTTGTATTGTAAATTAGCTTTTCTTCTTTTAGGTTTCCGGGGGTGTACGGTTCTGTCAAACCGTACACCCCCATTTTCTTTTTAATTATCGAATGACCTTGACCTAGTTATTTTCAAGGTCAACAAAAGACTTAGCGAAAATTTCTAAGTCTCAAGGTCATTTTTGTAAAAGTTTAAATTACTTTGAAACTTTAGTTTTTGCGTTATAACTTTTATGCCATTATATTTATCGAAAAATGTTACTGGACCTTTTTTGTTTGTCTTTTCATTCCTTGTAATTTGAGTACCTGCACAATAGGTTTTGAGTCATTTTGCAACCCCCCCCCCCCTTTTACAAAATTGCTCCAAACCTATCATGCATATACTCAAATTATTCGGAATAAAAAGACGAACAAAACATGTCCAGTAACATTTTTTGATAAAACCAACGGTATACAAGTTATAACGCAAAAACTAAAAAAAAGTATTTTCCAACATTTTATATTTTACTTTATAAGTTTCCAACCCTTATTTTGTGAGTACTTAAATTATGAGACCAACAACAAGCTTCGGTAACATTTGTTATAAAATCAACATTATTTTGTAAGAAATTAACAATATTTTGTAGCCTGGACGTTTTTACTAAAACGTCCAGGTTACCTGGACGTTTTGTAACCTGGACGGTTTTAAATCTTAAGTTTTCGCGTTATAACTTCTACACCGTTGGTTTTATAGAAAAATGTTACTGAACATTTTTGTTTGTTTTTTTATTCCACGTAACTTGAGTAACCACATGATAGGTATTGTAAAAGTTTTAAATGACCTTGAAACTTTAGTTTTTTCGTTATAACTTTTATACCGTTGGATTTACCGAAAAATGTTACTGGACCTTTTGTGTTTGTCTTTTCATTCCGCGTAATTTGAGTACCCGCACAATAGGTTTAGAGTAATTTTGCAATTTTGCCCCCCCCTCCCACCCCCCCTTCCCCCCCCTCCCCCCCCTCCTCCCCCCCTCCCATCCCCTCCCCCCCCCTCCCCCCCCTTCCCCCCCATCCCTCCCCCCCTTTACAAAATTGCTCCAAACCTATCATGCATATACTCAAATTATTCGGAATAAAAAGACGAACAAAACATGTCCAGTAACATTTTTTGATAAAACCAACGGTATACAAGTTATAACGCAAAAACTAAAAAAAGTATTTTCCAACATTTTATATTTTACTTTATAAGTTTCCAACCCTTATTTTGTGAGTACTTAAATTATGAGACCAACAACAAGCTTCGGTAACATTTGTTATAAAATCAACATTATTTTGTAAGAAATTAACAATATTTTGTAGCCTGGACGTTTTTACTAAAACGTCCAGGTTACCTGGACGTTTTGTAACCTGGGCGGTTTTAAATCTTAAGTTTTCGCGTTATAACTTCTACACCGTTGGTTTTATAGAAAAATGTTACTGAACATTTTTGTTTGTTTTTTTATTCCACGTAACTTGAGTAACCACATGATAGGTTTTGTAAAAGTTTTAAATGACCTTGAAACTTTAGTTTTTTTGTTATAACTTTTATACCGTTGGATTTATCGAAAAATGTTACTGGACCTTTTGTGTTTGTCTTTTCATTCCGCGTAATTTGAGTACCCGCACAATAGGTTTAGAGTAATTTTGCGAAATGGGGGGCCCCCCACTTGATATCGTCGCCGTTCAACTTTTGAGCTGCGTCGCCATACACGGTGGCAGTGGATATAACAAAAATGCTCTAAATCTATCGTGCGGGTACTCAAATTACGCAGAGTAAAAAGGCAAACAAAAAAAGGTTTAGTAACATTTTTCGATAAAACCAAAGGTATAAAAGTTATAGCTCAAAAACTGAAAAAAAATCTTTTAAATCATATTTTTCTTTATATGTTTCCAAATCCTATCATGTAGGTATTTAAAATACACAGAATGAAAAGACAAACAAAAAGGTTTGGTAACATCATTTAATAAAATGTTTATATTTAATTGCAAGTGTAGTTTATTTTGCATTTATTCAACTAGATATTTTTAAAATAATTTGAATACCCACATGATAGGGTTCGGAACAATTTACATAAAAATAACCTTGGGACTTAGAAATTTTCGCTAACTCTTTTGGTTGACCTTGAAAATAAGTAGGTCAAGGTCATTCATTAATTAAAAAGAAAATGGGGGTGTATGGTTTTACAGAACCGTACACCCCCGGAAACCTAAAAGAAGAAAAGCTAATTTACAATACAACCTGCCTAGAGTTGATCAATTAATAAAAAAAAATTAAGTTAAAAGAAATAATAAATAAAAAGTAAAAGATAAGTAAAAAAAAAGCTAAACAGCCCAGCGCTGCACATCATGATTACGGTGTGATCATCACGTAAGCGAACTCACACACCTCATCATAAGCGCACAACGCTAAGCTAAAACAAAAAATGTTATTCTGAAATAGCACGTTGCTTAATTAAATTTTGGAAAAATGTTATACAAATATGTTTTTATTTCCTAACACTAAAGGAGCCAGTGACTCGCCATTAGCGACGCAGTACAGCTGAGGTCTAGCGAAACTCCGGAGGTAGGCGAACTACCCATCCAGCACGTATAGAGGTTGTAAGTGACCCGCTTTGGTAAGCGTAATCACTACAAAAGCGGTAGCCGGTTTTACCATTATTGGTTTTACCGTGCAAAAGATGGAAGGAAAAAAGGAAAGGAAATTGGAATTGAAAGGTGTCCCTAACTAAAAAGGAGTACAAGACAAGAGAGGGAATGCCCTCAACAAGCTTGTTGGAAAAAGGAAATTGGAATAGAAAGGTATTAAAAACATATCATATAACATTCTTAAAAACAAAAATATTACTTTAAATTTAAACATTCCAGGCAGAAATATATTGTAAGTAAAAGAAAGATTTTAAAATAATACTAACTACCAAACCAGCAAATTAAAAACAAACTACAAACCCTAGGGTATCTAGAAGCACAAACAACTACCATGCCTTAAAATTAATCAGTCCTACGTCAAGATGTTATTATACAAATAACACCAAGATATTTTCACTAAACAGTAAAAATGATAAAATGTTCAGGGCGCCTTCTGAACATGTTACCACCTCACTGTCTAATGAGCAACTGATGTCGAAGCACAAGCGCAGACCCCGGACCCGAACTCGGTTCGAGGTCATCCCCCCTCCCAAACCACAGGAGCCTTGCAGCGAGTTTGGTTTGCATCATTCTTTCGCCAGTGTTCCAACAGGCGACAACACTTCTTTCTTTATTTTACTTTACATGGGACTTGTAAAATTTTAAGTGTTAAAACGTCCTAATAATTAATCCTTCTGGACTTAGAAAATTTTTTCAAACATTTGCTCCAACATTTATTTTACAATGTCAAGTTTCTTTTTTGCTGCGAGTTTGGTTTCCATCATTCTTTCGCCACTATTCCAACAGGCAACAACACTTCTTTCTTTTTTTACTTTACATGAGACTTGCAAAATTTTAAGTGTTAAAACCTTCCAATAATTAATCCTTTTAGACTTTTCAAAAACTTTTCCAACAGGCGACAACACTTCTTTCTTTATTTTACTTTACATGGGACTTGTAAAATTTTAAGTGTTAAAACTTCCTAATAATTAATCCTTCTGGACTTAGAAAATTTTTTCAAACATTTGCTTCAACATTTATTTTACAATATTAAGTTTCTTTTATGCTGCGAGTTTGGTTTCCATCTTTCTTTCGCCACTGTTCCAACAGCCAACAACACTTCTTTTTATTTTACTTTACATTGGACTTGTAAAAGGTTTAAGTGTTAAAACTTCTCAATAATTAATATTTTAGGACTTAGAAAATTTTTTAAACCCATCATTCTTTTGTTACTGTTCCAACAAGCAACAACATTTCTTTATTTTACTTTACATTGGACTTGTAAAAATGTTAATCGTTAAAACTTCCCCTTAATTAATATTTTAGGACTTAGAAAGTTTTTCAAACATTTGCTTCAACATTCACTTTACAACGAGATTTTTTTAAACTTGCATTATTTGACCTTGACACTTAGATTTCTTTTGAAACTTACATTGGATGGTCTTAATACTTAGGGGTTTTGAAATATAAAAACATTTAGCAGTTATTTACACTTTCTATGTTTAATACAGAAAAAGAGATTTTTTCTAAAAAACTTGCATTATTTGACCTTGAAACTTGGATTTCTTTTTTAAACTTTCATCGGATAATCTTAATACTTAGGGGTTTTTAAAATAAAAGAAATTTAACTGTTATTTACACTTTTTGTGATGGGGGAAAAGTGGTGGGGGTAATGCTATAAATAGGGGTAGTTTTAGAGTGGTTTTCATTATTACGGCAACTTTTGTGGAGAGCACACCTACGTCATGTATTACTGCATTAGTTGCGAAGAATCTTTTGAAGAGGAAATTTTACTACAAATACACAAAGAAGTTTACCATAACAACGAAACAAACCAAGAAACAAACCAAGAAACAAATAACAATGCAGAAGAAGAATATTTGGAAGATTTAGATCAAATACTGGCTACCGTACAACAACAACTAAATTCAAGATCAAGTGTTATTCAATACGCACCCGGACCATCTTTGGATGTGGAATTATACGCCCGAGCCTTACCAGGTAGTGTAGTAACTCATTTTAAGATCGACAATGCTCAATTGCAACTTGCACAGTTTATTTCAAAAGCAAAAACATTAGTAACAGAAACATTGAACAATGAACTAAGAAGATTAAATTTTATAAAGTTTGGAATATTATTAGATACAGTATTTACAAATGTTCAGAATGAAACATCACCAAGAGGATTTTTAACTAAAAACAAAACCATCATGTTTGCATCAGATATAAGCTCAATTGTGGATGATTGTTTTGAAGAACTTTTAACAAAATTACAAGAACATGAAGGAAGAGGTTCTGGATGGAGTTTGTTAAGTATAACAAGCTTAGATGTAAGAGTTCATAAACATGGATATGGAATGAGAGGTAGTAGTCATATTGAATTGCCAAAGAAAATTCAAGACACCAAATCCTGTATTAATGTTCAAAATAAAGATGCTGAATGTTTCAAGTATGCAATGCTTGCAAAATATGTAATAAATCATGCGGAACGACCGAGTATAGCATACAATGAGGTTTACCATAAGTATAATTTTCAAGGCATGAGTTATCCTGTTTCAATTCAAGACATATCAAAATTTGAAAAGAAAAATCCTTTTGCATCTGTAAACATCTTTGGCTTAGATTCATCCAACAATGTTTACCCCTTACGTATAACACCCACCGAACGCAGAGATCATACTGATTTATTATTAATAACAAAAGGTGATATTTCACATTATGTATATATTAAAGATTTTGAAGCTCTAGTTTTCAAACAGTTATCAAAACGTAAAGAAGGAAAAACCACTTGTAAAAGATGTTTCTGTTTTGTAAACAAACCTTTGAGAAGAGGAGGTTCAGAATGGCTGACGGAACACCAAAGACTATGCAGTGGAAACTATGAAGTAAGAATTAAATTACCACACCCAAGAAGATCGCAAGTAAAATTTGACAAAGTTATGCAACAATACAGAATTCCCGTTGTAGTGTATGCAGATTTTGAATCTTCATTGCTTCCACTTGACCAAGAAGAAGGAGAGGAAAATACCAGCAGAACAAAGTATCAACTTCACAAACCAAACAGTTATTGTTTAATAGTAAAATCCACTTTATCTGAACAACATCTTCAAGAATATGGTTTGACATCTACACCGAAGATATATCGTGGAGAAGAAGCAGCTCGATACTTTGTTGATGATTTATATGACATCGCTGGGAAAGTGGAAGCAATGTATAGCAATGTGGTTCCTATGTCACCTATGACACCGGAAGAACTTTATCTTTATGATTCGGCAACAACATGCTATTTGTGTAATAATGAATTTACAGAAACTAAAATTAAAGTTCGCGACCATGACCATCTGACAGGAGCCTACAGAGGTGCAGCTTGCAACGGATGTAACATCAACTACAAACTACCATCTTTCATTCCAGTGGTTTTTCACAATCTTAGCGGATACGATGGACATTTTATTATTCCCGAATTAGCAAGAGACAACGGTGAAATAGACGTTTTGGCACAAACTATGGAAAAATTTATAAGCTTTTCAAAAAAGGTGGGCAAAATTAAACTTAGATTTGTTGATTCTTTTAGATTTATGCCTTCCAGTCTTATGAAACTTTCTGAAAATTTAAGAAGACAAAATTTAATAGAAACAAGCAAAATTGTACCTGCAGAAAAAATGGACTTGGTTCTTCGGGAAGGAGGTTTTCCGTATGATTACATCGATGGACTACAAAAATTTCAAGAAACATCACTTCCTCCACCAGAAGCATTCAAAAGTAAACTTACCGATTCGGACATTTCACCTGAAGACTATCAACACGCATGCAGAGTTTGGGACGAATTAGAAATGAACACTCTGGGAGATTATTCTGACTTTTATGTAAAACTTGATGTGACCCTTCTATGCGATGTGATGGAAGAATTTAGAAACACTTGTTTTGAAGCCTACGGATTAGACCCTCTTCATTCTTATACTTCTCCAGGACTAGCTTGGCAAGCTATGCTAAAAGAAACAAAGTGCAACCTACAATTATTAACAGATATTGACATGGTGTTGATGATCGAATCGGGCGTTAGAGGTGGATTGACCCAAAGTGTTACTAGACATGTTAAAGCTAACAATAAATATCTTCCAGACTACGATGAAGAAAAACCATCAGTGTTCTTGGGATATTTTGATGCCAACAATTTATACGGATGGGCCATGTCTAATCCACTTCCTTTTGGAAACTTTGAATGGGTTAATCCAGACTCTATTGGTGATATTATGCAAATTTCAAAAGACGGAGACACTGGATACATATTAGACTGTGATTTTGAATATCCAGAACACTTGCATGATCTTCATTACGATCTTCCGCTCCTTGCAAAAACAGAAGTTTCACCAATTGGCAAACATCCAAAATTAATGATGACTCTTGAAAATAAACAAAGATACGTAGCTCACTTTTGGGTTGTTCACCAAGCACTCCAATTGGGTTTACGTATAACCAAAATTCATAGAGTTTTAAAATTTTCCCAATCGTGCTGGTTAAAACCGTACATTGATTCAAACACCAGAAGAAGAGCAGCTGCAACATCAACATTTCAAAAGGACTTTTTTAAATTAATGAATAATGCGATATTTGGAAAAACATTGGAAAACAAAAGAAAACACAAAAATGTTAAATTAGTTACAGATCCTATAAAACTAGAAAAACTTGTACAAAAACCAAACTTTGGAACATCCGTTATCATCAATGAAAACCTTGTGTCAGTATCTATGAAGAAGACAAGCGTGATAATGGATCGTCCGTTGTACGTTGGAATGTCAATCTTGGATATTTCCAAAACTCACATGTATGATTTCCACTACAACAAAATGGTTGCCTTCTACGGTAGAGATAACATCGGAATCGCCTACATGGACACGGACGCTTTCATCTACTGGATTCTTACTGAAGATATGTATTTGGATCTTCGAACATTTGTTCACAAAAATGAATTTGATTTTAGTGACTATCCAAAAGATCATTTAAATTATGACAATGATCGGAACAAAAAGAAACTTGGAAAATTTAAAGATGAAGCAAATGGAATTTTACTGGAAGAACTTATTGCACTAATGTCAAAATTGTATTCACTACAATTGCATAAAGAAGAAAACAATGTTATTAAAAAAGCTAAGGGTGTAAAAAGTTTGTATCTTAAAAAGAATGTAAATTTCGAACACTACAAAAAATGCTTATTTGAAGAAACGACAATAACTGCAAAATTCAACACCATCAGAAGTTTCAACCATCAACTGTACAGCGTAAAAGAAGTGAAAAAAGCACTCTGCTCCAATGATGACAAACGACACATTCTTCCAGACAAAATTCACACTCTACCATTCGGCCACTATTCTCTAAATCCTATTGATGAGTAAAAAAAAGAAAAAGGAAAAAAGAAAAAAAGGAAAAAAGAAAAAAAAGAAAAAAGGGGAAATCACAGCATGCTCGCTGTGATTTCCCCTTTTTTTTAATTATGTTGAAATGACCTTGAACTATAAAAGCGGATGCAGTAAAAGAAACACTCAATACTAACTTGACTTTGTTAGTAAAATCATCATGACAGACTTAAAGGAAAAGATTGTTAATGAACTTCATAAACCTGCAAGAATAAAGTTTCCACGACGAAATACTGTTGTAAAAGGAATAAATGATTTATATCAAGCAGATTTAATTGAAATGCAACCGCATAGTAAAATAAATAAAGGATTTAAATACATACTTACGATTATTAATTGTTTTACTAAAGTTGCAGATGCTTTGCCATTAAAAGACAAAACTGGTAACAGCATAACAAAAGCTATGGAAGTAGCTATAAAAAGAGATAAAAATAAAATTAAACATTTACAAACTGATGATGGTAAAGAATTTTTTAATAAACCTTTTGCCATGTTAATGAAAAAATATAACATAAATCATTATTCCACAAATTCTGAGAAAAAGGCAGCTATAATTGAAAGATTTAATAGAACCTTAAAAGGTGCAATGTATAAAATGTTTTCGAAAAGAGGTTCTTACGTATGGGTTGATATCTTACCAAAATTAATAAGCGATTACAACAACAAGTTTCATAGAACTATCGGTATGGCACCTAACAAAGTGAATAAGAAAAACGCTAAACTAGTTTTACAACGAATTAAAAAGAATACACAGCCAAAAGCGGAACAAAGAAAACCAAGAAAATTTAATGTAAATGATAAAGTTCGAATTAGTAAATACAAAGGAGTGTTTACTAAAAAATACCTGCCCAATTGGACAAACGAAGTTTTTACAGTGTATAAAGTACAACCTACTGTACCGGAAACTTATATTTTAAAAGATAACAAAGGAAATTTGTTACAAGGCGGTTTTTACGGACATGAATTGTTAAAGTCAACAGTAGGCGATGTTTATCTTGTTGAAAAGGTGTTGCAAAGGAAAAAGACCAAGTTAAAGTACGTTGGTTGGGGTTTGATAAAACTGAAGATTCGTGGATACCTATAAAAGATTTGATTTAGTTTTAAATCAACTTATTTACTCTTCTGCCTTTGAATAAGATGGAGATTGTTCACCATAAAGATAAATTTAATATTAATAACATTGATGATTTAACCGTAGATAACGTTAAAATCAACAATGGTAAACACGGCAGTTTATTTCCAAACACTGTACGATGTATAGTCAGCGGTCCTTCAAACTGTGGCAAAACTAACGTTGTGTTTAACTTAATTACAAACACAAAAGGATTGCGATTTAATAACCTATATATTTTTTCAAAGTCCTTACATCAACCAAAGTATCAATTGTTGGAAAAGATTCTGACTGATGTGCCTGATGTTAACTATTACAAATTTAATGCTAGTGACAGTGTTATGCAACCAGACCAGGCTAAGCCGTATTCTGTATTTGTATTTGATGATGTATCTAGTGAAAATCATGATACTATTAGAAACTATTTTGCCATGGGAAGACATAATAATATTGATAGCATATATATCGGACAAACATATAGCAAAATTCCGAAACAACTAATTAGAGACAATGCAAATATTTTAGTTTTATTCAAACAAGACGATACAAACCTAAAACATATATACAACGATCATGTAAATGCTGATATGTCATTTGAAAAATTCAAAGAGCTTTGTGGAAAAGCTTGGGCGGAAAATACGGATTTTTTGTAATTATGAAAGATTAAGCTATAACAGATGGTCGTTACCGCATAGGTTTTGATAAATTTGTTTTAATACATTAATTAACAACATTATCGTACAAGTCTCCATGGTGTAAACATGGTTAATCAGGAAAAGCTATTAAAAGAAATAAAATCACTTAGTGATTCTATTAGACATAAAAACAGAGCGTTAAGATTAGGAATAAGTGAAAGAGAGAAATTTCTGGAATCAACATTTAAACCTATTACTGAGCCATTAAAACAATTGGGGCAAAATGTTACACCTTCAACATTTAATTTTTCCGGAGATGCTATTTTACCCATTTCAAAATTTGAACAAAAAGAAGAATATGAAGGTGATACAAGTTTTACGCAACAAGGAGAAACAACTGAAGAAGAAAGCGAACTAGGTGAAGAAACGGATATTTTAACAGAAAAAGAAGGTCTTTCTACAAGCGAAGAACAACAAGAAGAAGAAGAGCCTATTAATCCATCCAACTTGAGCAAATTGGGCTCGGATATTGCGTATAAAGGGCCGCTTGCAAGACAATTTGTATTAAAAATGTTACATTCTGCACAACCAACTCGAAAGTATCATACTTTTGGTGCTAGAATAGAAGAAAATGGCCTAATGATTGGAGATAGCAAGCTTGATGTAGACGAACATGACAATATTATTATAAATAATAAACAATACAAAGGTACAAAAGGATTGTTTGAACTTATTTTTAAACCGAAACCTAATAAATATACTAAAAAGGATTTAAACATTTTTAAACAAATATTGGAGGATACAAATGCGCATAAGAAAAATTATTCTAAAAATTTCAATGTTTATAGAAATAAATCAGAAAAATATAAAACTATTATTGCTAAACTTTTCCCACCAAAAAGAAGGGCACCCATAAAAAGAAAATCATTATTTTCTGCTGAAATAAATATTTTACATAAAAGGAGAAAAACAAATCAATCAAGTTTATCAGGAAAAGGATTATTGAAAAACTTGTATGATACTAATATAATATACTACAACGATATAAACAAATTGGTTGATAGAATGAAGTTGATATATGAAGCAAAACAAGCCGGACATAGCGGTTTAGAAAACGAATGGGTAGCTTTGGTCGGCGAATTGCGAAATCGAGGAGTAATTGCATAAAAATATGAGTATATAGAATACAAGCATAACCGATTAAACATTCAGTATAACCATGAGTGTGGATAAGTTTGGGCGGTATTCCGAAACTGGAAGCAAATCAGGATCTTATGGAAAAAGAGGTGGTTTACCACTAACATCCGATGGAGATTATGATATAAGTAACAAACGTTTAAAGTTTGTAAATGATCCAAAAGATGATAATGATGCAGTAAATTTCAAAACTTTAAAAAAAGAAACATTACCTAGCTTAAAGCTTCAAAATGAAGTGTATAACGCTAATTTTTATAGAATTGCAAATCTTCCAAAACCAATAGATAAGAATGATTCGGTAAATAAAGAATATTTAATGTGGTACATAAACCAAACCTTAAGATATGATCCTAAAAGTAATAATAAAGCATATGATGCAAAAGATCTTAGAATAGCCAATATAGCAGATCCTGTTAATGATCAAGATTCAGTTACCAAAAAGTATTTACATTCAGTCATACCTGAAAAAACAGATAAATTTTCCTTTTACAACTTTGTAATACACGATATTGGAGACCCTAAAGATATGAAAGATGCGGTAAACCTTCAATATGTTACAGATCATTGTATTACACATGATATTAAGTCAATTGATTGCAAAAATAAAGTGTTAACTAACGTTAAGGAGGGAACTGCAAAATCAGATGCAGCTACAATAAGTCAAATAATGAAATCAAAAAATAAAAAATGGGATGCTGATGTAAAAATAATTACTAATGTTAAAAAAGGGTCGGATGAAACTGATGTAGCAACAATTGGACAAGTTCCTGTATTACAAGAAGGCGGCCGACAAGCCTTTGATTGTAAAGGGAGACCACTAACCAATGTTGGAACAGGAATAGGAGACAGTGATGCAGTTACAGTAGAAGAATGGCGTAAAAGAAGCCTAAGAAAAGATAGGCATAAGGAATATTTTAATTGTGAATACTTGCGATTAAGCGCCTTAGATGATCCTCACAACTTTAATGATGCTGTTAATGTAAATTATATTGTAAGACTCTTAAGTGTAGTATTATATGATGTGTATAACACAATAAACCCTATAAAATCTGATCAAAAACTACATTGGGTTAAACAAAATGTTATGGAAAAATATTTTTTAAATAAGGAAACTAATAGTTTAAGATCTTCTAAAAATAATGATGAAGAAGATACAATCCTACCGCAAGGCTGGAGAACACTTTATTACCCATAAACATACTTATAAATAAACAATGTCAAACGATAAGTGCATCATTCATTATAAAGCATTTATAAAATAAACAAGTATCGGCATTTCCTTTCACTATAAAAGACCATGTTGAAAGTTCAACGCATCAGTCATAATCGACACGTTATAAAGAGAGGAAGAGGAATAGCATCAACAGCACTTTCTCTTATTACTAAGCCGGTTGGAGCTATAGTTAATAAAGCTATCGATTTATTACCTGTAGAACTACATTTACCAGGAGGTTATCAATATTGTGGTCCTGGAACAAAATTGAAAAAAAGACTTGCTAGAGGAGATCTTGGAATAAATAAACTTGATCAAGCCTGCAAACAACACGATATAGCATATTCAAAGTTTGCAGATACTAAAAATAGATCAATAGCGGATAGAGCACTTGCTGAAAGAGCTTGGCAAAGAGTAACATCCAGTGACGCTAGTATCGGTGAAAAAGCAGCAGCTTTAGCGGTATCAGCAGCAATGAAGGGTAAAACGATGTTTGGAGGTGGAAAGAAGAAAGGAGGTGGAAAAAGGAGGAGAAAACCTGCAAAGAAACGTGGAGGAAATATAAGAAGAAAACGACGATCCACCGCAGGTAAAAATAAAAAGAAACAAACAATATGGTCAATGATAAAAAAAGGAGGAGGATTATACCTAAGACCGTATCGTGTGTATTAAACAGAAAAAAACAATTACTAATTCCAAATAAAGAATTAACAGATAAAGAATTAATTACTTATGTTTCTTGTTTAAAAATACCATTTGTTAGAGGAGTGTTTATGAAAGATGCATTACCTGTTAAAATTTGGAAAAATGAAACCGGAATAGTAAATTTAGATAATAGTAAAGGATCAGGCACTCATTGGGTATGTTATAAGAAACTAGGATCAACTATTTACTACTTTGATAGTTTTGGTAATCTCCCACCACCAAAAGAACTACAATATTACTTTAAAACAGCTAAAAATGTTCTATACAATTATAAAAGAGAGCAACCTGATGATACGGTAATCTGTGGACATTTATGTTTAGATTTTTTAACAAAAAGCGTTAGTCAACTTTAAGATGTCTTCCTATACAGTATCATTAACTGGAACTTCATCTACTTTGCGAAGTGTTCTTTTCCCTGCGTTACGTTTGGAAAAAGATAAATTATGGGAAGCCGCATTATTAGATATAACAACTTATAATTCTATTCCCAACGTTACTGAAAATGTTAATGACAAAATACATTATTACAAAACAAAAGATAAAAATACAAACAAATATTCAGATATACAAGTATTTAGTTTACCCACTGGAGCATATGAAATTGATGATATAAATGAAGCAATACAAAATCATATGGGAAAAGATAATATAACAATAAAAGGAAATAACAATACTATGAAAGCTGAAATTAAATGTAAATATTCTATAGATTTTAGCAAAGAACATTCAATTGGTAGTTTATTAGGATTTCCTAAAACAACAAACATTTTAGAACCTAATATTAACCATTCAGGTACTAGAACTGTGACAATAATGAAAGTTAACAGTATAGATGTTACATGTAATATTATACATGGTTCTTATAGAGATGGTGAAAATACTCATATATTGCACACATTCTATCCAACAGTCGCTCCGGGTTTTAAAATTGTGGAAAAGCCACAAAACTTGGTGTACCTACCATTAAACACCAGTTTTATTTCAGACATTGTGGTATACATACTAGATCAAGACGGAAATCATATTGATTTTAGAGACGAACCTATAACTATACGAATACATATAAAATCAACCGTATAACAATGGGGTTATCATTTAAAAAGAAAGAGCTGACTGGTAAACAAGTCAGTAGCACGTCAGCTATAGAAGGATTAACAAGTGATAACATTCGTTTTCTAGAAGAAATTGGATTAAAACTTATTAATAATGGAAATATTGGATATAGCGCAGGGTCCGACATTCGACGAAACCTTATGGGAAAAGGAATATCATACGCACAACCCTTACGCTTCGTCAAAATTAAACAATAATGATGAAATTAGAATTCCCATACAACAACAAGATATTTATACACTTCCATGTGAAAGTTATTTGTATATCGAAGGAAGAGTAACAAAAAGGGATGGAACCACTGCAAGTACTGTTCCGTTCATAAATAACCCCATGGCATATTTGTTTGATGAAATAAGATATGAAATTTCCGGAGTTACAGTAGATTCAACAAAAAAGGTGGGAATTACAAGTACATTAAAAGGATTAGCATCTTTAACACCGAGTGAAAAAAATATGCTGGCCGCCGCAGGATGGGTAGCACCCGATTCCAGTACAATCACTCCAAACACTTCAGGCAATTTTGACTTTTACATTCCTTTAAGATTACTTTTAGGCTTTGCCGAAGATTACCGAAAAATAATAATAAACGTAAAACAAGAATTAGTTTTGTTAAGATCATCAAACGACAAAGATATTATTATGGCGCCTGATGGAACAACGGAAGCTACTTTAGAATGGAAAATGCAATTAGACAAGATTGTTTGGAGAGTACCGCATGTACGGTTAAACGATCAGAATATAATTTCATTATTAAGAACTTTAAAATCAGATCGTGATATCGTAATCCCATTTAGAAGTTGGGAGTTTCATGAATATCCGGTTTTACCGGAAACACAACGTCATACATGGACTGTAAAAACTTCTACTCATTTGGAAAAGGCAAGATATGTAATATTTGGATTACAAACAAAAAGAAGAAATGAAATAACTAAACATGCTGGTGAATTTGATCATTGCAAACTTACAAATTTTAAGGTGTTTCTAAACTCGCAATTCTTTCCATACGACAACTTCAACATAAACTTTACAAAAGACAGGTTTAGTGTTTTGTACGATATGTATGCAAGATTCCAAAATTCATATTATGGAAAAACAAACACACCTTTATTAACGCCAAACCAATTTAAATCTAACTATCCGATTGTTATAGTTGATTGTTCCAAACAAAATGAATCAGTAAAATCTTCCAGTGTAGATATAAAAATAGAAATGGAATTTGAACAAAATGTACCCAAAGATACATCTGCTTATTGTTTAATTTTACATGATAAAATTGTTACATATACACCTTTAACCGGTATTGTAAAAGCAGTGTTGTAAAATGAAAAGAAAAAAAAAATACCCCCCACCACTCGGCTATAAAAGCAGGAGCGGGAACGCAAATTGTTTAGTTGACTGTCTACAGTTGTATGGGTAACATCGTCTACAGCATTATAAACAAAATGAGTTCTTTATCAGTTGTACAAGGCGTTTCCGAAACAACACCTTTATTGGAAAATGATGATGATAAACATTTTGAAGAAAATGTTGTAAAAGAAATTGATGAGTTTTTAAAGTTTGGAAAACAAAATAAAAAGTTGGAAAATAATAAAACAAACGTAAGAAAGAAAAGAAAACTTGAAGAAAATATTCCACCAAACATTTTAACTGAAGTTTTCCTTCGCATCTTTTATCCTATTTCATCTTGCATGAGTAAAAGTGTGTCGATAGGATTGGTAAAATCATTAGACTACTCTCCCGCAGTAATACTAAGCCATGGTACAAAGATGGTTTTATTTTCAGAAAATGCTTGGGATTCCTTTTTAAAACATCTACATCTTATTGAATGTTATTTAGCGAACGGTTTCTTTGGAAGAAAAACTAACATTCGACTTTTGGATTGTGACAATGAAATTGACATTATTAAACATCGTGGCCAACAACAAGTAAGAATTAGAGACTCGACACAATTTGAAAATAAAATTCTACTAACACGTGAAGAATTCTACATTTTAAACTATGCAACATCACCTATTACCAGGTATATGAAACAATTAGTATTTTCAAGCTCTGTTATTAAGGAATATCTGGTAGATGCATGTGAAAAACAACCAGACAGCACTTTACAACGGACCAATAGATACATCCATCTTTAATAGAATACCTCACGAAGTGGAAATGTGGAGGCAGTTAAGAAACTTTGAACCTTTTACTGAAGTTGCAACGGAAGCTACAGAAGAAGAAACCAATAACAACAATACAGAAGAAGAAACCAACAACAACAATAATACAGAAGAAGAAACTTTGCTAGGTTAAAACTACAATGTAATTTAACAAAAGAATAAGCCGTGGGGTAGGCCTACTGGGGACGGTGCCCACGTTAAACATACACCAACGCGCCTACAACTGTACGGCCTGGTTCATATATCTAACCTACCGTGGTGTGGAAAACAGTTGATCAGCAGACACCGTGATGAGCAGACAGGATAAAGAAATGGCAGCAAAACCTTGTGTTATTGAATTTCAAGCATTTCGTGGAAACGATGATAGATTTATCATAAAAGAATTGGTAATTTTAGATTTGCTCACACAAGTGGCGTACCCATTCTTATTTGAAGCACCATGTTCTATCCATGCACTAAAGTCAAAAGCTAAAATAACAAACAGATGGTTAACAAATAATTTTCATCATATCCATTGGTTTGAAGGTTTTCTACCGTACAATAATGTACACAAGATTATGTTTCATTTTTGCAAACAATTTACGCATATATACACCAGAGGATTGGAAAAAAAGAATTGGATACGACAGTACACGAACAAAGAAGTTTTAAACATAAAAGTGGACAAAACCTTTCACTTTGATGTTAGAAATATTTGCGTTTTTACAATATATCCGAAACACAACCAATCTCAATGCGCATTACAAAACGCATATCATTTGGCTGCTTACTTACAAGAAAAAGAAGAATGTGGTGGGGGTTACGAAGGTTATAAATACGAGGAAGCAACACACCCCGAGTATCACTCTAACTCCATACTCCGAACAGACAACATCTCCAGTGAAGAAGATGACATCACAACAGTTTCTCCAATGTTTAGTTCAACAATTCAACTTACATTCAAAATCAAATACTCTAATTATCAAGAAATGTTCAGAATTAAAAGAACAGAAACATTATATTGTTCATGAAATGAAGAAAGTTGATACAACGCATGGAGACGCAGTCGTCGCATCTTTATCCGATGCACCATTTACACCAGGTGATGAACCAAAGTTTCAAGTATATCTTCCAAAACGATTCGTCCAGTTGCTGCAAAATGAAGATCTGCGGGAAATTCAGCCAGGATCATTATATTTGGTGTCACACGGAATGAGCGGGAACAACTCTACGGAACTTACTCTGCACATCGCACAAAAATAACTTTGTAAATATTGTAAAAACATGTTTTTAATAAAAAGATAACAAAACAAAATATCAGTATATGTTATTTATATACTGATATGTTGTATTTTTTTAAAAACTCAAACGGATGACCTTGAACTTTTAATCGATAGTATTATTCGATTATTTTGATCGATAGTTTTATTCTATAGTTTTATTCGATAGTTTTATTCGATAGTTTTATTCGAATACTTTATATAAATACGAAACCTTAACGTTGAGAGGCTCAGTTCTGTTTAAGACAAGCTACAACCAACATGTCATCCAAAAGAAATAATGTACCACTTTTATCTTATTGTTGCAAAGAGAAATGTTTTAAAATACCTGAAGATCAAGTTGACGGAAAAGCTTGTACAAAATGTAATTCTTTCTGCTACTGTAAATGTGGTTGCAAAACATATCAAAAGAACCGGTTGGATAAACTAGAAGAATTGCAACATCGACTCGGTCTATTGTGGCAACGATTAAATGCAAAGTGATTAAACAAGCGTCTACAATTTTTATCCCCACCACTACCCCCACCACTACCCCCACCACTATCCCCACTTCTATCGGAGGTACCCGCAGCACCGGCTTTGCAATAGTCATTCCTGCTACACCTCTCGTCGAGTAAACAACTCTAGTCATGTCTCTCAACATTCGCGGGATTCACTACAACACTATCAATCTTACAACCTACAAGGATTTGGAAATTTTTAGTGAAGAACTAAAACAACTTATAACCACTGGGTTCGGTTTATCTTTGGAACTTTATGCAACAAACAATCAAAACGAAAAGAATGTATTTTTGCCAACTTACAACAACAACAAAAAGAATGAAAATAAGCAAGAAATTTCACCACCGACAACAACTTACTTTTCAAATTTGGGAGCAAACTTTTCAACCTTAATGTAAAATAAAAAAAAATATCTTGCATTTTCGGATCTTCCGAAAATGCAAGATCTTTTTAAAAACATCCTCACCTGACCTTGACCCATTTCCGGACATTTAAAGTTTAAATACCCAGCACAGCCGGGCATTTAAACTTTAAATGCCCACCCTACACGTCACAGCTACGTCACAGCCTCTGACGTCACCAGACCGGATGTAGCTGTCACTTTTGATTAATGCGTTTTGGCCCAGAAGCCCCACTATTGCACTACTATTGGGCGAAACTTTTTATCCTGTTAGTAGCTATCTTTGTACAAAATAATAATAATAAATCTTTACCATTTTAAAATGCAGGCTACTTTAAATATTTGGCGGAAAATTTCACGAAAAACCAAATATTTAAACTAGTCGCCATTTTGGAACGGTTAAAGAATTTTCATAAATATTTTCTATAAAGATAGCTACTAATAAGATTAACATTTTTGCACAATTTCAACGCTGCAACTTAAACCGTTAAGGATTTATATGAATTATTTTGTAAAAAACACGTACAGACAGACCGACACTAAACTAAACGATATAGACATATGTTTATGTAAACTTTTTTGCTTATTTTGACCCAAGGAATCGCTACGTAAGTTATTGCCTCACATTTTTTGAAAACCCTGTAGAAATGGTCTTTGTTACAATTCCTCTGTTTTAAAATTCAACTCAACTGAAACCAAAGCATCGGTGGCGGTGACTGTTTCCAGAAAAGGAGCATCACAAAAAATGGTCCGAAGGGATTTAAGGTTGTGCGACCGCCTCTGTAGACAAACTATTCCGCCTAGAGCGCAGGTCAGTCGCTTTTTTCTGCTCACTCACACACATGCAGACCAGCTGAGCGCACACTCACACAAACGCAGGTTTTTTCCTCTTCTACCCCAGACGTATACAATCGCTCGCGGTCTGACCCAACCCCATTGTTGATGTCAACCAACTTTCACTTCGTCGGCGTGCTGCAGGCTAGAGCTCGGCGATATGGGTCTTAGGGGTGGCTGTTATTCCAGGAGCAAAGGGGATTTGACCGTACATAAAAAAGCTATGCAATGTTGATTATTGTGATATGAACCAAGGTGAGTCAAAAGTTGTAAGTCGCCTATTATTCATTTGATCCATTACGTTGTGGGAGGGGAAAACAGCGGAAGGCGCTATTCGATAAAACGTGGCTAAATAAAAAATGGAAAAAGATACAACTTTGGTTAAAACGTTGTTTTGATGGAATAAATAGGGAAAATAAAAAAGGGGATTAGACTCGATGTCGTATCTCTAATAATAGGGACATTATATTAATAGAGATATACATAGAGAAACATGTATATAGCAATTATATACATTGTCATTAATTGTAAATTATATTACACATGGTCAGCTACTATGGTTGCTAATACAATGCAGCACTAAGAAACAACAAGAAAGTAAAATCTCCGGGCAAAGCCGGGGTTAGTAAGATATAAAAATAACTATGTAATAATAAGGCTATGAACAAAACCCTACGTACAAAAAACCTCAAATGCATGAAAACATTATTATGTCAAACCACCTCCTTACATACAAACATAAATTATTTCAAAATGTTTAGGAAAACCTTAAAAAACTTTCTTTTGGACAATCCATTGTGTATCCCATTAAAGAGTTTCATATTTTAGGTGAAGTAAATAATTTTCATGATATTTAGTTTGTTATTAGGGGTACACACAAAAGAGTTATAGAGGATCATGTAGATATAAATTTATAGAATTTAGTTTACATTTTTTGACACAATCGACCATATTTTAAATTTACACTAAGTGATATAAGAATGGAAAATATCCATGGTTAAAAAAAAAACAAAAACTAAACCCAATAATGTAATAGTAGGCCACGGAACAATCCAATTTACAAAATATTTCCTATCCAGGAACACGCTTTTATAATAATCTACCTAAAAATATAAATATGCTCAAAATGTTTATAACGCATCTAAAAAACTTTCTTTTGGATAATCCGTTGTACGAGTACATTCCTTTGAGAAGAATTTCATCTTATAGGTGAAATAAATGTTGGTTTTCTTAAGCAGTTTGCGTGTTGTATAGAGCAATGTAACGAAAAATATAGTTCATCTCACGGACCTAAAGCTGTTTTTCGTTACTCGGTCATTTTTCGTAATGAAATATACTATATTAGATGACCAAAGACTAATAGTGATGATCATGAAAAAATCATTTTTTTCTACAAAAGTAGTTTTTTTGTAAGTAATACAAGGACGTGTGATAAAATACGTTTGTTAAGTATTATTGGTATAAACGCATTTTCCTAAAAATGAGTTTCCTCCCGTATTTATGAACCGATTTCCATTACTTTGGTACCGTATTATTTTTAATTGAACTATTAACAAATTTTATCTATAAAATATTTACTGACGTAATAAGGTCTTTAGATATTTACGTTTGAAAATTCAGCCACCATATCCAAAATAAACATTGAAAAGAATATTATTTTTCAGTAATAACCTTCTGAGGTGATATAACTGTATAAAACGTTTTTCTTCGTTACAATAAACCGTTTTTGAATGAAAAATATTTTGTGAAAAACAAAATGCCGACTGTACGAGTAAATGTTGAGATTTCGGAATTGAGAATAACATATTTTTACTTGCTTATCAACCAGGAATAAAACCTAAAAATATTGATAGATAGTTCCGTGACACTCTTTATAAACACACATACCATTGGTACGAAACTGCCATACAATGTACATTAAATGAACAGGTACAAGGCAAGTAAACAGGTATGGTAAATCTGGAAGGTATGGTTCATGGATTATGACTTTTTGTCTAGTATTTTCTGATTTCTCTTGTCTTGTGCCTCTAAAATGTAATCCGGGTCTCGTGCCCTAAGCCCTCGAACTATCCTACTATCTACTATTTCTGGAAGCATGCAGTTGCATGGAAAAACAAACTATGTAAAAATTATAAATAAACATATTATCAAAAATGAAATAAAGGTCTAAATCTCAGAATTTTTTTAGTATAAAAAATAAATGACTAGCAGTTGCCCGTGGCTTCGCTCACGATAAAAATTATGGTCTAACCTTGATATGACGAATCTAAAGGGACTGAAAAGAAACGGTAATATCAAGGAATATGTAATGTAGAGGTATGTCTATGTGTTATGGCGGAGTGTAGGTTAAAAATGATATACCATAGTATATAGCGTAGGTTGTGCTTTCACAGTCATAACCGGAAACTGCCGAACCAATTTTAACATCAAATGTGTCGATTTTAAAGTATTTCTTCGTAGGTTTACCATTACGTCTCTGAATTGTCTATTAGGGCATCAGCCACTGATTGCAGTATTTATTTTTTCCATGAAAGCTGGGACACAGTTAATTAGATGAAAAAGAAATTTGCCTAATTATTGTAACGGGCATGATTGTAATAATAATTTCATAAACATAATAAACATAAGAGCCGCCCTAAGGGAATAACTATCACTCCCGCGACCTAAATAAAGATGGCGCCACATAATGAGCTTATGATTAAACACATAAGGAACAAAATTAAACTTAATGTAACGTTTAAATAGTACGTATGACCTAAAAAAAATCATCAAAACAACCATAAAACCACAAATATATGGTAGAACATAATATAATTATAACTTGCATTCAGGGATTTGTATAGTTTAGAGATTTTTACATAAAATAGATCAAGGAATCACATTATTACAGCACAGTCTGTTTCTGACTAAAAAATCACTGTACCTCCCTCTTTCAATCCTGTCGGGATTTAGTCTCAAGACTTACCCACAAAAGGCAATACGCTCTTCAGTCTTTAAGCAAAGTACTTTGAATTATATGAAACTAGCTTCAATGTCCGTTGTGGTTAAATACAACGGTCTCTAGAAAAATAGTACATAGTATATGGGGTTTTCTTGTGAAATGTCAGAAAGGTAATTGGATTTTTTCAAAAATAAAATTGGTTTGAAAAAAAAACATGATCAGATGATCAGCTGTTAATGTATTTCCTATAGAAAACATGTTTTTTTTTTAACTTTTTAAACTTTTCCACCATAAATCTTATAAAAGTTAAATTATCACAGTTATTTGTAAATCTACAGGGAGAAAGCTTTCCAACGACCGCATATTAAAATCTCTCTGGTAGAACTGTAGATTCAGCTGTACAAAGTTTTGCAAAAAATCTCTAACTCAGTATTTTCTCACCACTATAAATTCGGAGGTTGCTTAGGTTTTTTGCAAATAACTTTTAAATGGTGCAGAAATCAGCTAAAGTGGAAGGTAATATTCTGAAAGAGAATAAAATTTCCTACAATTCGGTACTATGCATTTCTTGAAAATACTGATGATGGACAGCCAAAACCCGGCTACAAAAAGAAACTTAAAAAAGCTGTTTATCTATTTCTTATAGCAAATTTGTGTTTTAACGTTTCCACCATAAATCTTTTAAAAAATCTAACTTTCATAATTATTTGCAAATCTACGTGGATGGAGCTTTCCAACGATCTGTTAACTATTAAAATCTGTTCGGTAGAACTCTAGATTTAGTTGTACAAAGTTTAACAAAAATTACTCTAATTCAGTATTTTCTCACCACTATAAATTTGGAGGTTGCTTAGGTTTTTTGCAATGCAAATAACTTTTAAATGGTGAAGAAATCGGCTAAAGTGGAAAGTGATATTCTGAAAGAGAATTAAATTTCCTACACATGACTAATATTCATTTCTTGAAAATACTCAATAAAGCCAACCAAAATTTGACTCGAAGTAAAAAATGTGAAAAACCCCGTTTTCAATGTATTTCTTATGGAAAACATGTGTTTTTTACTTTTTCACCATAAATCTGAACAAAAACAAACTTTCATAATTATTTGACAATCTACAGGGAGAGAGCTTTCCAATGACCCATTAATTAATAAAATCGGCCCGGTAGAACTGGAGATTTAGTTGTCTGAAGGTTGGACTAAACTGAATTATTATAAGAGTAGATAGATGCCAAATCATCGTGACAGGCATAGTTGTAATAAAAAATAATATTAGGGACGCATTCATGAAAAACTATAATTCCCGCTGCCGGAAACCGCTGCCGAACGATAACTCCCGCTGCAACATTATTAATTAGTGGTGGATTATATCTAAACCAAATGTAACTTTAATATAGTAGGTAAACAATTTTGTTCTTGAAATAAATCAACAAAAACACAAAGCCATGATGAAAAATCAAATTATAATCATCTGTAACAGGGTATACATTACCGAAGTTAACTACTAGCTGGTTGTTTCATGAACATTGAAAATGTAAACAAAACTCGTCCAAATACTTTTATATGGGAAAATTTGAAAACTTCGACCTCGCCAAAAACCCTTTCAAACTTAGAGTTTTGGAAAATCCGTTCTTAGCGGATGACTACGCCCTAAAAGGAACGTTCATGCAAATTTTCAAGGTTCTAGGTCAAGTAGTTTAGGCTGTGCTATGATAGGTGAGTGGAATTTGACCAATCACAATATAGTAGATTTCCAGACAGTCTACACATTATCGTTAAGACTGATAACCTACAACCTATAAGCTTGTCCTTACATTTTTTTAGAGAAAATGTTATCATGATATGCACCTGAGCACCTGTAGTGTTCCTATGATGTGTAAACTGCCTCTAAACCATTTATAATTGGTAGCATAGTAATTGTGAGATTCAGACCTTTAATCTGATATCATATTTGTATGTTTTTAGTCGATTATGTCTTTGTAAAGAGCAGTTATTACAAAAATATTTATTAAATATGTTTATTAAATTTACAATAGGTTTTTAAATATCAGAGTGAGTTATAAATAGTCGTTATTGGTTTAACGAGGTCAAAGGATAAATGGCATTTGTAGAAACAATATTTATAAAATATTTAGATCAAAATTATTTAAAATTACTAATTCAAATCTCAGGATCATAAGTAAAAAGTTAATTAAATCAAAATAAATAGGTTTCATATATAAAGTACTGATTACTATCAAACTCCCTTAATCTCAGGAATTAATCAATGGTTTTATATAATGGCTAAACTATAATCTTGTTCTTATAATTTTACAAGTTCCGAAGCACATTATTGATATATCTGGAAGAGAAAGCCTCTCTCGTTATCTACACAGAAGAAAACAGAGCGGGGTGGTGACCTGGACAACCCACCACCTCAGGCAGAAAGGTGGCATACTTGACTGACGGGGTGGCACTTTGACGGGATTGGTGTATTTTTATGAGGTGGCTATCTGTCGCCATGGCTAGGTGGCGACATGTCGGGGTGGCACCTAGACGTCCACCTGGGGCCCCTGTGGCGGGCACGGCCGGGGCCGGGTGGAAGGTTGCAAGGAGCGACAGGGGATGCGAGAGAGAGAGAGAGAGAAAAAAAACTAATGGGCAAGAAGAGAGACGGAGATACGTGCGCGTGTGCCTGCTCGGTCCGTGTGGGCACAATAGGCAGCTCAGGGGGAGGGGTGCTGCGTGGCCTACTGCGTCATATAATCTGTGGGCTGAAATCTGATTGTTTTTCGCACTTTACTCTAGATACCAATTTTTATTTTTACAGGACCTTGATTAAAATTACTTTGCAAGTTTATGCTCAGAGCGACATACAATTTTTAAGCAGTTTGGATAAATAACTTACAAAATACAAAAATTATATCATGAACAAATACAAAAAAATACAAAACACACAAATGTAACTCTTAAGGAATCTAATTGACATGTAATAAACCAATATTGAAACGTATGTGATGAGCCATCTTCAAAAGAGGTGATATAGAAAATACCCCAAAATTGGCACTTTAGATGTAAAATTTCACGTTATAAAATTTTTTTTCACAAAAAAATTGGGTGGCCATAGTTTCTATTGTCATTACGAATAAAATTAGCCAAAAAAAATTAATTTTCATTTTTTGATCGCACAGCCTTAAACCCCGCCTACTGTTTAAACTAGATGAAAAGGCTGATACGTTTGGGCGGCGTTTTTGTCAAGTTCAGGAAACATGTTTTCTATGCTTCTCTTAACTCTGAATAACCCATTGTCACGGCAATAATAGGACGGTTACGCGGAAGAAAAACCTGTCTAAAGAGGTTTGTAAAGAATCGCTCTTCGGGAAAAACAGCTTTGCTGGACTGAAATAGTCTGTATTCGCACGTTTCATGTTGTTTGATGAGTTTTCGTATTTGATTTGTCAAACGATTCTCGTAACTTTAACCCTGCCATAAACGGTCTGTCATTGTTTGTCATCGTGTTGTACGATAAATATCTGTGAATTTACTGATACATTTTGGAAACCAATGTATACTACTATACTTTAAAATGCAGATTAATTCGAATTTATTAATAAAAAATACTGAATTATTGTACTAATCTAATTTATAATTTGCTAATTTTTGAGACAGTATAATATTCAGACAATATGGTCAGTCATAAACCCCTAAACTAATATTGTTCCTCGTAGTTTTTAAAATATTTTAGTTTTAAAATATGTTACGAATTACTGTATTTGTGACTGCTGTTGTTATTTAGGTAACATATAACAGTAATGTATTTTGTTAAATTTATATTTTATGGATTGCACAGTATGTTTTCAAACTAGACGTCACGAAATTGGGACTTTAAAAATTTCAAAACAGCTGACTTTTCCCATAAATAAATTATCAAAAATGACCAACTGTTTACGTTCTTGAGGGACGCAATTCTGTGACGCATAGAATAGAATTTTAGACCTTCAAAACTAAATACGATAGTTAATACTCAGTAGTTGAATAAAAGCCAGAAATGTAGGAACATTTTGCCCCGATGTACGCCGGCCGTCTACACGATCTAAACTTGTAAATCAGCGACCAAAGAATAATTAATCCTTGGGCGCTGGTGTACGGGCTTCAGCTTCAGAAGTACAGTTCGCTCATTATATCTCCGGCTATGACCACTACGCTACTAACCGTACGTTCGCGCATTATATCTTCGGCTATGACAGAGTCAGCTGGTTGCAAGGCGTGGGGGGGAGAGGGGATACTTTTCTGAAAACATTGTTCTACAGCCCCACTGTGTGTCAAACGCAGTGTTTACCAAAATCATATGTTTAAAATATCATATGATACGGTTAGTAGCGTAGTGGTCATAGCCGGAGATATAATGCGCGAACTGTACCATATGATATTTTAATGACTCTCATACACGTGTTGATACGTGTAAACAAGCCAGTGTTTGGTATCGATATCCGATATATCGGAAATATCGATATTTTCGTTCCGATATATCGTTATTTTTATATCGATATTAGACTTCCAATATTATCGGAATATCGATATTTTACTTCGATAATACCGTTAGTATCGTTGTTAGCAAATGTTTAAGAATAATAAATAGATAAAATTAAGTTTTACCTTTTCTATCCTTTTTCATTATATTAAATATTATTTAATAAGTAAAAAGGATATCAATTTGGGAATAACTTATTAGCTACAAGAAAGGGGTTTTAATTACTTTTTTTATTATTTGTTGTTTTGTTGTAAAGATATGGTTACATCAACAAGGATTTCAAAAACTTTTTCTTGGCTATGTAGGCTACTTGAAACAAGAGTCTTTTGCAGTAAAATGATTTATTTTACAGTTATTGATCTAAAATTATACTTCAAAGTATAAATTGTAAACAATTTTACGTCAAATGGACGTCACAGTTGTGCTGCTAACTGTTGTGATACATACCGTATAAGTTCGATCAATTTTTATCAAAAATGTTCTGATATATCGACATTTTTCCGATATATCGATATTTTTGATCCGATACTATCGTAATATCGATATTGAGGGTCCGATATTATCGTCGATATAAATATCGATGTATTCTTTTGATATCCAAACCCTAAAACAAGCCACCATAGACCAATAATAATACTGTACCCATGTTCTTTTCCCGCCAACGGCGAGAGCCGAGTTCAACACTATCTGGAATTTTATGTGGAAGCAATAACTATTAATGCAGCTCCACGCTATAAAACAAACACATAAAGATAAGTGCGAACGGACCTTGAAGATTGGTTATCATTGCGGCTAGACATTTAACAATGAGTCGAGGAGATAAGGCAGATAAGACTGATATCGGTCCCCTCCCCCCCGGAAACACTGATTGGGTTAATTATGTATAATGGAGGCAAGGGTAGGGAGTTAAACATCCAACATCTGGTGAATAGGCAAGGTTTGACTCGTGTCTAGTGATTTTTCTTTTCTTTAGGCACGTGAACACGTGTTGAATGCACTAGCCGTGATTAGATAATTGTTTAAATAGGAAGAGGCGTTCTAATAAAAGGCTGAACGGGTGAATTAGGAAGGGTGTAGAATAAAACATCTGGTGCTCTAAGATAGATTATTTTATGATTAGAGTAGAAAGTACAACAAAATAACTGTGAGTGGATACTTAAAATCTAAATTAAAGAGTCTCAACAAGACAGTGTCCATGGAACACATATGGATATGCCTTTAAGTATTACATTTAGTTCACTTGATGAAATTCAATGGACAAAGCTAAGGTTCGACATTTTTTACCAAACATTTTGGAATACATATGAAAAATAATAATTTTATAAACATTACTTCCCTGAAAAGGCCTCGAGTAACCTTGCAAATACTTTCCTAGTAATGCATTCAGTTATACATTCATTCATTCATTGCAAATAAATTCCTAGTACTCCGTTTATTATACATGTCATTTTCCAAGGCTTAGAGCTGAGTGCCGCATAAATAGAGCTTTGGAATTGTAAAAGCATCGAACTACATTCACCGAATCCTCGTGGGCTGCCCCACAATGTAGATCAGAAAGAACATAATGAAGAATAGCATTGGCAAACAAACACCCATTTATAAAGAATATTGGAACGTATTTTACTTCAAATATGTGATTAGCTGTCATCTATTTGTGTTATAAGGATTGAATTTTTACCACACTAAGGAATGTAGGCGCTTAAATAAATGTAGTTATTTTTCGGATAAATCATCGCTACCAATACCATAAATATAGTAAATATTTGGTAGCAATGATTTATTGATAAGTTATCAAATTGAAATTTGATAACTTATTATTTGTGACTGGCTGATGTATCCGTCTTTCTCACGGAGATAAATATCTGATGGAAAAGCATCAATAGTTAAAAACCAAGTTAGTAACATTACAATATGGGTTCATTTGATTAACAGTGGAACTATTGGCGTACCAAGGTAGGTGTCCTATGGAGGGTTCTAAGGGAAAATAAGAATGAAATTAAATGAAAAAAGTCTTTATTTAAGAGGCGAAGGTAGGATTTGCAAGTCCGCTCTACCACTTAACCTCTAACAAAAATACACAATACAAAATAATCATAGTTATAGCATGTAGAGAAAATATACAAAATTATACAAAATTACTAATGCAGTATACATTAATAATTATGATATTATTAATGACAAACATATAAAATAATATAGACTAAAAATCATTTAGGTATTTTTTTTTTCAGAAGAATCAGGCATGCAACTAGTGCATCTGTAAATACCCTAATATAAATACCCCCGTTGCAGCAGCCTGCATACTCAGCGAATTTCAATTATAAAGCACATGTTTCAATCCAATATAGCGAGATTTGACACGTTTTTTAAGCTCCATAAGAATAACATGGGGAATGAGTATGCAGGTTTGCTGCAACAGGTAATTTAAAACAGGGTGGTTTTAATTCAATGTTTAGTAGATCTGAACTAGAAGAAGCCATATACGAAGTTTTATCAAGATATGCTAAGAAATAAGGAAGATATTGCATTTTTTTATTTCCCATAAGGATAACATGGGGAATGAGTATGCAGGTTTGCTGCCATAAAAACGGTAATATCCGGGATTTTATACTAAAATACATTAGATCTCATCTATATGAAGCCACAAACCATGTTTCATTATGATATGTTGAGAAATAAGCGAGATATAGAATTTTACTTATTCCCCATAAGGTTAACATTGAGACAACGCACTGTGTTTACCACTTTCAGTATCTCGGTAACCAGTGGACATAGAGCAATGATTCAAATTACTAAATTGTTTTTTTTTTTGAGCTGAATTCAATGGTGTTAACCAAAATTATATAAATTTTATTTTTCTATATAAAAAACTCGAAAAACCCATTTTTTGGGGGGTTTACCCCGCTTTACCCCCCCTTCCGGTGGTCCGATCGGGCTGGTTCACGAACTCATCCGAATAATTACTACTTTACACACCTGTGCCAAATTTCATTCCGATCGGACCATTTTTGTGAGCGCTATCGTGCTTACAGACACACATATATATATAGATATATATTACCATATATATATATATATATATATACATATACTATATAGATATATATATATAGATATATATATATATATACATATATATAGATATATATATATAGATATATATATATATATCTAAAAAATTGAACTAATGGTGTTTTTTGCTTCTGGGGGCCCAAAAACGAAAAGTTATTATGGTCTTGGGCTTAGGTCTTACCATGAGACCTACGGTAATAGCTTCTTCCCTGTAGGGGAAATTCGCTAAAAAAATTGGATGACTTAAATTTTAACTAGTGGACATGCCCTGCTTACAGCAGCTTTAAAATGTTTGTTCAGGCCTGGAAATATAATGTTTATTAAAATCAGCTATATCGTACTTTGCAATTTCTACTTCAATATAAAATTTTATGGGCAATACGAAACTTTGAGGGTATCTAAAACTCTTCCTTTTAGTCTAACCATCATTAATTTTATTTCCTACAAAACAATGCCGAGCTGTTTCCAACGACACTTGGGCCTAAATTGTTAAAATCTGTTCAGAACCATAGAATGCGACTTGATCACAACAAAAACCTAGCATATTAAATAAGCATAAATTATATACAGGGTTTGGCAAAAGTCTGGAATATATAAAATAACTTTTATATATTTTGCAGAAAGTGTTGAAACCTTACAGTTGTGTATCTAGTACAAATAGGAATATTTTGGCGTATTTTCTCAGTTTTACGCACCGCAGTAGCGCAAACCGCGCCTCAAAAGGTTGATCCAATCAGAAGTTACAGCTTGATAAAGATATTAGTCTTGATTTTAGGCTTGTTTAATGACCAACATTAAAATGTTTGAGGAGCTGTAACTTCTGATTGAATCAACCTTTTGAGGTGCGGTTTGCGTTGTTGTGATCTACTAATTAGGACCTTTAAAATGAGGTACAACTCGAGGTATGCTTACATTTAAGAATTTCAAGACTTCCAGCATGGGCCATCCCCTCATCGTGCGAAAAACTGAAAAAACATGCCAAAATATTCCTATTTGTGCTAGATACACAACTAAAGTTTCATCACTATCTGCAAAATAATATAAAAGTTATTTTATATATTCCAGACTTTTGCCCAACCCTGTATAGATAGTTTTGCCGTACATTGGCCTGCTTTTTATAAACAGGCGATTGGTCGACGAGTATAAACAGTCACCATTGCCCGACAATACCATCGGTTGATCGGCACAACAACCCATTATCGTAGGCTACCATACCACTAAGTGAAGACTCTAAGGCGTCTCTGGACTTCTCTGCACCTCTGTAAAACGAAACAAAAATATGTTAAATTATTCCATCTCTACGTGTCGAGTTCGGTGCTTTCGTCACGCGAGTTCGACGAACTCTTCCTCCGCCTTACATCTGCTGCTGCCGACAAGATCGGCCCTTCCCGTGGCAGACGCAGCAGACGCAGGACGCAGGACGCAGGGCCTATCATTAGTCTGAGGCTGGACGGCAGCTGGGCGACGGCGACGACTGTCTAGATGTCTGGCTGGTCTCCTGGCGGCCTTCTACTCTTGGTTGGGGAGTTGGGATCATGTTTTAGTTGGAAAAGTAAAATAAATCCTCCTTTACGGTATATTATTTTGAATAATTGCTTTTTATGTTTTAAATTATAAGGGGTATTTCAAAAATTTGTGACGTGATGCTGAATCGCATTCTACAACCAAAATAAAAAATATACGAAAAAATGAGGAGTTACGTTGGAAATTCCAACCATCGCGATGGGTCCATCGCGGCGTTGCCGGATTTTCCCCCATGTATTTCTTATGAGATTACTTTTAGTCCCATGGTAGAAAAAGTAGATATACTTTTAGTCCCGTGGGAGAAAAATTAAGTAAATCACATGGAGTATAAACTAGCACTTCTGTATTCTATTCCAGGGACTAAAAGAAGACTTGAGATAGTAGGTGGAGGAAAACATATTTTATCAACATACCATCTGCAAAAAAAACTTAAAAGCTGCTGCTGTAAATAAGATCTTCATCTAAGTTGCTGAGCAGCGCGTGTACACTAGCATCCCAAAAACTATGAACTATAAAAAGCTAAAATTACCACAAAGTCGCCACACATTCATAATATCATAACTATACATAGCAATTTTATTGAGCTAGGATAATTTATTAGTTTGTTATTTAGGCAAGGGTTTTTGTCTAAGCATAGAATGTTGGTTAATCCCTTTGTAATTTAATACGGAAACCTTTTGATCAGATATTACAGTTGCACTAATCTTCAACTATTCCCTTCCAAGAGCTTATAAAGTGTAACGGTGAAATGGCTATCAAGGAATTGCTGAATCAAATTTGTAGCCTCGCGGTCATAAGCAATCCTGTCGTTTTTGATTAAGTGTACATTCGTTTCGCCCCCTTGCCCTAGCGGTATCATCAGAAAAGGATGATGCCCAAAGGTATTGAAGCTTGTACAGCTTCAGTGAAACAGCTGTGCACTAAATCAAAAACAACATTGCTTATGACGGTGAGTTTACAAACTTATAAAGTGATGGATGAAAGAGCACTTGTTACGCTTAAGTATATTTCTTCTCCGCTATAATTTAAATTTTCGAAAGGCTGATTTTAAAGTCAATGTATATTTTTAATAATGAAAATCAGGAATTCCATTGATTTCCCAGTCCCCTATTTAGGGAAGCGGTGCCTTCAGAACAGAAAGATAGATGTCAATCTCCGAAGAAGGATAAGTGGTCTCCCTATCTGCTTCGATCACCAACCCCCGAGCCTCGGCAGACCGAGGCCGGCCCGCGTGATGTAGAGGCCCCCGACCCGACATGTGTCTGTCGATGCACAGCTGTTGCGCGATAGCTCGGTTATTTTGATTTGTGAGGGTAAAAAACATGTCTGATGTGTCTGATGAGGGGAATATCGAAGTTTCTTCAGCTTCCTCTCCGCGTCTCCAGTCTCGTTATTGTTTTTTCTTTTTATGTTTGTCCTATTTAATTAGATTATCGTTTCAAAAATGGTAAAAAATCACACCCAATTACTAAACTGTTGATGTACAACATTGTTTAGTAATCATAATAGCTGTTTGCAAACTAAAGCCATTTGGAAAATACAGCGAGTGGGATAAAGATTGTATGGAGATATATACATTAATGTTATTGAATTGTTTTATAGTAATTGGATTAACTGGTAAATATAAAATAATACCGAGCAAGGCTCGGTGCACCAGGTACTATAACTTAAATAATACAATGTATTAAATGTCCACCACGTATTTAATTCGTTTTCCTTTTACTCTCAGTCCCTTTAATAAATAATTTCAATAAACCAATCACGTAGACGAAATCTAAAAATAATGAACACCATTCAATCAATACAATAATAAACACGAAACTAAGAGTTAAATAGCGTAATAAATTAATGATGATTTCGAAATTACCAAACAATTACCCCTTTATGTCTATTTCATAATTCCAAAAGAAAATTAAAAATCCCTCTAGCAGGTCTTGGTTTATTTACCACCAACCCCCTCGCCCACCCTACACCCTGTATACTCACCTGTCTTATCTTTCAATATTACAGTGACGAGGGAGCGTATGGCAGAAGTATACTGAGCACATGGCTTCTTTACCCCAACAAGTCTGTACCAAATTTAATAAAGATTGGACCATTATTACTAAAGTTATCGCGCTTACGGACACGCTTATAGATAGATAGATAAATATAAATTCGAACGAATGGTGTTTGACAAAGCAGCCCAAAACGAAAAGTTATAATGCAGTCTCGGGCTTATATTTTACCATTAGACCTACGGCAACAGCTTCTTCACTATGTAAAATTCGCTAAATCCCCTTGGCCTTGGCTTGGTTTGTTTACCAACAACCCCCTCGCCCACCCTACACCCTCCTCACCTGTCTTTCCTTCATCATCTCAGCCAGGAGGGAGCGAGGCAGGTGCTCAGGATACACGGCTCCCGTGGCCACATGTCTACTACAACTACAACCAGCACTACTGGACCCCGACAAGAGGTCCTTCCTCTTCCTGACTTCCTGCCGACAACCCCCTCGTCCTTGATGCCAAATGGCACCGATCTACAGGTAGCTGAAGCTGACACACGATGTGTTTTTGTCTGTTTTTTTGTCCTAATCTAATTAGAGGTTGTTTTCAACAGCTGCAGGTTGGTTTGTAGAGTAGGTTTCACCTAAGTTGGCCAAAACAAAAGAAAACAAATTATTAGTTTTTTACGAATTTAAGCATAAAATCCAGCTGTGCTGAAAACATTATCATTGAACATCTGTTTTAGTGTAGCACTTGTAGCAAAGAAAAAGTTTTGATGCAATATTGCAACTGGAAGTTCACTTGCGCAGCTTAAAATATTAATCAGGGGCTTTTACAAATTAACTATCTATTAATAGAGAGAGGATGTGTCATGGATGCGGCCTGGTAAATAGTCTTAGATTTTCTTATGAAATAATATTTACAAAGAAAAATAGGCGAGTTTTTGAATAGACAGTACTTCTTGCTGCAAGTCAGCAGCTGAAAAGAGAGATTGTTTCATATTGCGGTCAAAACTTATAAAAGGTGTTTCCTTATTGGCCCAGGAAAAAATAAACAAACAGATAAACAAACTAGAATACATGCAAATCAAGAAATAAAATCAAATTGAACTTTGACAGCTATGTAAAAAGGCTGAATGAAAATAAAAAATTCTAAAAATAGGCGATATTGTAAACATTCTATAACCTATAACAACATTGAAAACAAACGCAACGTGGCAATTTGATAGTTCTGAGTAAATGTAAACAGACACCATATGTAACCAACAATGTTTTCAATGCGACTTGTATAAAAATTTTTGATGAGGTGATTAGTACGTGCTTTGGCCAACTTAGGTGAATCCTATTTATGATTATGTGTCGACTGTAGTAACTAGTGTTGGAGTGAAATAATGGTTTGGTTAATTATGACGTAGTGTTGTTGATTATTTGTAAATACAATCATGCGTTTGTTGATTGAATATTGGTGCTTATGTGTTATGGGCATTATGTTGTAATAGTAATAGTGATCAAAATGTAGACAACAACTGATGGAACCCCCAATCTACAGTTGATTCTAATGGGGCTAATCAGAAAGTGATGAAAACCTCAAGCCTTAGAGGTTGACGTTAGGCCTAGAAGTTCTTTAGCGCTGCACAACCCTATCTCGTTAGAATGAATTTAAATTAATGTTTATAACTAATACATTAACACTCAAATATTAATGTGATCCATAGCTTGATTATATAGTACTCTCTATACTGAGATATGTAAAAAATTCAACTATTTAAAAAAGGAATTTTCAGTGCTTGTAAAGTAAAGGTGTAAATAAGGTGTAAATCGTCTCCTATCAACCCTAGTTTTTGCTCTTTTGTTTCATGTGAGTTATATTCATATATTGAGGAGTCCCACCCGCTCATCCATACACAATCTTGGGTTTGTTCAGCTATCCTTATTAATTACTACTATATCAAGGATAATATTCCAATTCTTACTGTCTAGTTTCTTTAGTTCTTATTCATCATGAATAGTATAAGATGATGTAATGACAGCTTGAAGAAACTTTTTATAGGGTCTGTCTTACAAAAATCGTAAGTTAACTCAAAACTCTTCAATAAGATCCGTAAAAATAATTATTCATTTTCGTTCATAATTTGCTGAAATTTTTATGAAAATGTGAAAATTATAGAAAAAAGTGCTATCTTTCTTGATGACAATTTTTAGGTCCGGTAAAACTGGATTGGGTAGACCCCATGACCTTAGTTGATTTTGTAATATTTTATAAAATTTGAGTTGATAACAAACATGTACTTTCACTCTTTCACTGAATTAATTTGTTTCGTTTGATAACTAGAGACACATTTTTCTTCATTAGTTTAATCAATTCTAAACTCAACTTTCAGTAAGCAGCAAGTTTAATAACATGCAGTCAATTGCTATCAGCTATCCCACTCAAAAATCTTGTAAAGAAAGGATATTACAAAACAAACAGTTATTAGTAATTTTGCTTACTATGTAATTTAACCTTTTGTACATTGTTAAAGACATCATAAGTATACACATTAATTGCATCAACTAAACATGACTCGTATTACATCAAATCTAATTTAAATTGCCTTGATATGAGATAACCGGACAATACTGGGGTCATCAATCACAAACGTAATAACCTATTAGGAAAACAGTAATTGAAGGAGGTAATTATATGGGTTTAACGTGTGTGGTGTAATTGTTCAGGTCAATTACGCCGAGATATCTGCGAGGGTCAGTGGCGTTATCTGATGGGCTCGGGCTCGGGGTGTGACGGCATTTCTCGTTAGCTAAAGAACATTTATAGAAACGATATAAAATAAGTCGAGTAAATCTAATAAGTAATTAGAAGTTGGCGCCGAGCGTGGAAATAAAGTCAAAAAAAGCAAAAGTGCTTTGATTGCCTTTCATGAGAGCGGACTCGTGGCTGCTGGGTGGTCAAAAAAGACGGTTAAAAAGAAAAAAAGCATGGTTTTGCCGTAAAGAGCACTAAAATATCAAACCTGCGTTCTTTCCGGGAATGTTCCAAACTACACAGAAAAATCAATCTGTACCGAAAAAATAATAACATTGGAAGCTTCAACATACCCAATGACCGCTAAGCCCAGCTTTGAACGTATTAGATTTAGTAGTTTACAAATGGAAAATAGTTCATTTATTTGATGGGCGCTTTCGGAACTGCGCTTGTAATGTTTAAAACCCATAAACGCGTGGGGGCTTCCACAAACCCATCCAAGGTTACATTCGTTTCCCCGAGGGGAAAAGAACGCGACGAGCCTCTGTGAGAAGTGCATCAAACACAAGCGGTCCGAGCCGTGAACCCTGATGTACACCAGTGCAGTTGGAGAATTAAGTTGTAGGTAGAAAAAGATGTTCTACTTATTTGCGCCAGCTTCTAAATAATTTATGTCACGGTCTTCAAGTGATAATCACGCTCATTTACACACCAAATCTTGCAAATACAAGAATACCCTTAACAATACCGTATGTAAAATAGTTCAAAGCAGCAAATATACTCTTGACTACTATAAATACCTACGTCTTCTTTGAATATTGCCTCACATGCTCACGCCAAAATAGACAAGCCTTTTACAAAGGCATGAACGAGTTTACTCACTCATCTGTAGCTAGTCAATGTCAAAATATCGGGATTATTTTGTAGTAACCTTCGTTGAACAAAGCCAGAGACATAATATTCGCAACACCTTAACACCCTACTTACACATTCTAGATATTATTTTTCTTTATTCTGAATAAAAAACATAAAACATGTACATCTCAGTCGTCATCATAATATATAGAAATGATTGTACTGTAAGTAAAGCGAACATTTTTACAATACAATAAAATATGCCAAGCAGAAAGGTAGACAGGAATTCGACAATACTGTAAAATTCCCTGTCGACCAGATAACTGTTCAACGCCTTTTTGAATTGAAAGCCCCTCAGACTCCTGATTTCAGCAGGGATTTTGTTGAAAAAGATGGGTCCGGTGTACACCATTCCTCTCTCAGAAAGGGTATGGCGATAAACATCGCCGATAAAATCTCCGCATACCTAAACAGGTATGCGGAGATTTTCGCCATGCCTGGTCGGATACCTGTGATTTGCACCTACAACAGATAAGATATCAAGGGTATTTAACGTGAACAAGATCACTTTAAAATTTGCAATGATGGAAATGTAAGAATATTTAGTGAGCGAGACGGCCATTTACAAGTGTGCTATGGGGGTAGCCCTTTGACAAAACGGGACAGCCCGCTTTTGAACCGGGAAAACCTTTTGAGCATGAGTTGACACTCCCCACACCTATGCCATAAAACATGACAGAGGAGAAACAGCCGTGATAAACCATAAGAAGTGAGCTTGGATCTAAAATAGGATTTAGTGTTCTGAGAATACCAGGTTTATCACCAACACCATGAAGTCAGTCGGGTCAAATTCCGTTATCTGCCCACAACTGTATATTTCCAATATAACAAAGTAATATAACATTTAGCAGTAATATAAAAAATAAATAGGATGTGCGGAGGTGATTGGAGATGTAAAAGACTAATTATAGAAACAAATCTTATTCATACACGCCCTGATTTTACACCCGAGAGTTATCTTATATGAACTCTTGACACGTACTTGATGTTTTTTTATATTTAATTAGAAAAAGAAAATAAAGATCTTAGTTAGTACCAATTATTACTTATTCTTAAAACAATCTATATATACAGTATCAGCTAACTTCAGATTGTTCAAAACGATGAGGCCATTTGATTTATTGTCTCATGTCCACCGCTTCCTGTAAGTAGTGGCAACACAAGAGGAGAGGTTGTGTTAGCTTGGATTAGGTAGGTTAGGATGAGATCTAATCTAATTTTTAATACTGTATTTTACAGAATAAATTAACCTAACCTATCCCAACCCAACCAGCGGCCGGCGCGGCGATGTGTCCTCGACCGTTATCTGTATGTTTGACACTTAAGGCGAGAGCGACAATAATAACAACCGAATTATTCAGAAATTATTCCGATATGCCTGGCAAACTATCCAGCAATTAAAAGTCTTAGCCATAAAACGTATAAAGCCAATAGGAAATTGTATATTACGTTACTAGGCCGGGAAGTACTATTTTGCCGGACAAGCATGATAGTTCCTGCGCGAGCGAACGTGAGTGCGGGATTTTCATGCGAGTACGGTAAAACTTCCCGGCCGTGTAACGTACGATATTTTTCATCATACTACGCAGAAAAAAACATACCTTCAAACATAACGTAGTCCTCGCATAAACATATGTTTCTCAAACCTTCAAACCTAACCTATAACAAACAGAAAAACATTTGTTACGGATGCAGTGCTGTCACTACATTCCTCTAAAAAGAAACCAATAAACAAGCATTAAACGTCGGTTTGCTGCAATCAGCTGATTGTTTACTTCCGTTCTTTCCGGCCTAGGTCGAATAAGAGTTTATCCGGCCTAGGCCGGCAATGGGTAACTTTCGAGCCAACAAAAAGGAACTGAAAACAGATGTTTCTGTGTTAGTATGAAGAAAAAGTTTTTCAGTTGTGGGCAGATAACGGAATTTGACCGTCAATCGTTCAAGTGCCCGTTGACCACTTGTAAAATGTCCGTGCCTTTCTAAAGACTGTACAACACGTCACGTTTGACACGACAAGACCTGTGTCAAAGGCTTTCCCCGCACATTACCTCTGATTTACCCGGGTCGCTCGAGGTCACGAGAGTTATCTTGCGATTTCTCTCTGGAGATACATAAAGGAGTAATTATGGTCGCGTGTCGTACTTGTGATGAGTTATTGGCAACGCCCACAACTTCAGCAAACTACTTTCAACTTCCATGTCGCTAGATGAAGTGTCAACAAACTACGTCTAAACTGTGAGGTAAGCAGGGTGTATTTCAAGGGTGTTGAGTAAGAGGAAGGAGAGTGACTGAGGTGTAGTGAAGTTATAGTTGAAATGTAACCTGTTTATGATAATGATTATGGTGCAAACGTGGGTAAAATGTAAAGAAATTGCGAATGAACGTTCTTCATTTTATTTTCTTACAACTTCTGAATATTATCTTTTGAACGATAATTTAAGAAAAATCAAACTAACTTTGTGATACTTCCAAGTGATCCAACTTATCGGTGCAGCAATCTACATAGTGAGGTAATCCTGATTAATCCTCATTTTCAAGTTAATTTATTCATTAAGCTCAACCTTAATTGTATACTTGTCTAAGATTAGCCAGATAAATGTAAAATACCCCCGTTGCAGCAGACCTGCATACTCAGCGAATTTCAAATTCAAAACAACATATTTCAATCCAACATAGCGAGATTTGACATGTTTTGGTAAGCCCAATAAGAATAACATGGGGAATGAGTGTGCAGGTTTGCTGCTACAGGTATATTAAAACTGGGTAGTTTTAATTCAATATTTAGTAGATCTGAACTAGAAGAAGCCATTTACCAAGTTTTATCAAGATATGTTGAGAAATAAGCGAGATATAGAATTTTACTTATTTCCCATAAGGTTAACATAGGGACAACGTACTGTGTTTACCACTTTTAATATCTCGGTAACCAATGGACATAGAGCAGTGATTCAAGATACTAAATTGTTTGTTTTTTTAGCTGAATTCAATGTTGCCAACAAAAATTCGATAAATTTTATTTTTCTTTGTAAAAACCCAAAAAACCCATTTTTAGGGGTATTTTTCCCCCTTTACCCCCCCTTCCGGTGGTCCGATCGGACTGGTTCACGAAATCGTCCGAGTGATTACCACTTTACATTTCTGTACCAATTTTCATTAAGATTGGACCATTTTTACGGCCGCTATCGTGCTAACAGACACATACATATATAGATATATATCTAAAAATTCGAACGAATGGTGTTTTTTTTGCTTCTGGTGGCCCCAAAAACGAAAAGTTATCATGGTCTGGGGCTTAGGTCTTACCATGAGACCTACGGTAATAGCTCCTTCCCTATAGGGGAAATTCGCTAAAATAACATTCTGAATCCCTGAAAGCCCGAAATATTAGTAGGAATAGGAACAAAAATAAATAGATTAATTGGCTGTGTCGCCAGGTATATTATTAATACAATTTCCAATAATATAGGCCTAAGTGATTTAGGCTGCTTCACAAATAAAATGTACTAACATTGGAGGGAACTGAATAGAGCTAGATTATCTCCTTTTTGATAAAAGAACTTTTACAGATGTGGTGAGGTTGTAATGTTATTTATTTTTAGGTTTAAAACTGTCAAAGAGCAATATGCAGTATTCTTGACCGAAACTTAATGTAAAATATAGGTCACCTAAAACTGCCAAAGACAAAGTGCAAAGTTCTTAACTGAGATCTAATGTAAAAAAAGGTCACTTAAGTCCTAACTGAATGAGGATAACGTCATCTTTCAACACCTTATTAATTAGTCACATCCTAAGATTTTAGATACCACCACTCGAATCTGTCATGTATATTACTACTACACATGTGAACTACTAATATCGATGATCTAACATGAATTTCGAAGGTGTCTCCTAATTTTAATAAATTTAAATACACACACCACGCAATATTGCTTTATGGCTAATTAGTACCCATCATTAACTTGTTGCATTAGCGCCGAATTACAGAATTTCCTCAGTTTTATGGTTTTCCTCAATTAATTATTTAGTAAATATTCACCCTACCAAATCCACCTGGTCCTTGAACATCCCTAATTAGTTTCTTCTTGCATTAACGTCAGCTCACTAAATAAACACACGTATGGATGTTAATGAGGTGACATTATCTTAGGTCGTCAAGTTAGTCGGTGAATGCTCACGTACTCACGCCCCACGCCCAGCTCTAGTGTTCAATACCTCAAAGGTCGAACTTTCCCCTTCGGGTCAGCAGGTCGTTCATTGAGTGATATGTGCTGCTGCGATTACATCGCGGACTTACTGCTGCAGATTGGTCGATACAAGAGCTGATCCGAAACCTGAATTGAAATAGAAATCTGTGATGTAACGGTGAAATTGAGATATGAAGTGAGGGTGCACTGTCCATTTCATTGTAGGTTTGATGTTCGAACTCGTATGTTGTTCAAGAACAGAGATATGAAATTATTGAAATCAGATCATGAAAACCAAAATTGTTGGTTGTTTCACTGTTGATAACGATTCTCCCTAATTATGATAGTTTCGATTGCATTGTTCTTGTCAAACGCATATCTTCATATTTTGTTTTTGAGGTTCAATCTAAGTTAATTTAGGATTGCGAGTCAGCTTTCTACCATTCTAATTTGTTATACATCAACCAATTCACCCCATTTTTTTGTAATTTATCCTTTCTCTAAGCTTAGGTGCGATCTCCAGTATAGTACATTAAATCTTGGAATTTTATTTTTGGTATAGGCCTAGCCTCTAAATCACTTGACGCGGAAACAGACAATTTAAAACTGTGGTATTTATCCAGAAATCTCTACGTCACCATTCTAGGAATAACTCTAGCAAGAAATTTTAGCTAACCTTTGGATAAAGTTGAAAAAGTAAACATATAAAAATAGGGTGTCCGGAAATTATGGTAAAATATTTTAATTCTATGATAAGAGGTAAAAATAAGAAAAAAAAGTTTTTAGGTCCTTAAGTCACGTGCTAGGTAAAGTAGCTAAGCAGGTGTTAAAGTAGGGGCTTCGTCTGTGTGTCTGTTTGTGTTTTTTACATTAACTAAATCTCAAGAACTTCTTAACGTTCTAACGTTTGGCATAAACTTCAAACTTGGTACATGGATGACAAACTATCAAGAACTTTTTTCTTATGTAAGTATCAAGTTTTGTACTTTGTACCATTTTTCTACAATTTTTCTTATTTTTCCTCTCTACTGTCATATACCAAAATATTTTCCCATGATTCCCGGACACCCTGTATATTAATGTTTGCCAAATTCTTGGGATATTTTAGTTTTAGCTTAAAAATCAGATTCCTATCAGCGATGTAACTAATTTTTATTCATATTTTTACCTTTAAAGCTCATATTTTCCCAAAAATATAGATTAATACAGTATGTAGAATTTATTCTTAAAGGGGATTCCTCGTGGGGCTAGAGTCAGCTGAGGATGTTTCGAAATCCCTTGTACCTCTGGAGAGAGTCGATGTAACACAAGACACCTGCTCTGAACACGCGTACGATCAACAGGTGAACACGGAGTAATCACTACAGCATCTGCCAGGGAAACTATCCTGCTGACACTCAGCTCACTATCCTGGTGGTCAAGTGAGCTCAGCTGATGACTATTAGATTACATGGTCTAGCCCGGTCCAGTCCTTTATTTTACTCCTTTTGATAACAGCCTAACCTTCCTATCGAGCTAACTGTAAAACAACAGCAGCTCCTAAGGAAGTGTGTGACTATTGGCATTACCGGTCCAATTTATTTAATTTCAACCAAAGAATCTATTTAAAAGTCAATGTAAACTCTGAGAAAACTTAAATTGATGGGTCCTACACCCGAGATGAGAAATGAAATGAAAATTAAATATATACAGTAGCCCTACCTACACCTTATAACAAAAGTGGAAAGTGAAACTTTGCATATTGGAAACCAAATGTTTTAAGTGATAGAATTATCGATCTCTTCATATGGTCCATAATATGCAAAACATTTTCACTCTGTTTTAAACGATACTTTTCACTACACTGCAGTAAAATCACCTAAATTAGTTTATTTGCTTGTATCGGAAAATAATAGTGGATATTCCTTAACGTAGTAAACATTTTTCTTTCGACATATAATGCAAAGGTAAAGTTCCGCAGGTGTTAAACACATAAAGAAAATAAATTATTGCATAATAGTGTAGTGAAAAAGCTTATTGATCGGTATTCCCACCAATCAGGGAAAATTATTGTTTGTCACCAACTGCGGTTGCAGGCTTTATATTCGGTTGTTGATAACATAAAAAAACTTAATTTAGAATGCGTATTGCTTGAATTGAATAAAATTTGAGTAATTTGACCGTTGGCATTTTTTAAATTATGGTAGTCGTATCTTACATTTTTTTATTTTGTAAGTGGGAATGAAAATCTTAACTTAGCAATCGATTATTTGATTTGCTCAATCTAATAAAAATCTATTTTTATGGTCAATCCAGTTGTCGAGAACATGTTTTGCAGTGAATTGAGGTTAGTAAAACTATAGTTTGTCTTCTAATAAGTTTTATTTTACTATTCTTCGTGTTTGAAGTTTGAAGTGGAATGGGCATCATGTCCGATTTTTACTCATTTTCGACGAAATACTTTGGATGGATACAAACAATATTGAAGATTAATCTACCTACGACCTACATACACTGCAGTGGTCTGCACTTGGTGAGCCCGAAATTGAGCAAACAAATACAAATTGCTGGATAAGATTAGTGTCTGCACTTGGTGAGTCCAAAATTGACTGAGCAAACAAATACAAATTGCTGGATAAGATTAGTGTCTGCACTTGGTGAGTACAAAATTGACTGAGCAAACAAATACAAATTGCTGGATAAGATTAGTGTCTGCACTTGGTGAGTCCAAAATTGACTGAGCAAACAAATACAAATTGCTGGATAAGATTAGTGTCTGCACTTGGTGAGTCCAAAATTGACTGAGCAAACAAATACAAATTGCTGGATAAGATTAGTGTCTGCACTTGGTGAGCCCGAAATTGACTGAGCAAAAAAATACAAATTGCTGGATAAGATTTTGGTCTGCACTCCGTGAGTCCGGAATTGACTAAGCAAAACAAATACAAATTGCCGGATAAGATTTTGATTATATTGAAATTAAATATGTTTAAACATTAGACTTTCCCGAATGTCTTCGTCCTACACTCCAACCCTAAGTCCCGTTGCATCATAGATCAGTCCTTCTCACTAACCATCAACCAAGGCCGCCGTGATTCCCCAGCTGCTCTCAGCCAGCACCTGCTGATGACCACGGGAGTCCCGGCCCACCTGTAGGTCTAGGTGGCACCTGCCTGCACCAGGCACCTGCCGCCTGTCGCCTAGCGCCTGCTGCTGGCCTCGTGCATGATCCGGAGATGATACTGATACCGACTACGCTACAAGTATCGGACTGTAATTGCTCAATGTTGTGTGGTCAATCGTGTTGAGACGGGTGGGTGGGCTGAGCTTCAGCTTTTGGTGCAACCGCAAATTTAAAACAAGAGACAAGGCAATGAGAAATTATGAATTTTTTTACCAAGCCTGCTTACGTTTCAAGAATATAAGTGTATGTAGTATGATGGAGAATCACGATGTTAAAAAGAGAGAGAAGTCGTTTGCTTAGTTTAGCAACGAAAAGTGTATTACTGCCGCCAATTCTTGGGCCCAGTCCGCGCATGGGGCGGGGAGTGGGTAGGCTGGGAGGAGAGGGGAGTAGTAGCGGCAGCGGCGGCCGACAGTGTACTAGCCTGGCTGCGTATATTCGGCAGCTCGCACGTAGTTACTGCTTCTGTGTCATGTGTCAATCGTTGTTCAGAGTATCAAGACGCTTTAACAAATACTAATGAAATATTTACATTATTGAATAGAATTAAAACAGATCATTATCGTCAATAAGAGTCAATGTTCCGTCGATGTTTTTAGGACGACATGTAGTGACACGCTATTGTTGACGGCTGAGAGCAGAATGACAGTGCTGCGCTCTAGCGACGCGTTGTCGCGCATGCGTACTAGCCGTTTTTGCTACCGCGCATCCACCGCACTGGGCCCCAAGAATTGGCGTCAGTTATAGCTACATCTAAGACCGAAAGACCAAAATGTATTATTTGTTATAGTCAAAGGAGGGTAAAACTTAATAGTCATTCAGGGAGAAAGAAATAAACACAATAATTTTGATCCAGGTTCTAGGTTGTAACAGCGGAGATATTTGAGTGCCCAGCCCTACTACATACTAGTGCCAAGGTCCACGTACAAGACTCCTTGGCCTGCCAATGAGTATCCTGAGGGAAGAGCAGGTAGCCGTCGTCAAGAGGATTTCACGGGCCTGGGATATGACGGAGAATGAGGACCTGTGTTTGCGGTTACACAACAGTCTGACTTAGCTGCGATGCAATACCAGGTTAACTGAAGCCTGGCCCTCTTTCGGATAAAGGGACACTTGCGCTATTTATTACTTGTTTATTGAGCACAATAGAGGACATCACGATCAAACTATTTTTAACACTGTTACAGTACTTTCTATTATCGTCCATACTAATCACAAAATGTTTGTATTTGAAAGTGAGTTGTGATCTATTAAAAAGTTTTGACAAACTAAGAATATTTAGGAATCCCAGTTTTTACAATTTACGTATATTTTTGAACTTAGATATAAAACATTTCAGAATATTAATAGCAGTCTTTTTTATGATCTGATATACCAATTTCTGTTTAAATAGTTTATGTACTTACTGCTTTTCATTCTTTAATTGGGACTGAAAAGTTAAGTTATCCCTCACTTAAGGTTTTGTGAATTAATTCTAATTCCATGTTTGGGCATCAATCTTCTTCGTTATGTTATTGTTTTGTTAAATTCAGTAAATGCTGTACATACTTACATTATATACTCGGTCTTCCACCAAAATAAATTTCAGCTAGGAATACGATTACTCTTTTTCATAACGAAAGTTTTCATGATCTTTAAAATAGATGAAAACCATAAGAGAATTTTCAAAATCAACACGTTCTATGAGTAGTTATAGTCAAAATTCTATTACAACCTTTGTGGATACAACCTACATTGATACAACCTATATGAATAAGGGAATTTAAGCTAATCAAGGAATAATAGGACTAAAAGAACATGCTAGTTCAGCTTTTATACACTAAATAAAAACATAAAGCTGTGCATACAAAATTATAAGTTCCCACAGCGCTGTATCATTTTTGCACAAAATTCAACACAATATAATGAACATGATTACGGTTTACCCCAACCCAATTAATCAATTACCGGGACTGGGGCCAGACAGATTGCGAGATTACAAGCCGCTGTTGCGGGTTGTGGGCCAATTTGGATTTTGGAAATGTCGAAAGTCGTGACGGACGGTCATAAAAGCGCGCCGCCCTTGGTGTTAACGCGGGCGGCCACTCAGAGATCCGCCCTGGGCGCGAAATGAGCGAGTGTGTTTGTATCACAAGGCGAGTGTGTGAGTGTGTGCGTCCCTCAAACTTACTGCGGCAACTCACGCTACAAGTGATTAAGACATCATTTGCAAATATAAGCATATTGCGAATATCCTCGTGAAATTGGATGCCTCGAGGTAGTATGGTTAATTGGTGGAAGTACTGAATGAATATACCCTTAAAAATGTATCAAATCCAATTCAGAAAGCTGCTGATGTATTTATTTGATATTGACAAATTTAATATTCGTATATAGTACTGCCTTAAATGCATTGTGTGATTAAACAGCTCTTTTTGGAAGTGTTGCACACTGTTGGAGAAAAATTCACACACTTCATTCACTTCATTTAGATTGTGGGCTTGCATATACCACATTTATGGTAGTTGAGTTACTAGCTTATTTATAACAACTTGGGTAGGTGATGGTCTTCGAAACAATCAAAGTTGTTGGGCCTTGAAATAGACTCGTCTTTCAATGACCTTATCTTAGAGGAAATTCATCCTTGGACATAAATCAAAGAAAAAATAAACATCATAAACGATTTTTATGGAACAAAAATATGTTCAGGAACCCCAAGGTTTTACAGCTATCAAAAATATATATTCTTGTTGACAGTAAACCCGCCTCAAATAAGGTAAACCCACAAAAAATATTATTCAATATATAAAAAGAATGTTTTTGCTTTTTTGTTGCAAACAACCTGAAGATTTCTTCACGGAAACGGAACTGACAAGAAGTCAACACCCCAAACACAAAATTTACTAAAACAACAATTCAAATAAATAAATCCAGCGACCATGAAAACTAAACGACCCCCAAACATTTCCTGAACCGGAAAACCATAACGAATAGACACTAGTTTTACATCACTAAAAAACCACAGGAGTTCTGAACAAGAGTAATTTATCTTCAGTGATTTCCCGCCCCCATGTATCAGTGGCTTGACGGTCAGCTGCGAGGTCAGAGACTCGGAGACTGAGGTCTAGAGACCAGAGACCGAGTCAGAGTCAGAGACAGGTGGACCCGCATCTCCACAACACCTTCACCTGCCCGTGACGTGTAAGAGGTCAAGGAATGGAGCCCTCATGTCGGAGACGTAGAGAAACCTCAACACCTGTTTCTAGAAACGTCTTAAATTGTGGGTTTATTATGGGGGCTGAGGTGAACAGCTTGGAAGTGTAGAAGTAATTTTCGTCGAAAAAAAGAAATCTTGCAGGCCTAGGGGAAAAAAGTGACTGTTGCCCGTTAAGACGAGAAAGTTGTAAATATTTTGTGATCAGCATACTTCTCTCTTTGGTCAGAACTTATTGCTTTACGATAAGCAATACACCAAGAGAGTCTTCAGAAGATTTACGTGGAACTCCATGCAGAACTCAGCCACCTTGATAAACCATGATGATATAGGCTATAGTGTGATAAGCTGTAGTCTGTTTTAGTCTCTCATTGGGCCTGATGATGGTTGCTGTGACCAACCGAAATTGATCGCCATTTTCCACCGTTTTTTGTATATTTACCATCTTGTATGTAAATACAGCATAAGTGTGAATATATTTTTAAGTATTGTAAGACGTTTTTTTATTTACATCCAGTGAATACAACAACACGTATCATGCTAATCAAGAAGTTATCACAGAGAATAAATAAGCAGAGCTCGCATTCATATGACAGTAATATTTCGGGTAGCTGCGTAACACCAGGAAGTAAAACAATAGAGAGACAATAGACTTCCGGGCGCCCCCCTACCCCTCGCGCCCACTCTACGGCACTGTGTGACACATATTTAGCGCAACATTAGATGCGACCTCTGTCTTATTTCTTCTCTGTGAATTTATTTAGTTTTAGTCTTGGCCACGTTGATCTACTTAATGCCCTAAACTCAAAATTCAGTCATGCTCAACTCAGAATATAAAAAGGCCTATTTAAATTTGACAACGGTACAAGAAACCGTTGCGATTACTAAGTCAAACTTCAATCTCCACAGGTTTGCATTATAAGCAATAATAGTGCAAGCCACCATTATTCTGGTGTTCTATACAAAATTGTATATGTGCATAACGTACATATGTACATAACTAACTATAGGGACGATTGAAGGTTATTTTTATCCCGCCAGATGAAAATCATCTATGCTCCTGAGAATCAAATGATAAAGGGGCGAATTCTCCTTCATGAGAAGGTTTGAATGTGGCTTATTGTGGAGGTTAAGTGTACTTAATGAACAATTAGGCCTAATCTGAAGTTGTCAACTGAAAATATGTCCTCCTGTCCGGGCTTGCACGCAAGTCAAAGAAGCCATGTTAAAGTTGTATAGACGAATCTCTTGAATACCTAAATCTTTTTTCGATAAAGGAAAAATATCCATACACTTCAGCTGTCCACCTCTTAACATGTTCTATATCATGAGAATTTTGGAAATCACCGGAATGGAACTTGTGAGTTTTGGAATGACTTTTTCTAAAACTTCAGGTAAAAGCTAAAAATGGACAACTTGGAAAGTAAACTTTAATTAATATCCTCTGATTTCATATTTCAATAAAGCTGGCTTAAATTGATAACTGAACAGTTGGCTTAAACTGTCAAAACTGAACTTAGAAAACATTTCAAAAGGCGAGAAAATTAAAAAATACGAAAAAACGTACAAAGAAGCTTTGATTACAAAGTAAAAAGTGAATATCAATTTTTAAACTCCTTGGTTATAGTAATCACAAATTCATCCATATTCTTGAATAATAATGTTGTAAATGTTAAGTTTCACTTGCAATAGACTATTACAAAAGAAACTACTCAAAACCGATTTTAGGTTAGCTCGGATGGTTGTTTTGCAATCAGCTGTGTTTTATTGGTGGAGAGGAGTCACGTGACTTGGCTCAGCTCCTTTTATTGGTCGAGAGGAGTGTGGAACATGAGATCTATGTTGCCAACCTCACCTTTCAGCAACAAATTAACATTGTAACATGATTTTTTTCGAACAAACCACATGCCATATGCATAGCAGTGTGGACGGCAACAAAAAGAAAAAAAAAGATACCAATATTTCAAAATCGATTTTTTTAACATGAGCACTTTGATTCTATCCCCCCATACGTTGACAGATCTAATCGGCCTGAAGAGAAATTGATTCTGGGAGAAATTGCAGGGTAACGGTCCTTGATCCAGGATCCTGGCACGTGCCCAGTGGTCACCGGTCACCGACCATGTGGCGGCAGATCTCATCAGCCGATGACAAACGAAGCGAAGCGAGCGAGTAATCGCCGATGACCGGGCGGTGACGTGAGTCATCGGACACCCGATGATGTCTTGTGGCTCGTGGGTCGTGGGTGGCGCGGCAGGGACCGTCCGCCGCAGCCACAGAGAAGAATCAAACAGAGGTCGCTTTAAATGGGTCTCCCGTTACGCCCAAGTACTAGTTACAGTTAAACACAGTTACAGTTTAGTTACTAGTCACTAGTTACATCCAGTTTCACAGTTCTGGACAGCCTTACTGGCGGGTGGCGAAAATTGTAATCTCCCAAAATGTCTGCTAAATAAACACATGTTTTGGTAGGACTGTCAAAATTTTGGTTAAGTTTCACCTCATTTACACTACAATAGAATGCCCTGTAGTATTTCACCGAGAGATTTCTTACGCAATTAAAATTTCTGGAAATTTTGCGCAATGCATCAGCTGGTTTTTTGTTTTGGCAACCTTTCATCTTAAATGATTTGTTTAAATTCAAGAATGCGTTTCCACACTTTTGTCGTCGTACTTCATGAATTGTGTTGAGCTTGCAAGCATTTAACATAGTTGCACTTTCGATTGCTGCAAAATATTTTCTTGTGTAAAGTACCTTTACATAAACAAATGACCATGTGATTTATTACCAAAACATTGCATTAAATACTAATTACGACAACAGCGCACTCACTCACCCGCCAGTAAGGCTGTCCAGAGCAATAGTCACATCCAGTTACCAGTTACAGGTAAGTTAAATTATACTTTATTCAGTGAGTGTATAAAGTAAAGCCCCTCCCCTTAAACAGCATTTTTGTATGAAATAACCAATCAGAGAAGAGGCAGTCCATATGCTCCCAAGGATGATTCACAGCCATTCCACTTAATGATTTGAAATGGAAAAATACAAACCCTTTGACATGAACAATTGAATAATAGAAGCATTTATCAATGCATTTGTTTGATTAATGAACTATTTATTTACATTTTGTAAAGCTCGCGTGCATTTTAAGTTCCCTGCAAACAAACATAACCATAATTGGCTTTGTGAACAGACATCCAGTTCCATCTCCAGTTTACACTTAAGCTCTTCGGAGTTATGTAGCAATAACAATAGGTATTCATGTGACACAGCCTGTCAACATTAAAAAGGTTACAGCTGGCGAGGCTTTACTTTACACTCTCATTGAATGAAGTATAGGAAAGGGCAGCGACGGTGCTGCTCTCTCGCGGCGTAAATAGTTAACTAAGTCCTCGACACCCGCTGGACAGCGCAACATTAGAAGTTATCTGGATATCTGATACCTCTGTTTGATTCTTCTCTGTGCTACAGCTCTATGTGCTGGGTATTGATATGTGATGCGTGGGAAGATTTGTGGGAAACAGGTTGCAAGCATTTAAATCCTACGGGTTTTTAATTTGACTTTTTATCACAAATAGAAACATCACACTTTCCTCATGTAGCCACATTAAAAATGTAATTCTCAATTAACTTATACACGGATTGAAAAGGATCAATAGAATGGACCATTAGTTAATTAATTTGTTTATTGTGGGCTGCACGTGCTGCGGCCCCAGTTAGTTAACCCAGGTGGTTTATCTCCTGCATCCAGGATAAATACTGCATATGGACTTTACCAGATTAAATGTGTCATTTTTAGTCTGGTTCTACACCAGCCTTCTTCAGAAACAATATGTAAATCTGTATTGTCTTGTGAGTGTAACATTTGATCTGCAGCTATTGTATCAGTAACCATCTGCAAAACTACGGATCAAACCTCTTAAAAATATGTCATAACAGTGCAAAAAGATTCAGAAGGATCGAAACAAATTTTTTGCTATCCGAAAGATCAAAATGTCTTTCCTTTTCTATTTATCATTGTACATATTAAACTATTGCACGGAACTTCTCGCCATTCCAAAACACTGAATCCTTGCTTAATTTCAATATAAAATAATCGCAAACAGGTGAACGGAGACGGATGACTTAAAAAGGTTGGAAAAACTCCTTCAAGAAAAAGGTGAAAATTATAAGTTTTTCATATAGATTTTCAATTTTACTAGAGCTCTGGACAGCCTTACTGGCGGGTGAGTGAGTGCGCTGTTGTCGTAAATAGTGTTTATTATCTGCAATGTTTTGGTATTAAATCACATGGTCATTTGTTTATGTAGAGGTACTATGCACAAGAAAATATTTTCCTGCAACCGCAAGTGCAACTAATGTTAAATGCTTGCAAGCTCAACACAATTCATGAAGTACGACGACAAAAGTGTGGAAACGCATTCTTAAATGTAAACAAATCATTTAAGATGAAAGGTTGCCAAACTAAAAGATCAGCTGATGCATTGCGCAAATATATTTTCCAGAAATTTTAATTTAGTAAGAAATCTGTCGGTGAAATATTACAGGGTATTCTCTTGTAGTGTAAATGAGGTGAAACGTAAACAAAGTTTTGACAGTTCTCCAAAACATGTGTTGATTTAGTAGACTTTTTTGGACATTACAATTTTCGCCACCCGCCAGTAAGGCTGTCCAGAGCAATAAAAGTTATATTTAAAAAGATAAACAACAGATTCCTCGTCCTACAAAAAAGAGGTTGCAAATTCTAAAAACAACCCCTTGCGCCTTCAGCTACTTGATAAGGGAACTTCAGAGCACTTGGAGCCCTCTTGTTCCGCTATCGCGGCTCATTTAAACAATAATCTCAGGAATTACATTCTGCTCTGTCTCCGACGAGAGGCTGAGGGCGGGGTGGGGGGAGGGTGGGGGAGGGGTGGGGGAGGGACGCCAAGTGGTTTAAGCTGTTTGAATTAATTTAATCGCCGACAACGGCGAAGATTTTGGCAATTAACAAGAGAGCTTGAAACTTCTCGGTGAAGTTTTACTGTAATGCCGTGTGTTCCTAATGTTTCTACTGGGTGGTAAAGTGGAGCTTTGGGGTTAGGCTTTCAGAGGAAAATTTTAGAAAACTTGAATGTTTAAATTAATTATTAATTTATAAATAACTTTAAAAAAAGATTCAACGCTTCAAAGATTTGTACGCTTTTAAACTAAAGCATTATTTATTTGTGCATTGAGGTCTTCCAGGAAAATCATTCGGGATTGAAAAGCTGGAATCGTGTAGCTATTCATTTCTACCTATTACTTATTTAATACGCGTTTTTTTTGTTTTCTTAATCAAATCTCCTTTTATATATAGTTTTCACCCAATTTTAATAAAAGTTATCGTTGGAGAGAGATGTGAAAATTTGCAGAAAACAAAATTAATGAAAGTTTGACTGGAGGGAAGAGCCCTATACGTCCCATACACTCAATTCCATGTTCACCTTCAGAACAGGCCTTATGGGAGATAGCTATTTTATTATCTTTTGAATTTGGAGTCATTGCCTTCAAATACAATACTTTAAATATAAATACTTTCTGTATTTAAAGCCAAAGGTGGCATTGAGTATAGTTTGGTCGTTTCAGGCTAACAGCTGGTTTTTAGGTTAATCCTTGAGTAAATAATTTTTTAGAAAAGCTATTTGTTATTGTATTTTTTAGAATTTTTCATTTCAATTAAAGCAAAGTTGTACCAGTAATTTAGTTACGATCATTCCAAGACCAACCGGTGTATTCTGAATCGATTGACTGAGGGTACAAATTTTCACCGCCGACATTTCTTGTAACGCTGCCAAGATGCACCGTGGGATGGTGGTGCAGGAAGCACTTATGCGACTGCGTCGGCGTCCCACACGCCGCCTGACGCAGTCGCAGTCGCAGTCTAGACGGGGACGTGGTTTTATTTGCACTTCCTCCGCACATGACTCACACACTTACTTGTGATGGGAACTGGGACCGACTACTGTCCGTGGAGGGAATAGTTGGCAGCGGCTGCAACCATTGACTCAATCCGAACCAGACATTCCATCGCGTTATCAAATATGTACCGGGTTTTGAGTGACCCAAGATTCAAAGGGGCGTACATCATTTGCGCGGTATGCGGAGAGCCAGGTAGAAGGGTTGCGTGTTCTGCGCGGTGAGGTCCAGGGGGTTCTCAGGTATTTGCATCATCTGCGCGGTGAGGGTGGCGGAAGCGGCATTCAAATTACTAAATACTAGTTACAATCCATCTTACAGTTGTATCTTTACAGTTTTGAAACGGCATCTCAGGATTTCAAAATACAACGTCAACATTATTAATTTACCAACATCGTTTAAAAACAGCCCCCTGTTGTATCGATTCCCATAGAGTAATAAAACGTCAAAATTTTTTCATTCCTTGGGATTAGATTTCTTCTTTTGCCGCTTTTCCAAGTGGCGAAGGTTTGATGGTTGTATTCATAATTATTTTAATAATAAACTTTAAAATACACTGATAGTAGCTGCAACCTTTAGGAACTTCGATGTAAACATGTAACTTTCGATGTAACTTTGATGTAACCTTTAGGAAGTCGAGATGTAAACAAACTGAAAATCACGTTAATCATAAGCTGCGACACCATCGGTCGGCTGCAAAATGACCAGTTTTGCAACCAACAGCCGCGATGAAAAATGCGAGTTTTGCTAACCCCATAACTTTTTTTAAAAAATAGAAAATAACAAGTTTTGACATAAAATGATCACACAGTCTGGTGTATCGACTCCTATAGAGTATAGAGTAAGAAAACATATCTCAATTTCGAGAAAAATGTCGCTAGTTTTGCTATGACCCGCAAAACATGTGGTACGTGCGGGAGGGCGGCTGTTGGCGAATTGTTGTCGGCAGGCTGAGGCTACCTGGACGGGACACCGCGCAGATGATGTAATGGGATTGGGTGACCCTTCAGAATATTTCAAAGCAGGCTTACATACCGCGCAAATGATGAACGACCATTCAAAGAGCTCTTAGTTATAGTGTATCACCAACAGAGTGTACTATCACCTATTAATTCTGGTATTATGATGAAGAAATATATCGTTTTTACACAGAAAACAAACAATAGTCAATTAATTATTGATTTATCAATTGTAGATTGCAAATTTTCAATTTAAATAGCTAAAATAAGTGGTTGAAAGAAGCACCCTCTGTTAATTAATCAAACTATGCCAAATTCAAATTCTGGGTCACCCAAAACTAGCTACATCCGGTTCGTAAGAAGGGGAGGTCTATTATTCAAATTAAATGCTGTAACTATAAAAGCAAGAGTTAAGTTCCATGTTAAGTGTAAGAAAGGGCCATGTGGCCCTAACTTTGCATGGTTAAATAAAGAATTTTCATTTCATAAAAAATTAACATAGTGCGAATGCAACAGACGCCTGCAGCTTGAACTGGATAACAAATTACAAATTACTACAGTGTATCATAAATAGAGCGTACATGAATAAAATAAAACAACATCATGGTCATCATAGCGACCAAATGAAACTAACAAACTTACAATTTGATTAACTCATAAACTTGGGCATGAATCAGTCGATTATACATCAGGAAGAAATTCTTTTGGAGAGAGAATTTTGATGTAAAAATGACAAAATACTTTCATTAAAAATATTGGGAAAATTAAACTACGTTGAATGATAACTGAGATATTTAAATTTATGTTTAGAGAAACTCTAGACTGTGCTTGTATTCTTGTTTTTATTTCTTATGTCTTGTATTATCATGGCCAAACCTTATTTGATTATAGAATGTTTTTACGATCAAAATAAGGTGTTCCGAATAGCGTCTTCCTTATTGGGCCAATTCGCTGAAAAAACCCCTCCAATGGTAGCTAAAGTATTTCTCGCTGATTTATGATTAGTTCCGATGAAGCGAGCCTTAACAATTACAAATTATACTAACTGTTAATTAAACTTGCACATTGCAGTCTGTAACGTTAACGTGGAAATAACACCGTTCTAAAAGAATGTTATTAGAATCAAGCATGCAAGCAATAAACTTTCCTTAAAGTGCATCTTTATCACCTATTATTTCTCAGTATAACTCACACCACGCCGGCACAACGTTATTACACATTACTGCACATTATGCTTGAATCGTGTGAGAATTAGAATGACTAAGATGGCACGTATAGCCTTGAGGCTGACAAAGATCTGCTAATCATCTAGTCAAGATTGTTAATGAATAGCTCAAGTACCTGGTGGACCGAGCCTCGCTCGGTGTTATTTCATGTTTACCAGTTCATCCAGTTACTATAAAATATTTCAATGTCATAAAATTGGTAAATAGAAACCTTTTTTATTGCTCCATGACTCTTCATCCCATTTGCTGTATTTTCCCTTGATGGCTGTAGATACCAAACAGCTGTTATGTTTACTTCATTTGTTTACACTTTTCTTGTTTATTTTCGTTGCTATCACGGCAACCCATAAGGTCAATGTTAAAATTTTACAACTTTAAAATTCGATTTATTACGTTATTAGATTTTCTCTGGCCAAGTAATCTGCATAAAAGACGTTTTTGAGTCATAAATTACTTATTCCCAGACTTTGAAGGAAATCCTCGGAGCCGTTTTTGAGATCGTTGTGCAAGCAAGCAAGCATACATACAAGCATACATACAAGATAACCTTGCTCATATAAGAGTATAGGATAACTAATGCCTGCTGAATCCTAGCTGATGGAGGAAAAGGTAACAATAGGCGAGGACTTTGTCTTTGTCTAGTCTAAACAAGTGTGAGCTGCCACTTAAGGTTCATCAAAACAATAAGTCACAGCATGCGGGACGCGGGTATCCTCAGGTCCTTCATTACAACCCTCTCTCATGGGCTGTGTCCCTCATCTCTTTACAGTTCCTTAATGTTTGTAAACAAACAACACACACTGAATACCGAAGACCGAGCCCGTGTTTCTGAAAATAGAAGCGCTCTTGACATTTTCATAGATATCCGAAAACCTTTTTTGGCTGTTTCTTATTTGCATACAGTCTTGTTGGATGTCAGCGCCTAGTGGCTTTATGACATATGAGTCACTTGTGTGAGGCTTCTTGCGAGAGATTATTGTTCATTCAATATTTTTGGTCTCCCTAACTTATTATTTTCTTCTAGTGTGAATCCCATTTCTCAGTCCTCTTCTATCCTATACCATCTTACCATGACTATCTGAACCAGCCAGATACAGTCAGACAACCCGCTTCAATTGTTGCATCATAGTTAGTATTAATGTAGAGTTCTGTCATTTTCCGTTTTCTCCCGCAGCTCCTTCCTTGAAGTACCGGTAAATATATTTTGTTCGGATAATTTATTGGTAAAAACATTTTTTTTCTTTGACAAGTTTCTTTTCCTTGCAGTTCCTTTATGCAGTTCCTTTTAGCAACGTTTCGCTCCCAAAGCCCGAATAGCGAATTTTCCTATGATCTTCACAGTTTGCCCCTACAACTCTATTAGTATACGTTACTAGCCCGGTAAGTACCGTTTACCGTGTGAGCATGTTAGATCCCGCGTGAACCAATGGGCAAGTACGGAATTTTCATGCGAGTACGGTAAAACTTACCGGGGGTGTGACGCACTATACTTAACGTCATACTATTTAGAAAAAAACATAATTGTTAATCATAAAAAATACGTGCTAGTAGAACGTATTGGTTCCTTGCATAAACCAATACGTTTCTCAATCCTTCAAACCTAACCTACAACTAACAGAACAAGCATTTGCTACTGCCACCAGTGCTGCCACTACATTCCTCTGTAACCAATAAATAAGCATTAAACGTCGGTTTACTGCAATCAGCTGATTGTTTTGATTGTTGACTTCTGTTATTTCCATTTCCTAGTGCACGGTAAATTTACCGTGCAGTGATCGGGAAAGAATAATTTTCCAGCAAGAGTAGTATGATGTAAAATAAATATTCTAATTTAGAAACAAGTGCGTTTACTTATTATTTAAATCTCAAACTAAATAAAATTAGATAGATTTCCACTCCACACTCGCAGGCTGCGGCTGCGGGGGGAGTTGGGGAGTGTTGGACTGGGCCACTGGAGCGCGGCGGCTCCAAGGACGCAACGGGATCGTCCTTTAAAACCCGTCCTGGCGGATCCTGGACCTCCACGTCCCGCGTCCTGCGTTGTCCTTGGCACGACAGCATGTCGAGCCTACACGACTGCAGCTCCGGCGGGAACTAGTGTTTGGATATCGAAAGAAAATATCGATATTCATATCGACGATAATATCGCACCCACAATATCGATATTCCGATAATATCGGATCAAAAATATCGATATATCGGAAAAATATCGATATATCAGAAAAATTTAGTTGAAAATTAATCGAATGCATACGGTATGTGTCACAACAGTTAGCAGCACACCTGTGACGTCCATTTGACGTAAAATTGTTTAAAATTTATACTTTGAAGTATAATTTTAGATCAATAACTGTAAAATAAATTGTTTTACTGCAAAAGACTCTTGTTTCAAGCAGCCTACATAGCAAAGATATTTTTTTTGAAATTCTTGTGGATAACCAAATCTTTACAACTTATACAAAAACAACAAACACAACACATATAATACACAACAAATGATTTGTATACACAACAAATATAAAAAAAATTACTAAAAACCATTTCCAATAGCTAATAAGCTATTTTAATATTTACTTATCAAATAATATTTAATTACTGCTGATGCAAAAGTGCAGAAAATGATAAACTGTAATTTATTTATGTATTATTCTTAAAAATTTGCTAATATCAATACTAACGATAATATCGAAGTAAAATATCGATATTCCGATAATATCGGAAGTCTAATATCGATATAAAAATAACGATATATAGGATCCAAAATATCGGTGTTTCCGATATATCGGATATCGACATCAAACACTAGCGGGAACAGAAGGGAGACTGACCTTCCGTCTGGATGATACGGTCCTAATGTCGTAACGTAGACCTTCGTTATTACTTTTTACATCATGCAACACAGAAAAATCTGTTTTCTGTGCTTTACTCTTGGCTGGAAAGTTACTCTGCCAATAACTGCATGGTAAATTCACCGAGCAGTGTCCGGTAAATTTACAGTGCACTAGGAAACGGAAATAACGGAAGTGAACAATCAAAACAATCAGCTGACTGCAGCAAACCGACGTTTACTGCATGTTTGGGGGGTACTTTAGAGAAATGTAGTGGCAGCACTGGTAGCAGTAGCAAATGTTTTTTATTAAAGGGTAGGTTTGGAGAATTTTGAAACGTAATAGTTTACGCAAAGAATGCGTTATGATTATAAATACGTTTTTGCTGGGTAGTGTGATGTAAAGTATCGTACGTCTCACGCCCTGTAAGTTTTACTGTATACTACTGTTATACTCGCATGAAAATCCTACGTTCACCTCTGGCTCGCTCGGGAACTTTCATGCTCGTCCGGTAAAACAGTACTTACCGGTCTAGTAACGTAATATACTATTGCGTGATTAGAACGATACCTCTTTTTTGAGGCGATGAACAAAAGTGTGGATAGATGTAAGCGATGCCTTGTGGGTACGATATTCCCTGGCGAGGATTTAAATCCGCACCTACAATACTTTCACCATAACACCATCCAATTATAATAAGACCAATTCGTAATTCACTGGAGAAATTTTGGTTCAGATCCCATGATAAACTGTAGGTTAAACTGTGTTCACATTGGCTTTAGGGCTATTAAGTCCAAGGAAAATGTCGGTTTTAGTTAGTATCGAGACTACAAGATCGCGCCTCAATCTTTAAACACTCATCTGCCATTCATACTTGGCTTAAAACACCTACCAAGGTCGCCATTTCGTAAAATAATCTATAATTTTTTTAATTATCGAATGTGAGTTTATATTTCAAAACAAATTTCAAGAAACTGTATGACATGACAGCTTACTCTCAAAAGTCTTCATGGCTGATTTAAATTTGGGAATAATTTAAATTCATTAGCCTTATAACATTTCGGTACTGTAAATTAAATTCACGTTTAGCCTTATGTAAAAACCGAAACCAGCATGAAAACGAAGATTTTAGAACCACATGAACCATAAAATTTAGAATGTTATTATCATATCTGCAAATCTTTTGATAAATAATAGTACTCTTATGTTGAATTTCCACATCGAAACATTTCCTTCATCTTGTTTTTAATATCAGGAGAGAATCTCAAGTTCTTTCAAGTTCTCAAGGTGGTTTGATTTCAGTAATGACATAACCTGTCTTATTAAGAATGATTAAAAATGATTAAGAATGATTAAGTTGCCCAAAAGTAATAAAACATTTCATAATTTCATACTGAATTGCCCAATTACTGAAAACTTATAAAAAAACTATAATAAAATTTATTTTATTATATTCGAATACACGAGGTTCCCTATATTAATTTTCAGTTATTTTCTCTACCAATTTGTTTTCAAGTAACGTATTGCTTTAGCTTTGCCTTACCTTGGCGCCTTCATATTATCCCTTATGCAATATTACTACAGCACGCATATTGCGTCGCATAAACTTCAGTGGTTTATCCTTTGAAAGTAAATTATACGTTTTCTGCGAACTCAAGCAGAAATATCATAAAATAACCTAACCTACTTTTTATACTACACAGGTTTATCGTTTTAAATTCAAACGTGGGTTGGAATTGTAGAACTGCGAATTAAACGAGGATTCAAGTACTGGCAGATCATCCATTAATAATTTTGACATCTTATAGAATTTCTTTGTGTTCTGGACAGGGAAACACCATAACAATATTTCATCTTAGTCAGTTTTGATCTTGAAATATCTTGGGGGAGGGACCTCTGAAGATGATGATTCTACTAGACTTATATCAAGACGTGAAGAAAATAATGATCTTGCAAAAAATCTTTTGTAATAGACCTATCTTTCATTCGAGAATATGCGTTACAGTTTTAAAACACGCAAACCTTTGTAAGCTCCTAACAATCTGTATGATTTTGCATTTGTTTATTAGCATAATAGCTACATACAGTATCGAACATAATATTATTTCTCGTTCGTTACATTGATAGATATATGCGATTTTTTCATTACTCAAATATGAACTGCAAACCGATTGGGAAAATTAATTCACTCACAAATAATAGCATTTCAAAATGCACTACTACTTCTATTCATGTGAATTGTGTTTGCTCATTGTATGTCAATGCTCGAGGGACATTATTTCCTTGTTCTGCTTTAGTTAAAACCGGAAAGATGAATGACTGAAATAAAAGTAAATAAACAAACATGTCCCGTATTTAAAGCACACTTCATAATTAATTTTTCTTCGCAGTAGGCCTACGCTTAAATTCATAATTTGCTTGTTCTGTTAAAACCAAAGACAAAATTACTGAAATAACAGTAAACAAGCCAATACGTCTCGTATTTAAAACGCGCTTCATACTTGAGTCGTCTAGTTTCAAAACCAGATAAGTCACATGAAATTTTTTTCAGGAAATAGAAGAAGCAAATTAAACACCTTTTTTATTGAAATTATTTCGATTTTTTTGTATTACGCATTTATAGGATACGAAAATTCACTACATGAATCTAAGCAATAAATGAAACGGTAAATATTTTCCACAAAAATGTTGATTTCCTCCCGTTTTCATAAGTGTCAAATATTTTTAAATTATGCCATTTTGTAGGCCAAATGATTCCGTACTATATCCCAAAAATAAAATTGTTATAATTTAAACTTTCTCCAGGAATGTTGCACAAACTGAACTTAACACCTGCATAATTTGGTTAGGAACCCGCATTCAACAAAAGAATGCTACCAGAACATTCTTATGACACATCCCAATCACATGCACTGACAAAAAAGTTCAGAAAAATAAAGTAAAAAATCATTAGACTGTCATGCTGCCTGGCGGAATAGTTTGTCCCTAACGGCGCCCGCACAACCTTAAACTAAGTTGCTGAATATCTGGTTTTTGAAATTAAATCATCGAATTGTTTTCTTCGCAGTGCCCATGAATTAATTAGTATAAATTATGAAAAATGTTATACAGGCATTCCTTCTTTCTTGAAAGAAGAAAAAAGAAAGAGGGACTTCCAAATTGTTTTGTTATTTAATGATTAGAAAAATAAAATAAGAATTGACAGACGAGGGCAACCCTATTTGAATGTGGTTTCAACCCAATAACATACGAAAAGAAATATGAAATTCGAAATAATATTACGAAATAAGAAATTCGACATCAACTGAACTAGGGTTGTAAATTAAATTATGTACAGCAGCATCATTTCGCACACCGCTTCGCCGTCAGCGACACAGGAAGCGCAGATCTCCTGCTCGCAGCGTCTGGATCCCAATTACCCAATAACCTCAAGCCCGGGACGTGGGGGGGGGAGGGGGTCCGCGGACAAAGCGCGCCGGATTGAGGTTAGTGTCTCGGCTCAGGGCCGTCTCGGTTCCCGCCAAAACTGGACCTTGGCGGGAGTGACGTCATGCCAAGGGCGGCCGGTCGTTTCCCGCCAAAAGTTCCCGCGCGTCTTTGTCCCGCGGGCTGCTCGCCTGCGATTGGCCGAGGTCGAGCGTCCTCTCTGTCTCTCTGTCGTCTGTTGTGTTTTGTTTCCGAGACTGAAGTGGAAGTGGAGTAAACATCACGTATACGGTTTGATAACATCCTGTTTGGGTTGGGATTGTTGGGAAGTGAGTTTTTGTTTTGGAACTATTTCACGATCATTAGAGTGGATTCTCCGTTGCGGTGTTTGGGTGTTTAAGAGCGGAAACTTTCTAGACGGAAATGCAACTTGGGAATCACTTTTGAGGTGTATTATCTTGGGTTAAACGTAAACACGAAACTTGACTTAAAATATTATTTATGAGCAAACATTATTCAAACTTTAAATTCAGATCAAAGTGAAAATGGCCAGATTAATGTAGAATCCTCAGGAAAATTTGCATTACTAAAACGTTTATGGAAAAACACATTGAAAGTATTTTCGTCATAAAATATCTGGATTGTTCCTAGAAGTAATGGTCAATGGTTAAAATCTCAAAATATTCTTATGTAAACTTATAACACATTGCATATTGTTTAACATCACATGTTGGTGATAACATAGAAATCGATTGTCTCAATCCGTTTCAAAATTGGTGGACATTTAACAGATTCTTGAAATATGTATTAAACACCCTACTTCAGGTAAAAAGACTGAACATTTCTTGTTCTGACTACACTTTTAAAATGTTAAATAATATCTAAAAATATTAATCTCAGCTTTACAATGATCGTAAGGTTTCAATATTTATGACAAATTATCAAGTTTTCAAAAATCTCAATTGTTTTTGGAAATATGTTTTTTGTGTTTGTTACACAAAAAATCAAAAGAGGTTAACCAGTTACAAATATAAATTACCATCACATTGTTTTAAAGTTCTTGTAAATATCTGAAGCTTTCTAATTTACTCATTCCTGTATTTTGAATTTATTACATTATAAACATAAAACCATTTATCCCCATACAACAAGATAAGTTAACTTTAATATCAAACCATACTAATGATTACAGCTTTCAAAACTAGTATTTTTCTTTATAACTTTGACGTTATATTTAAAATGATGTCCAATTTGTCATATATAAAATAAGACATTTTGGAAATTTTAACATATGAAATTTACCTCTGTAAATTTCACCCTGCAGAGCATGGGAGACACCCTACAGAAAACTCACGACAAACATCCTTTTGTTCGATTCCTCATATATTTAATTCCTTTATGAGATATTTTTCTAGCAATTCATTAATATTTATATAGCCTAAGTCTTTTAAAATTACAAAGAGGGGTTACGGGTTTTTTGGAACACACGGTACGTTGTGGCACTTCATACTTAAAATTAAATTAATTACACTAAAATATCAATTCAGTGTCAATCAGATTATTTTTTATAAGAATATTTTATATTTTAATAACATGTACTTCGGACTTGTCCATTACGTCTGGTTGACACTGAATGTTTCACGAACATTTCCATTGCAAATTCATTACTTGGTGAGGGTCTTCTTTACTTTTGGCAAATGTTCTATTTTTCCATTAGTTCGAGTCCGGTTGTATTTCCGGTTCCGCTATGTCGTGTCTTAAGACATTTATTTGGGACATTCCATTTAAAATTCTATTCATGTGACATTTTACTTTCTTATGATTAAAAAAATTGTGTTTAAGAAAAGTGATTACGTGTTGATTAAGAAAAGTAAAATACGTTAGTACTTCTATTCAAAAATCAAGTATTTGGACATATTTCAACAATTACCCAACAATTTTATAATAAATAATCATTTTAAGGCCGAAAGATTATAGGAAATTCTCTAGTTGTACGTCATAAACTTTGTTATACAGTTTAAGGTCACTAAGGTGCTGAGTGTTGAAAGTTTTATTTCAACTTTTTCCATACCTATTTTTGAGTAAAGTAAGTAAGTAGTAAAGTAAGTGATGTTAGGTTTAAGAGGGTTCACTACCTACGCCAAAATATGCCTAAAACACGCCCCGCGCGGTGTCATTTAGCGCATACAGTTTTCAAAACAAAATTTAATTTATCATAGCATTTCAAAGATAAAGAGTTGTAGAATGTTAAATTCTAATCCAAAATCTTTCATGTTAACGTATTCTGAAGAGACATTCCGTTGAAGTTGACCGACTTTAACGCCATGTACTGTATCTTTTTAATAAGTGAGCATAAAAAAATTTTGGAGAAGCAATAAACACTCTGCAACTCGTTATCTTTACAATGCCATTTCCGAATAACTTTTATTTTAAGAATTGGAGCCGCTAAATGACACCGCGTTTACCCCTGCACCGGCTTGCGCGGCGAAAAGTGCACAAATTTAACATGGGCTCTTATGGAGCCGCAGTACCAAAAGTCGCCGCTAGTGTCGCAGAAAAACGAAAACTGCCGTTGGTAGGGAACCCTCTTCATGATTTAGATAATTTTTATGATTAAAAACCAAAGCAAGGCTAAATGCGTGCCAATTTTAAATCGTAAAAATTAATCTAAAAAAATACCAGTTTACTAACTACTTCCTGGTAATTGTTGTAATGCCTGATTTACGAAATACAAATATTTCTTGTAAAGAATTTAAAGAATCTGGCCATGATGACGAATCAGAATCTGAGTGATGGCAGTAATTGGTTCATGGCTCCAATCAACTGACGAATATTCTTATACAGTCCGAGCCCAATGACTTGGCTTAAATCCGCTCATAAGCTACTGTTTAGGGATGGCAACAAAATATCGATATTTCGTAAAAATCGATATTGTGGCTCCGATATATCGGAAAAGGTATATCGATATTATGGTTCCGATATTATTGGTGTATCGATTCTTTTCCGATACATATCGCCTCATGAAAATCTGTTTTTAAAGAAAAATTTTAAGGAATTTAGTGTTATAGTAGTTGTATAATGAATGTACAATGAACGATTGTATAGTGAATGCCTTTAAGCCACGAGTGAGATGTAAGTTAGAACACGAGCGAAGCGAGTGTTTTAAATATCTCACGAGTGGCTTAAAGGCATAATACAATCGTTACATACAATACTTTATCTACGACCAACAATATGCGATAAAGTTTTCCCCGAATGTAAAACTCATGACTTTTACTAATGATGGAATAGGTCAACTCAAATTTGAGTTTAGGCATATAAGCAGACCTAACCATGAATCGTTGTGGAACAATCAGCTGATGGTATAAGTCAACTCAAACATGAATCGTAATGCAACAATCAGCTGATGTGCGAATTGCGTAATTGTCATTATGACACTACTTTCGTCAAATACCGCGCTCCCATTGGTCTAAAACCTGTATCATAAAGTGACGCCAGTTGCATAATGTCAACATTATGCAACTGGTTTGTAATTGGTTTTATAATAGACCTTATTATGACATTAGTTGTAATATCGTTATTCGTGATTATTGCAATGGTCGTAGATAAAGGCTGTTTTCAAGTGGTAAAAATGTGTGCAGCAGAATATTTTGCCTTTTAAAAACAAATAAATCTCTCCCAGTAAGATTTTAAGTTCCGTGGAGGCAAAACATTTTTCTGATTCCCCTTTGAACTTGTAAATTTTGTTCTTTTTCCCCAGAAAATACCGTTTTTTTCGATCGAAAAACCGATGTACCGATATTTTGGAAATAATTGCCAACCCCTAGTAATGTTAATTTTAGCAGTAATCTTACGGGCGGCCTGCACCACGTTATCTATTTGAATCTGCATGCCTATACAACAGCAGGCTTAACTTGAGTAACATGGGTATTAGAGATTGTGTTTCATCTGCGTGGTAGTTTATACGTAGTTGTCTGAGAGAAAGTATGTACAAATTTTCAAACTGCATCCAGTACGATCTGATTCTATTAAATCGCTCTTTATAAAAATTATCTTATGTAATTTATATAGTGTTATTCTGTAATGAGTAAAAAGGGTTGTCATTTCTTAGATACTTTGCATTTGTAGGTATGATATAATCGGGTGTGCGACAATAAGTTACTTTACACAACTCATTCTTTAACCTTAGCACGAAAGCGAAATTAATTTTTCCCACTATTTTTCACTCATTAACTTAATTACACACATTACAAAGAAAATTAATTTACATCACTCGATATTTCTCACTGAAATCCACAGAGCCAAACAATAAACCGCAGGGTGAATGTAAGAGTTAAGCCGGTGAAAGGACGAAAGGACCGGCGAGATCTAAATTACTAATGGATCCATCTCGGCGAGGGTATGAAATTGACGAACAATATGGGAGGGAACATTCCGAACAATGGCGGCCAAGTTTTGGATGAAAGGAACAATACTGGAACCTTGGGCCGTGCGCCGTGTGCGTGTGTGAGGGCTGAAGGTGAGGATATAATGAACCGGAGGAGTTCACAGCATTGTTGTTTTTTATCGTGTTAAGGCGTTTTGTCCCGTAAGATCAAGCGGTGGGAATGATTATGGAAAAACAACACGTACTGTATTTCATGTTTATGAAATTTGGGGTGTCAGTGTTTTACGTAAAGTAACTTTTCATGTAATTTTTTGTAACTATATTAATTAATTTAAAAAATATTTTTAAGAATAGGCTAGCAGCCCGCGTCACTTCGTGACTTTAAAATCGGCATAATAAAATAGGCTTAGTTTTAACGTTTATTGTGTATGGGCAGTTTTGCAGCGCAAACACATTTCAAAGAGAAAGTGTGCATTGAGTGCAGGACCCAAGGAACGGGGGTTTACCTGAGTCGTTATCACTCGGGGTTGTAAAACTGTCAAAGTCTGAGGGTTGGACTGTAGGAACGGGGGGGCGTTCAGAGAGAATGAGGGGGTGGTGAAGGGGCGGTAGATGGAGGGAAGGACAAGGGAGTGTGACAGAATGTATTTGTACATTTCTTAGAAAGAACCATTTGCCAACACTCGGCCACATAGGATCTGCTCGAAACCTAATAGGATTTGTACGCTGTCATTGGTACACTGCAAATCTTGGTACGAAAACCATTTTTTTTCTATGTCACTTATTTTCCAAAGGGAAAGAAGGGGCAATCTTAATGTATAGTGTTACGTACGGATACTAAGGCCTATACACTAAAATAAATTATGAACTTCTATACAAAATAAACCTAACGCAGAAAAATAATTGGAAATGATTTGATTAAGGGTCAGTTCTAGATGTACAATACCAAAATCATTATTTTCATAAATATGAAGACGAATACAAAATTACTAAATGGCAGCAATGGCGCCGGAATACTCAGTGTTCTTAATCACATATACAAAATTACTAAATGGCAGCAATGGCGTAGGAATACTCAGTGTTCTTTATCACGTATACAACTAATTTATAAGTAAAAAAGTAGTTTTTTACATTCCTTGGTTTGTATAGCAATCTTTATTAGGCTGTTAGGGAAGATGTATTTTTAAAGAAAATTAATGATTATCAAACTTTACATAACAGTCGTTTATTGGAAAGTAGACTTTAAAAGTTTTTTACGTTTTTTTATAATGTGTTTTTTTTAGTATACTTTAGGCTCAAACACAAACTTTGCAAGTTCTGAATAACCCATAAACAACATTTAATTGGCAAAAGAATATCGACTCAAACACTGATATCTTAAAAACTGGATTTGTATTTGCAATGTTAAGAAGAGATATTAAACACTGATAACTTAAATACATAAAATTGTTTATTTATGACTCAAAAAAATACCTCAGCACCTTAATTTACTACAGCGGTAAAGTTAAGAAGAGCTTCTGGTAAGATTTCCTGTTTTAGGGCGACCACAAATAAATGTTACCTGTTCCAAATTAAGAATTAGTTAGGCTTATGAACTTAGAAAACATGTTTGTTATTGAGAAATTACGGACGAAAGAAAGCAATAGTCTGAAGAATATATTTTATTTTCTATATACACTTTACAAAAAATGTTTAGATCATAAGATTTTATTTACTAAACAATATAATATAGGAATAAAAATTCAAAATTGTCAAAAATACAAAAAAATACAGATACACATTTTAATGTAACTATATAATTGAAATTTTATAAAAGAATATAATAAACAAACTCTAAAATAAATATAAAGTAAAGGCTCGAAAAACACCTTTTACAAGTCCTAACAAACTAAAAAAACATATAAACATTGAAATATACGTAATTGCAATTATATAAGAAAATAACAAAAAATAAACTCTGAAATAAGTAAAAATAAAGACTCGAAAAAAATAAACCCATTACAAGCCCTGACAAAAATACAGATAAACATAAACTCAGAAATAAACAGAACGGAAGACTCGAAAAATAAAAAATAAACCCATCACAGATCTATTCAGTCAGGAAGTCATGTAGGGGTGGAATTGCGAGAGAGATGGGGAATGCCCCCACCACTATTTTTCCTTCATCGGTTATGTATAGTCAACTTAAAATCCCACATGACCTATGACAACATTACAAATATTGTTGGAAACAAAGAATCATATGTTTTGTCAGATGAGTTATTTCGAAATTTGACTGTACTGAGATTCGGCGGTAGGGGAAATCTTCACTGCGCATGCGCATCCCACAGGACTTCTGGGCTGAACAGATCTGTACAATCCCTGACTTAAAACAAATACAGATAAACATTAAAATATACATTAAAAAATAAAACTTCATTTTTTATATATTTATATACACAAATAAAAATGAAAATAAATTAATAGAAATTATTCGTTCGTTGATCAAACTACTATTAAAAGTACCAATGAATCCAAATGACTTGAACCAAGAAAAAAGAACCATAATGAATATTACAACAGCAAATGGATATTATATAAATATATAAATATGTATATTATCACAAATAAGGAAGGTATAGAATTTTTTTCTCAGTAAGGATAACATGGGGAAAATCAAAACGCCATCAACGCTCCACAAGCGCAGGTGCTATTTAATTGTAGTATGGATGTTTGCTGCCAAAAAAATTTAAATATTGGGGATTTTAGAGCCATATACTTTAAGTTCCATCAATATGAAGCCACAAACCAAGTTTTAGCGAATTTCCCCTATTGGGAAGAAGCTATTACCGTAGGTCTCATGGCAAGACCTAAGCCCGAGACCATATGATAACTTTTCGTTTTGGGGCCACCAGAAGCAAAAAACACCATTCGTTCGAATATATATATATATATGTCTGTGAGCACGATAGCGGCCGTAAATATGGTCCAATCTTAATGAAATTTGGTACAGACATGTAAAGTGGCAATCCCCTCGGACGAGTTCGTAAGCCAGCCCGGTTGGACCATCGGAAGAAGGGGGGGGGGGGGGGGGGGTAAAGGAGGATAAACCCCCAAAAATGTTTTTTTTGTTTTTTACATAGACAAATCAAATTAATCAAATTTGTGTTGGCACCATTAAATTCAGCTCAAAAAAACAAACAATAAACTATTTTGAATCATTGCTCTATGTCCATTGTTTACCGAGATATTCAAAGTGGTAAACACAGTACATTGTCACAATGTTAACCTTATGGGGAATAAGTAAAATTCTACATGTCGCTTATTTCTCAACATATCTTAATACAACTTGGTTAGTGGCTTCATCTACATGAGATCTAATGTATTTTAGTCTAAAATCTCCGAAATTTAAATTTTTGTGGCAGCAAACCTGCATAATCATTCCCCATGTTGTCCTTTATGGGAAATAAAAAATTTCTGTTTCTTCCTTGTTTTTTAACATTCCTTGATGGAACTTTGTTTATGGCTTCTCCTAGTTAAGATCTACTAAATAATAAATAAAAAACCAACCATTCTAACATACCTGTACACTGAAAAAACTCTATGGTAATAGGAATATGTAAGATGGGTAAAATCAACCAAACACTACGGTCACTTTTTGACCAACCAAACTACAGTTGTTTTTACCCATAACTTAAGGTTGAATTTTTTATGGTAGTAATAACTGTAATAAAGTACCTGTTACCTTAGTATAGTTATTTTAGTTTACCATATCAGTCCCCTAAGGCAATGGTTACCTTACTTAAGGTTACCTTTAAGGTTGATTTTACCTATTTTGAGGTTAAGTTATGGTTTCAATTACCTTACATACTATTACATATTTTGGCATGTTTAGCCATAAAAGGAATGATTTAACTGCCCCTATGAAAAACTTATGTCAGATCTGTATGACCTTTGGGACATTTGACCATCAAATCTGATCAGGCCTGATCAGATCTGTATGGCTTTTGGGACATTTGACCATCAAATCTGATCAGAGATAGAATTCTGATCAGTATTGATCAAACCTGATCAAGTCTCCTGAACATATATGAAGATCGAATTCAGACTTGATCAATCTTGATCAGGCCTTATCAAGTCTCCTGAACATACCTGAAGATCGAATTAAGACCTGATCAGGCTTTTTCAACAAGATTGATCAAATCTGGTCCAATCTGATCCAACCGGGTCAAAACTGATTACTTTTGATCAGGCCTGATAAAAAAGATTTTCATGCGGGTGTCAAAACTCGTCAAAAAATTAATAAATTTATAAATAAATATATAATATTAGCCTTACATTTGATTTTCATGAATAAAAAATATGGCGACTCCGCTGGGATTCGAACCCTGGAACTCTCACTCTATCGACTATGCGCCTACATCCTAACCTAACCTAACCTAGCCTACGCCTTTAACCACTCGGCCAATTCGACTTGTGGGTGACAAGGCATAACTTGGGATGTAAAACTGATTGGGAACGCTGTTCCTCTTAATCAAGGATATTAGTGGTTTTACTGTCCAGTCAATAATATAACCCACGGGTACTAGAAAAAAATCATTAACTATGGTATTCATAATCAAACCTGAAATAATTGAACTTAGAGTGTTAAACGTGTTTCATTATTACAAGTTTAAAGTGGTCAATACTGTAACTTACAAATAAATAAAGTACGGTAGTTATATTCACTGAGCTCTAATCTGGAGTCGCCAGTCTGTGTTTAAAAAACGTGCCGCTGACTCCGCTGTGTTTTTAATTGTTTTGTTGGTGGGACAGTGATAATACAGTAGAGCGCCGATAATCCGAAGTAATTGGGGACAAGGGGTGTTCGGATAACTGAATATTCGGATAATCGAACATGAAAAGACAAAATTTAAAAATATATATGTAATGTAAATTTTACTAGTAAAAAGGCTAAAAAATGATCAAACAAAAATTATTCTTATAATTTTATTATGAAATCGATCAGAATACATGGGTATAAATTTTTAAAGAACAATTTATCACACATAGATACAGTACACTGTATACTTATTATTTAGAAAAAAAGTCCAATATTTGTGTTTGGTTTAGCCCTGACACTTTTTTTGGCGCGCAAATTTGGATTGCTTGAGAATCATGTTCAAAATATGAATTTACGGCGTTCGGTTAACCGACGGTTCGGATGACCGACGTTCGGATAATCGGCGCTCTACTGTATTCATAATTTAAGTCAATGTTAATTTTGAGAGATTTCCTTTTCAGTTCTATTATCATTGTTTTAAAGTACATTACAAGTTAAAACCAGGTGTCAAACGTAACTTTTAAATCTTGGGTGATGTTTTTATGAGAAGTAACTATTTTTTTAAGTGGTTTAGAAAAAAAGGGCTAAATTTCATTAAAAATAAATTTGGTTATTTAATAATTATGGTATAATTCCGTCGCATTGTGTGGAACGAAATCGTTTCTACAAACGTGAATCATAAAACACGATTGCAACACTGAAAAGAGTCACTTTCGCTCCTAGTGATGAATTGAATAGGTACTACTAATGAATCAATAATGAAATTTATTATAAACCATTTAAAGTCTTCGTAATTAATTTTTCAAGCTTAAAGTAGTCTATACTTGAACGTACAAATAAAGTAGTAATTACTATATTACTTTCCATTAATATCATGGAATTTGTAAAAACAACCTTAAGGGGCGGTTTGGGAGCTCGGTATTAGCGCTAGTCCGAGCCTAAGAACCGGTTATATCCAGTATTTAGGCTGGCGTCCAAAAAATCGGTTTGGGAGCTCGGTATTAGTTGGTCTCGAGCCTAACTGGCGCAGGGATAATCTCGCGCCTAACTTTTTTGGGTTTGGGAGTCAAGTAGACTTGGGCTCACGCCTAAGAGATAATCTAGTTGGGTTTTGGAGTCCAAGTTCGGGCCTAATAAATATTTTTTTGTCATCATAACTGTCGATTTTAGGCTCAAAAGTTAGACCTGCTAGGGGGCAGGTCTAAGTAAACATCATGTCGGTTTTATCTAATTATCTTGTTTATTAATTTCACTTTAACCAAACGATTGTTATATTTGGATTCGTCATGAAATTCCGAACAATTCCATTACCCTTAAGTAATATTTAAAAAAAATAATTTTTGGTTCCTGATGTTCACATTATACTAGAGATCGCGTAGATTACTTTGCTTTAGTAAAGATTTTGACTTAACAACGGTAATATCAAAGAAATTGGCCATAAAAATTTGGGTATAGTAATTTATTTTCCGTTGATAAATAAATTAATACAATTTTGTAACTAAATATGGTGTATGATTTAGCTACGACAAAAATAGCAAATACACACAAAAAAATTCACAACATTCCAATTATAAATTACTATTCAACAAAGCATATTTTGGATTGTAAACATTTTTTACGATACTTATCAGGGTTACAAAATATCGCGGCTTTTAACATCGTTAAAGCTAAGCAAATAATAAGTTACAGGATGTTTTTTTTTAAACGCAACCCATTTTTAAGATTGAATATTGCACATATAAATATGAAATCAGTAATGTTTTATTAATCCTTATTTTATACAACTATGTATCCCCAAAGAAAATTATATAGTGGGGACAAACCCGGGAATCTTGGGGGGGGGGGAATTATCCGTCATTGATAAAATAAAGTTTTGGGTTGCGTTTGAAAAAAAAACACCCTGTAACTTATGATTCAATTCTACTTTAAAGTCTGACGTTATTAGAAAAGTACACCCGCTCTCCCCTTACGCAAAAGAGAGAAGATATTGAGGCAAAAAGCATTCCAACGAAACTGCGCAGAAGCGCTGAGCAGTCGTTATCAGTTGAGTTCCGTTTTATACTACTCTGAAAGCCAGGCGCGTTGTCACTGTGCGGAGTGTAGGGTGAGTTTGTGCCGGTGACATCAACATGGAGTACCTCGACTATTTGGACTATGTTAGGATATATCCACCTCGGATACAACCAGCTCGTCATCAAAATTACAATCCATTCAATTTTGTGTTCGCTTCTTCTCTTTATCAGCCATGTTCTCTCGCTCTTACTCAAGTCCCAATGAGCAAAAAAATTAGCTACAAATAAGTTCATGCTCGTATTAGAACTGTTATTAATACATCGAAACTTGGCAACGGTTTCATATCAATACGAGTTAAAAACGTTTTTGAAATAATTTTAAAATTGTTAGGAACTTGTATTAAAACAATTTTAAAATCATTACGATCTTGTATCAATGTCGATAGTTAAATAACTTATATCAGAACAATTTTTAAAATGTTTCAAACTTATATTGAAACTCGTATTAATGTAGTTTTGTAAAACACATATTAAAATTATTTCAAAACAATTTTAAAAGTGTTAAAACTGATATCAAAACTTGTAAAGTTTAAGTCAAATAACTTGTATTAAAACAGTTCAAATTTGTTTTAGTCTTGCTAAAATTGTTTTAAAACATTCTTGTTGAAATGTTTTAAAAGTGTATTAAAATTATTTTTGTAACTCATTTTCATGCTCATTAAGTTGCACTAACAATTTGAAAAACAAATGAAAAAGTAACAACACTTTTTAATAGGCACAATTATTTAACTGAAAAAACCATAAAAATAAAAAATTAAAAATACAAATTTAAAACTACAACTGTGTCATCCACCTACCCCAACACTTCACAGAAAACTGATAACGAGGGCTGTAAACTCCCCGCACCACGCACAACATAGAGCGCTTTTGTTGTCGTCGTCGATCAGGTGTTTCGCAGTTGCCGCCGCGAGCCCCATTAAGGCTAAACATCCCAGAAAAAGTTGTGTTTCTGGCCCGATAGATAGCAGCACCTCTGTGGCAAATTTGTATTAAAGATAATATGCAAAGTTATTGACCGATTTTTGTTTTGTAAGTTTTGTTGTATATAACATGAACAAGAAATATACGCTATATGGGTAAAAAAAATTTTAGTTATTTAATAAAAATATTTTAGAGAAGAATACGATTACTATCATCATTTTTCTAAATCGCAGGTAGTCATTTTGTAAACGAAAATTTTAAAATAATTTTGGCGTTTTCAGATTTGAAATCGGTCAAATGGTCGCATCGGAATCGTTTTTTAAAGATATTACCATTATTTCTCTCACGCCCGCGCCGCCCCCCCCCCGCGCACCGCCATACTGCCCGGCCGCTCTGACGCGCGACGCTGCTATTTAGTATCGTTCGTCATAGTGATGGGACAAACGACTGATTTTAACCATCCGATGGTTTTTCTTTCATCCGATAGTTTCAGATGGATGATTCATCCGATGGTTTTTCTTTCATCCGATAGTTTTCAGATGATTCATCCGATGTTTTTCCTGTGTATTGGGGTGGGGAGCGGATTGGCTCGCGCTGTGTGCGGAGATGGAAGGAACTATCCGACTAGTGGATGATGGATGAAAAAACCATCTGTTCGCGAGCCTGATTCAGATGGATAGTTTTCATGGGTTTTGTGGCGTATCCATCCGGATAAAAATATATACTGTCGAGCCGCTGAGCAGATGGTTCACCTGCAAATGGATAAATGAATAATTTTTTAACCTTAAACATTTTGTATTTAGGTTGAAGTATTTAAATAAGGTAAAAGATTAACCTTTTGGTGCTAACATAGGTTGTTTTATCTTTGGCGCAAATACTCGGCAATTAACAGAACAGTTTCAGTAATTAACTAACTGACTCGTAGTTTTCAAACGAATGAAAATAAGCGACGAATTGTTTCAAAATTGAATGAAAACATAGACGGATGGTTTTGAGGTAGATGGATAATAATGCCGTTCAGTTGATTCGCTTGCAAACTAATGGATGGTTCATCCGGATGAAAATTGAAGTAACCATCTGATAAATCGGTTGGAGCGCAACAACTGGATGAATCGTTTGTTTCTATCGGATAGTTCCCATCACTAGTTCGTCAACTCAGTAATCGCATTCGCACTCTGGCCGGGCACACTAGACCAGACTCTTGTAATTAATCCTCTGATTACAAGGAAGATGATTTATGAAATTATCTAGGGGTTCATTGTTCAATATTAATATTACCACAAACAAAATTACCATTATTTTTGTTGCTTTATAACACCATGTTAAATTAAATGATTAATTAGTTAAGTCACTTGTTTAAAATAAAAGTTACCTTTCAGTACATGAAAATGATAAATAAATAAACAATAATTAGTGCAAAAGACCTTCATTTACTTAATGCTCAAAATGCACAGTATAAAAATATACAGGAAACATGTTTACAAATGTTACGTGACTTAGGCTATTTGCCCCTTGATGTTTTCGGCTCGAATTCGAAAAGTCGACAGGTGGGGGGAGAGCCCAATGAGTCACCCGGCCCTGCATCCGTTTCGTGTTTCCCGCGCGCTCATATTCCATTTATTAAATATATATATAAAACATGATACCGATTGAACCAATAGACCGATATTTAATGTGTAAAATTAATTAAAAATTATTGTCTACAAAATGACTACCTGCAAATGTTTACAAGGATATATGTTACGTGGCTTAGGCTGTTTGCCCATTGATGTTTCGCCATTGAAAGTCAATTCTGCATGTTGAATTTGAGGAATTGGAACAAGGTGGTGGCACTATTTCTCTCCATTCACAACTATTTCTAGGTAATGCATTTATAAATCTGCCCTATTACTTTACCGGTTACAATTGCAACAGTTTATTTTCCCTATTCTTAAGTATGACTCAGGTATACAACACTGTTTTGGTTACAAAGTATTAGGTTTAGGAATTATCGTAGAATTAACAACAGCTGTTGATGCTTAGCTAAAAAAGAAACAACAGCAGACGTGTTGAAATCCCAGTGTTTTTAAATGACAGATATTTTTCGTTATTTATCATTTCTAGTGGATTTTGACATAATCTGCTGTTTTTACCGACCCCTGAAGCTAAGTCCTTTAATTTGAACCCTCTCCCATCATCCTACGACCTGCCAAACCTTCAAAATTTTTATTAAAAAATTGCTTATAGAATTATTAATATAGATAGATAGATTGTCCAAGCATAAGCATACAAGCAAACATTGGTCGTACACAAGAGTATAAGATTATAGGTTAACTTTCAATCTAATCTACACGTAATATGTTTATTCCAAATTGAAACTAGCAACTGTAACGTGGTTGAAAACTTAATTCATAGTCAATGGAATTTGTATTTCAATTAGCTTGAAACAGCTGTTATTGCTTCTGCTCTTTAAAACTGCGTGAACCAACTATCATTCAGTGAAGCTAACTAATCTGCTTCGATTTTTGAAGCAGAACATCGTCCATTTGATTTTAAAGAACTCCGTTGTCTTTATTCCGAAATGGTTGAATATGTGTAAATACAGGTAGGTTTTCTACCTGTTGTTTTTGACAGAGATTATTTGGTTTTGTTGGTGAATCAGTCGGACTAGAAGCACACAAAATCATGACGTGTTTGTTATTTTCTATTATTGTCATAATTTTAGAGGCAATTTAACAATTTATATGAAATACGAACTTGAAATATAGAACATAGTCAAATAAAACTACCCTATAGCCTTTTAAAGAGCAACACAGTTCTTCCGTATTTTTAAAAGTAGTTTTTAACACATTTATTTATACATTTAAGCAAAGATAAACGTATATATTTTTCATATTTAGCATAAGAAATTTCAGAAAAAATACTCTGAATGTGTTGACATTGATCAATTTTAATTTAAATTTTATTTTTTTAATTTAATTACTGCAGTACCCAATATTAAATCTATTTTCATGTAAAGTTTAAGACTTGGCAGTTAGATCCCTAATGTTCCAAGCCCTCGAAATATCATTATAGTTTAATAATAATAATAGATGTAACATATTTTAACAAGAAATTCAAATTTGTCATCATTATTTTTTGAAACACGTGGGCCATGGAGAACATAAAAGTTTAACAAAATAACGTTACCAATAACAATAATTAACAGGCGAAGAAACAAACTCGTAAGATGAATCATGGTAACTAATAACCGAGAGCACATGGATGGAAGGGCGGGAAGTCATCATCCACCACAAGGAGTGTTTGTACGACGAGCAACGGCTGAGCCGCGTGGTGGGGGGAGAGCTACAGTGAGTCACCTCCGGCCGGCTCTGCACTGCATAATTTGTTTGTCTCCCGCGCGCTATCTCATTAAATTTATAAAAATTGATACCGATTGAACCACTCGGGCGATTTTAAATATTACAATTTTAAAATTAATTAAAAATTATTGCCTACAAAATGACTACCTGTGATTTGCATATTTCTTTTTGTAACATGAATATCTTGTTATTATTTTTTTTAACCAGCAACTTAATAAAAAATATGCCTGAATAGCGTGAATCATAATCTTATTCTGTTTACAAATCAGTTTATCAAATTAACATCGGATGAAAATTCCACCAATAAACTTTAATATAAAATGACTTCATTTTGGTGCTGCGACGTGGTGGCAGAATTTATAACTAACCCTGGGATGTTTAGCCTTAACAAAATTCCCCGCGATTCCCTGTCCATCTAGCCACACTGCCACTTAGTACCGACTAAAGATGATACCGAACCATTTCAACTTGGTCGCGAGCTCCCAAGCCCGACTTTTGCTACGTGGACTAAAGTTAGGCGCGCCTAAAGCTAGGCGCGTACTAGCTGGGCCCGAGCTCCCAAACCGCCCCTAGTGTTTGGTTATCAATACCACAATTTCATTCTACAGTAGCCATTACCTTATTACGGTACTTATTACCTTATTAAATTAACTTTAAGGAATGTGTAAAAACAACCGTAAGTTTGTGGTAACATGTACAGATATTTCATTGTTATTGTACAAATAACTTTAGTAAGGTTGAAAATAAGGTTAACCTTAAAAATATTGTAAAATCAACCATAGAGTTTTTTCCGTGTAGCAGCAAACCTGTATACTCATTCCCCATGTTATTCTTATGGAGATTACAAAAAATGTCAAATTTCGCTATGTTGGATTGAATTATGTTCTTTTGCATTTGAAATTCGCTGAGTATGCAGGTCTTCTGCAACGGGGGTATTATCAAGATATGCTGAAGAATAACAAGCAAGATATAGAATTTTACTTATTTCCCATAAGATTAACATTGGGACAGTGTACTGTCTTTACCACTTTCAATATATCGGAATCCTATGGAAAAAACAATAATTCAAAATACTAATTGTTTGCTTTTCCGAGCAGAATTCAAAGATGCAAACAAATATTGGGTTGTTTTATTTTTCTATGTTAAAAAACTGAAAACCCCCATTTTGAGGGGTTTATCACCCTTTACCTCCCCCCCCCCTCCCGTGGTTCGATCGGGCTGGTTTACAAATTCGTCAGAGTAATTACCACTTTAAACGTCCGTACTAAATTTAACTAGGCCTAAGTCTGGGCCATTTTGCGGCCGCTATCGTGTTAACACACACACTCACATATTCAGAACGAATGGTGTTTTTCTTCTCGGGGCCCCAAAACGAAAATTTATCATAGACTCGGGCTTGGGACTTACCATGAGTACTACACTAACAGCTTCTTTCCCCTAGGTGAAATACGCTAAACTAGTAATCGTAATCAAGTTTTAATTTAATATTCAGACTTTGTATACTTATTGTATTAGTTAAAATACTACTAGGCATGATGCAGTACATTACGCGTTTAAGGTAGGCCTATTGGTATTTTTTAACACTGGTTATATTTACACGGGAGTATCTACAGTAACACATAAAAAATCATGAAAAATAAAAAAAATGTTCTGACGAACCAGATAGTAACAATTAATTATGTTTATACGAGGTACAGTCAAAAAGTTCCCGGAATGAATTTTTGTAGACTTTTAGCGCGATCGCCAGCGGGAAATTCGCCTTGCAGTAGTTGGTACGACTCCTGGGGAGGGCATATCGGTAATGTGGGTATAGCTGACTTGCCGTAGTGCAGCATTGGAAAGCGCTTTTTGTGTACCTGCATGTCCAAAATGTCGGATTTCTTTGTTAAGTGAACAAATTCGATGCATGTTCAAATGATCATAAAGAAACCCTTCCATGTGATAAATTTACCTGAAATGCACTTTCATCGATTGTTAATTTCCGAGTTTCATGCACAACTTGTCGTACTCGCTCAATGTTTTCGTCATTAACTGATGTTTGAAGGTCGTCCACTACAAGGGTCATCCTCAATGCTTTCACGGCCTTCACGGAACCGTTTGTGACACTCCTAAACTTGACTTGTCTTCATCGCCTCTTCTACATTAGCTTGAATTAACAACTCAAGAGTCTCACTATGTGATTTTTAAGTTAAATACAGAACTTAATGTTCGCGCGCTGGTCATGAAATACTATTTTTCAAAATTCGACAATGTAGACTTGTAGGAACACGAAAAGGGCTTTCCAGTGCTGCACTACGGAAAGTTAGCTATACCCCCACTACCGATATGCCCTCCCCAGGAGTCGTACCAACTAATGCAAGTTGAATTTCCTTCTGGCGATCGCGCTAAATGTCTACAAACATTCATTCCGGGAACTTTTTGACTGTACCTCGTAGATGAAAAAAGGTTTGTTATCCTGTAAACAATTCTTATATTTTGAGGTACTAATATAACATAGCTAATTATTTGACAAGTTAGTAAGATTTCCTTTGAACGTAGAAATAAGTGATATTCGGATCGTTTCACTAGAATTTTAAGAGGAAATTGTTGCTCATAATATCTCCTTTTAAAACTATGGCCCTTCCTGCTTACAGTTTCATATCTACTATTCATACCACTTGACACTTTCTGTACCATTCTTATCCGCTCAAACAAGGGCGATTTGGGGTGGTTCAATGGAACTCAGCTAGCTAATCCGGTCAGCATTCCAGCGTCTTCTCACGTACCCCAGCGCCCCTTCCCCTTCCTCTCTCGGTGAGTCACCTCTCTCTGGGTTGTTCCAGCCCTCGTGCCCACCGTCCAGGCCAGAGGTTCTGTAAGATTTATGACCCTCTGGCACAAAAAATAAGGGTACCTCTCGTTCCTTGAGTCCGTCTCCCGTGTGCATTGGTGTCATTATTTTATTTTCTAGATGAATTGTGTCACTGAAATAAATATTCCATTTGCTGAACAGCTCCCAACTCCAGAGCACCTCCTGAGTTACATGCGTTCTTTTTTAAGTTTGTTTTTATAAATAAAGGTTCAGGAAATTAAGATGATAACAGACTGTTGGTCTTGGCTTTAGGGGGCCTACTCTATCTTATGGCGAGAATAGATGATTTTCTCTTGTCTTATAAAAACATCAACATTTTAAGAAATAAAAATCATAATGTGGATGAATATCAACTGAATTTGTAATCCCCGCATTCTACGGTATATCTGAATAACTATTAAAAATTTTGAACATCTGTTATATCATGAACAAATGTTAATTGGAAAACGTTCACTGGTTTTGCAACAAATAGTAGCACTTTCGCTGAAATTTCAAAAGCCTCCTGTGCGGAGGCTTTTCATGGGATATTTTCCAAACCTGCAAAAGGCACATCTAGAGAGTGATAGTTTTCATTTGATACCAAATATGTATAGAAAAATTAATTTCTAGAGGTCGATATGCTTTGGACAAAATCCCAGAAATTCTTTTAATAATATAGAAGATATATATTGAGGGGTTGAGGGGTTTAATTTAGATTGAAATTATAATCTACTAATACTAAGTAATTAGCTTTCTCCCCCATGGACCTTATTTTCCAGAGAAATTGTTACAATTTATGACAATTTGTCAACAACCTTACGGTTCTACTTTTGTGTAAAACTGGATTTTTCTAAATAAGTTACAAACCATACCATGGCAACAATCTTATGGTGATATTTCTTTAAAACTGCATATTTTAAATTATTTATCTTTCAGTCTATGGTTTTTTATTTATTTGAAAACGATTCGTCACACATGCAGTCTTCAGCCAATGTCGATGGAAATAGCTTGGTAATATTAACAGTATTCATATACGAATACCAATTATTATAGTGATCACGGTTCCACTATAATCAACTGATTTCAGCCTATTGACATCTAATTAGTAGATATTTAAATGAAAATACTCTAGAATTCACTAGTTTCATTATTTTGCCACCAAACGTGTGGGTTATTTCAACAAATGTACATGAATTATTTGTTGTAAAGCTGGAGAATATATGATGGAAAGTAGTGCAATAGTGGGGCTTCTGGGCCAAAACGCATTAATCAAAAGTGACAGCTACATCCGGTCTGGTGACGTCAGAGGCTGTGACGTAGCTGTGACGTGTATGGTGGGCATTTAAAGTTTAAATGCCCGGCTGTGCTGGGTATTTAAACTTTAAATGTCCGGAAATGGGTCAAGGTCAGGTGAGGATGTTTTTAAAAAGATCTTGCATTTTCGGAAGATCCGAAAATGCAAGATATTTTTTTTATTTTACATTAAGGTTGAAAAGTTTGCTCCCAAATTTGAAAAGTAAGTTGTTGTCGGTGGTGAAATTTCTTGCTTATTTTCATTCTTTTTGTTGTTGTTGTAAGTTGGCAAAAATACATTCTTTTCGTTTTGATTGTTTGTTGCATAAAGTTCCAAAGATAAACCGAACCCAGTGGTTATAAGTTGTTTTAGTTCTTCACTAAAAATTTCCAAATCCTTGTAGGTTGTAAGATTGATAGTGTTGTAGTGAATCCCGCGAATGTTGAGAGACATGACTAGAGTTGTTTACTCGACGAGAGGTGTAGCAGGAATGACTATTGCAAAGCCGGTGCTGCGGGTACCTCCGATAGTAGTGGGGCTAGTGGTGGGGGTAGTGGTGGGGATAAAAATTGTAGACGCTTGTTTAATCACTTTGCATTTAATCGTTGCCACAATAGACCGAGTCGATGTTGCAATTCTTCTAGTTTATCCAACCGGTTCTTTTGATATGTTTTGCAACCACATTTACAGTAGCAGAAAGAATTACATTTTGTACAAGCTTTTCCGTCAACTTGATCTTCAGGTATTTTAAAACATTTCTCTTTGCAACAATAAGATAAAAGTGGTACATTATTTCTTTTGGATGACATGTTGGTTGTAGCTTGTCTTAAACAGAACTGAGCCTCTCAACGTTAAGGTTTCGTATTTATATAAAGTATTCGAATAAAACTATCGAATAAAACTATCGATCAAAATAATCGAATAATACCATCGATTAAAAGTTCAAGGTCATCCGTTTGAGTTTTTAAAAAAAAAATACAACATATCAGTATATAAAAACATATACTGATATGTTGTTTTTTATCTTTTTATTTAAAACATTTTTTTTTTACAATATTTACAATGTTATTTTTGTGCGATGTGCAGAGTAAGTTCCGTAGAGTTGTTTCCGCTCATTCCGTGTGACACCAAATATAATGATCCTGGCTGAATTTCCCGCAGATCTTCATTTTGCAGCAACTGGACGAATCGTTTTGGAAGATATACTTGAAACTTTGGTTCATCACCTGGTGTATATGGTGCATCGGATAAAGATGCGACGACTGCGTCTCCATGCGTTGTATCAACTTTTTTCATTTCATGAACAATATAATGTTTCTGTTCTTTTAATTCTGAACATTTCTTGATAATTAGAGTATTTGATTTTGAATGTAAGTTGAATTGTTCAACTAAACATTGGAGAAACTGTTGTGATGCCATGTTCTTCACTGGAGATGTTGTCTGTTCGGAGTATGGAGTTGGAGTGATACTCGGGGTGTGTTGCTTCCTCGTATTTATAACCTTCGTAACCCCCACCACATTCTTCTTTTTCTTGTAAGTAAGCAGCCAAGTGATATGCGTTTTGTAATGCGCATTGAGATTGGTTGTGTTTCGGATCTATTGTAGAAACACAAATATTTCTAACATCACAATGAAAGGTTTTGTCCATTTTTATGCTTAAAACTTCTTTGTTTGTGTACTGTTGTATCCAACTTCTTTTTTCCAATCCTCTGGTGTATATGTGCGTAAATTGTTTACAGAAATGAAACATAATTTTGTGTACATTGTTGTACGGTAGAAAACCTTCAAACCAATGTATATGATGAAAATTGTTTGTTAACCATCTGTTTGTTATTTTAGCTTTTGACTTTAGTGCATGGATAGAACACGGTGCTTCAAATAAAAACGGGTATGCTACTTGTGTGAGCAAATCTAAAATCACCAATTCTTTTATAATAAATCTATCATCGTTTCCGCGAAATGCTTGAAATTCAATTACACAAGGTTTTGCTGCCATTTCTTCATCCAGTCCGCTCATCACGATGTCTGGTGATTAACTGTTTTCCACACCACGGTAGGTTAGATATATAAACCAGGCCGTACAGTTGTAGGCGCGTTGGTGTATGTTTAACGTGGGCACCGTCCCCAGTAGGCCTACCCCACGGTTTATTCTTTTGTTAAACTACATTGTAGTTTTTTTTAAACTACCAAAGTTTCTTCTTCTGTATTGTTGTTGTTGGTTTCTTCTTCTGTATTGTTGTTGTTGGTTTCTTCTTCTGTAGCTTCCGTTGCGATTTCAGTAAAAGGTTCAAAGTTTCTCAACTGCCTCCACATTTCCACTTCGTGAGGTATTCTATTAAAAATGGATGTATCTATTGGTCCGTATTGTAAAGTGCTGTCAGGTTGTTTTTCGCATGCATCTACCAGATATTCCTTAATAACAGAGCTTGAAAATACCAATTGTTTCATATACCTAGTGATAGGTGATGTTGCATAGTTTAAAATGTAGAATTCTTCACGTGTTAGTAGAATTTTATTTTCAAATTGTGTCGAGTCTCTAATTCTTACTTGTTGTTGGCCACGATGTTTAATAATGTCAATTTCATTGTCACAATCCAAAAGTCGAATGTTAGTTTTTCTTCCGAAGAAACTGTTGGCTAAATAACATTCAATAAGATGTAGATGTTTTAAAAAGGAATCCCAAGCATTTTCTGAAAATAAAACCATCTTTGTACCATGGCTTAGTATTACTGCGGGAGAGTAGTCTAATGATTTTACCAATCCTATCGACACACTTTTACTCATGCAAGATGAAATAGGATAAAAGATGCGAAGGAAAACTTCAGTTAAAATGTTCGGTGGAATATTTTCTTCAAGTTTTCTTTTCTTTCTTACGTTTGTTTTATTATTTTCCAACTTTTTATTTTGTTTTCCAAACTTTAAAAACTCATCAATTTCTTTTACAACATTTTCTTCAAAATGTTTATCATCATCATTTTCCAATAAAGGTGTTGTTTCGGAAACGCCTTGTACAACTGATAAAGAACTCATTTTGTTTATAATGCTGTAGACGATGTTACCCATACAACTGTAGACAGTCAACTAAACAATTTGCGTTCCCGCTCCTGCTTTTATAGCCGAGTGGTGGGGGGTATTTTTTTTTCTTTTCATTTTACAACACTGCTTTTACAATACCGGTTAAAGGTGTATATGTAACAATTTTATCATGTAAAATTAAACAATAAGCAGATGTATCTTTGGGTACATTTTGTTCAAATTCCATTTCTATTTTTATATCTACACTGGAAGATTTTACAGATTCATTTTGTTTGGAACAATCAACTACAACAATCAGATAGTTAGATTTAAATTGGTTTGGCGTTAATAAAGGTGTGTTTGTTTTTCCATAATATGAATTTTGGAATCTTGCATACATATCGTACAAAACACTAAACCTGTCTTTTGTAAAGTTTATGTTGAAGTTGTCGTATGGAAAGAATTGCGAGTTTAGAAACACCTTAAAATTTGTAAGTTTGCAATGATCAAATTCACCAGCATGTTTAGTTATTTCATTTCTTCTTTTTGTTTGTAATCCAAATATTACATATCTTGCCTTTTCCAAATGAGTAGAAGTTTTTACAGTCCATGTATGACGTTGTGTTTCCGGTAAAACCGGATATTCATGAAACTCCCAACTTCTAAATGGTATTACGATATCACGATCTGATTTTAAAGTTCTCAATAATGAAATTCTATTCTGATCGTTTAACCGTACATGCGGTACTCTCCAAACAATCTTGTCTAATTGCATTTTCCATTCTAAAGTAGCTTCCGTTGTTCCATCAGTTGCTTGAATAATATCTTTGTCGTTTGATGATCTTAACAAAACTAATTCTTGTTTTACGTTTATTATTATTTTTCGGTAATCTTCGGCAAAGCCTAAAAGTAATCTTAAAGGAATGTAAAAGTCAAAATTGCCTGAAGTGTTTGGAGTGATTGTACTGGAATCGGGTGCTACCCATCCTGCGGCGGCCAGCATATTTTTTTCACTCGGTGTTAAAGATGCTAATCCTTTTAATGTACTTGTAATTCCCACCTTTTTTGTTGAATCTACTGTAACTCCGGAAATTTCATATCTTATTTCATCAAACAAATATGCCATGGGGTTATTTATGAACGGAACAGTACTTGCAGTGGTTCCATCCTTTTTTGTTACTCTTCCTTCGATATATAAATAACTTTCACATGGAAGTGTATAAATATCTTGTTGTTGTATGGGAATTCTAATTTCATCATTATTGTTTAATTTTGACGAAGCGTAAGGGTTGTGCGTATGATATTCCTTTTCCCATAAGGTTTCGTCGAATGTCGGACCCTGCGCTATATCCAATATTTCCATTATTAATAAGTTTTAATCCAATTTCTTCTAGAAAACGAATGTTATCACTTGTTAATCCTTCTATAGCTGACGTGCTACTGACTTGTTTACCAGTCAGCTCTTTCTTTTTAAATGATAACCCCATTGTTATACGGTTGATTTTATATGTATTCGTATAGTTATAGGTTCGTCTCTAAAATCAATATGATTTCCGTCTTGATCTAGTATGTTCACCACAATGTCTGAAATAAAACTGGTGTTTAATGGTAGGTACACCAAGTTTTGTGGCTTTTCCACAATTTTAAAACCCGGAGCGACTGTTGGATAGAATGTGTGCAATATATGAGTATTTTCACCATCTCTATAAGAACCATGTATAATATTACATGTAACATCTATACTGTTAACTTTCATTATTGTCACAGTTCTAGTACCTGAATGGTTAATATTAGGTTCTAAAATTTTTGTTGTTTTAGGAAATCCTAATAAACTACCAATTGAATGTTCTTTGCTAAAATCTATATAATATTTAGATTTAATTTCAGCTTTCATAGTATTGTTATTTCCTTTTATTGTTATATTATCTTTTCCCATATGATTTTGTATCGCTTCATTTATATCATCAATTTCATATGCTCCAGTGGGTAAACTAAATACTTGTATATCTGAATATTTGTTTGTATTTTTATCTTTTGTTTTGTAATAATGTATTTTGTCATTAACATTTTCAGTAACGTTGGGAATAGAATTATAAGTTGTTATATCTAATAATGCGGCTTCCCATAATTTATCTTTTTCCAAACGTAACGCAGGGAAAAGAACACTTCGCAAAGTAGATGAAGTTCCAGTTAATGATACTGTATAGGAAGACATCTTAAAGTTGACTAACGCTTTTTGTTAAAAAATCTAAACATAAATGTCCACAGATTACCGTATCATCAGGTTGCTCTCTTTTATAATTGTATAGTACATTTTTAGCTGTTTTAAAGTAATATTGTAGTTCTTTTGGTGGTGGGAGATTACCAAAACTATCAAAGTAGTAAATAGTTGATCCTAGTTTCTTATAACATACCCAATGAGTGCCTGATCCTTTACTATTATCTAAATTTACTATTCCGGTTTCATTTTTCCAAATTTTAACAGGTAATGCATCTTTCATAAATACTCCTCTAAAAAATGGAATTTTTAAACAAGAAACATAAGTAATTAATTCTTTATCTGTTAATTCTTTATTTGGAATTAATAATTGTTTTTTTCTGTTTAATACACACGATACGGTCTTAGGTATAATCCTCCTCCTTTTTTTATCATTGACCATATTGTTTGTTTCTTTTTATTTTTACCTGCGGTGGATCGTCGTTTTCTTCTTATATTTCCTCCACGTTTCTTTGCAGGTTTTCTCCTCCTTTTTCCACCTCCTTTCTTCTTTCCACCTCCAAACATCGTTTTACCCTTCATTGCTGCTGATACCGCTAAAGCTGCTGCTTTTTCACCGATACTAGCGTCACTGGATGTTACTCTTTGCCAAGCTTTTTCAGCAAGTGCTCTATCCGCTATTGATCTATTTTTAGTATCTGCAAACTTTGAATATGCTATATCGTGTTGTTTGCAGGCTTGATCAAGTTTATTTATTCCAAGATCTCCTCTAGCAAGTCTTTTTTTCAATTTTGTTCCTGGACCACAATATTGATAACCTCCTGGTAAATGTAGTTCTACAGGTAATAAATCGATAGCTTTGTTAACTATAGCTCCAACCGGCTTAGTAATAAGAGAAAGTGCTGTTGATGCTATTCCTCTTCCTCTCTTTATAACGTGTCGATTATGACTGATGCGTTGAACTTTCAACATGGTTTTTTATAGTGAAAGGAAATGCCAATACTTGTTTATTTTATAAATTCTTTATAATGAATGATGCACTTATCCTTTGACATTGTTTATTTATAATAAACATGTATTTTGTTTATGGGTAATAAACTTTTACCCAGTCTTTTGGTAGGATTGTATCCTTTTTATCAACATCAACTTGAGCAAATCTTAAATTTCCAGTTTTCATATTTAAAAAATATTTTTCTATAACATTTTTCTTAACCCAATGTAGTTTTTGATCAGCTTTTATGGGCTTTATCGTATTATAAACATCATATAACACTACACTTAAGAGTCTTATAATGTAATTTACATTAACAGCATCAACAATATCAATAGGGTCATCTAAGCTAGTCAATCGCAAGTTTTGACAATGAAAAAACTTTTTGTGTTTTTCTGTTCTTAAGCATCTTTCACGCCATTCTTTTACTCTAACTGCATCACTGTCATTTACTCCCATTCCAACATTAAATAGTGGTCTTTCTTTACAATCAAAGCCTTGTTGACCAAGTCTTGATGAAATTTCTTTTAATGCAGGAACTTGTCCAATTGTTGCCACATCAACATCATTCAACCCTTCTTTAACATTAGTAATTATTTTTGCATCCGCATCCCATTTGTTATTGTTTAATTTCATTATTTGACTTATTGTAGCTGCATCTGATTTTGCAGTTCCCTCCTTAACGTTAGTTAACACTTTATTTTTGCAATCAATTGACTTAATATCATGTGTAATACAATGATCTGTAACATATTGAAGGTTTACCGCATCTTTCATATCTTTAGGGTCTCCAATATCGTGTATTACAAAGTTGTAAAAGGAAAATTTATCTGTTTTTTCAGGTATGACTGAATGTAAATACTTTTTGGTAACTGAATCTTGATCATTAACAGGATCTGCTATATTGGCTATTCTAAGATCTTTTGCATCATATGCTTTATTATTACTTTTAGGATCATATCTTAAGGTTTGGTTTATGTACCACATTAAATATTCTTTATTTACCGAATCATTCTTATCTATTGGTTTTGGAAGATTTGCAATTCTATAAAAATTAGCGTTATACACTTCATTTTGAAGCTTTAAGCTAGGTAATGTTTCACTTTTTAAAGTTTTGAAATTTACTGCATCATTATCATCTTTTGGATCATTTACAAACTTTAAACGTTTGTTACTTATATCATAATCTCCATCGGATGTTAGTGGTAAACCACCTCTTTTTCCATAAGATCCTGATTTGCTTCCAGTTTCGGAATACCGTCCAAACTTATCCACACTCATGGTTATACTGAATGTTTAATCGGTTATGCTTGTATTCTATATACTCATATTTTTATGCAATTACTCCTCGATTTCGCAATTCGCCGACCAAAGCTACCCATTCGTTTTCTAAACCGCTATGTCCGGCTTGTTTTGCTTCATATATCAACTTCATTCTATCAACCAATTTGTTTATATCGTTGTAGTATATTATATTAGTATCATACAAGTTTTTCAATAATCCTTTTCCTGATAAACTTGATTGATTTGTTTTTCTCCTTTTATGTAAAATATTTATTTCAGCAGAAGATAATGATTTTCTTTTTATGGGTGCCCTTCTTTTTGGTGGGAAAAGTTTAGCAATAATAGTTTTATATTTTTCTGATTTATTTCTATAAACATTGAAATTTTTAGAATAATTTTTCTTATGCGCATTTGTATCCTCCAATATTTGTTTAAAAATGTTTAAATCCTTTTTAGTATATTTATTAGGTTTCGGTTTAAAAATAAGTTCAAACAATCCTTTTGTACCTTTGTATTGTTTATTATTTATAATAATATTGTCATGTTCGTCTACATCAAGCTTGCTATCTCCAATCATTAGGCCATTTTCTTCTATTCTAGCACCAAAAGTATGATACTTTCGAGTTGGTTGTGCAGAATGTAACATTTTTAATACAAATTGTCTTGCAAGCGGCCCTTTATACGCAATATCCGAGCCCAATTTGCTCAAGTTGGATGGATTAATAGGCTCTTCTTCTTCTTGTTGTTCTTCGCTTGTAGAAAGACCTTCTTTTTCTGTTAAAACATCCGTTTCTTCACCTAGTTCGCTTTCTTCTTCAGTTGTTTCTCCTTGTTGCGTAAAACTTGTATCACCTTCATATTCTTCTTTTTGTTCAAATTTTGAAATGGGTAAAATAGCATCTCCGGAAAAATTAAATGTTGAAGGTGTAACATTTTGCCCCAATTGTTTTAATGGCTCAGTAATAGGTTTAAATGTTGATTCCAGAAATTTCTCTCTTTCACTTATTCCTAATCTTAACGCTCTGTTTTTATGTCTAATAGAATCACTAAGTGATTTTATTTCTTTTAATAGCTTTTCCTGATTAACCATGTTTACACCATGGAGACTTGGACGATAATGTTGTTAATTAATGTATTAAAACAAATTTATCAAAACCTATGCGGTAACGACCATCTGTTATAGCTTTATCTTTCATAATTACCAAAAATCCATATTTTTCCGCCCAAGCTTTTCCACAAAGCTCTTTGAATTTATCAAATGACATATCAGCATTTACATGATCGTTGTATATATGTTTTAGGTTTGTATCGTCTTGTTTGAATAAAACTAAAATATTTGCATTGTCTCTAATTAGTTGTTTTGGAATTTTGCTATATGTTTGTCCGATATATATGCTATCAATATTATTATGTCTTCCCATGGCAAAATAGTTTCTAATAGTATCATGATTTTCACTAGATACATCATCAAATACAAATACAGAATACGGCTTAGCCTGGTCTGGTTGCATAACACTGTCACTAGCATTAAATTTGTAATAGTTAACATCAGGCACATCAGTCAGGATCTTTTCCAACAATTGATACTTTGGTTGATGTAAGGACTTTGAAAAAATATATAGGTTATTAAATCGCAATCCTTTTGTGTTTGTAATTAAGTTAAACACAACGTTAGTTTTGCCACAGTTTGAAGGACCGCTTACTATACATCGTACAGTGTTTGGAAATAAACTGCCGTGTTTACCATTGTTGATTTTAACGTTATCTACAGTTAAATCATCAATGTTATTAATATTAAATTTATCTTTATGGTGAACAATCTCCATCTTATTCAAAGGCTGAAGAATAAATAAGTTGATTTATAACTAAATCAAATCTTTTATAGGTATCCACGAATCTTCAGTTTTGTCAAACCCCAACCAACGTACTTTCACTTGGTCTTTTTTCCTTTGCAACACCTTTTCAACAAGATAGACATCACCTACTGTTGACTTTAACAATTCATGTCCGTAAAAACCGCCTTGTAACAAATTTCCTTTGTTATCTTTTAAAATATAAGTTTCCGGTACAGTAGGTTGTACTTTATACACTGTAAAAACTTCGTTTGTCCAATTGGGCAGGTATTTCTTAGTAAACACTCCTTTGTATTTACTAATTCGAACTTTATCATTTACATTAAATTTTCTTGGTTTTTTTTGTTCCGCTTTTGGCTGTGTATTCTTTTTAATTCGTTGTAAAACTAGTTTAGCGTTTTTCTTATTCACTTTGTTAGGTGCCATACCGATAGTTCTATGAAACTTGTTGTTGTAATCGCTTATTAATTTTGGTAAGATATCAACCCATACGTAAGAACCTCTTTTCGAAAACATTTTATACATTGCACCTTTTAAGGTTCTATTAAATCTTTCAATTATAGCTGCCTTTTTCTCAGAATTTGTAGAATAATGATTTATCTTATATTTTTTCATTAACAATGCAAAAGGTTTATTAAAAAATTCTTTCCCATCATCAGTTTGTAAATGTTTAATTTTATTTTTATCTCTTTTTATAGCTACTTCCATAGCTTTTGTTATGCTGTTACCGGTTTTGTCTTTTAATGGCAAAGCATCTGCAACTTTAGTAAAACAATTAATAATCGTAAGTATGTATCTAAATCCTTTATTTATTTTACTATGCGGTTGCATTTCAATTAAATCTGCTTGATATAAATCATTTATTCCTTTTACAACAGTATTTCTTCGTGGAAACTTTATTCTTGCAGGTTTATGAAGTTCATTAACAATCTTTTCCTTTAACTCTGTCATGATGTTTTTACTAACAAAGTCAAGTTAGTATTGAGTGTTTCTTTTTCTGCATCCGCTTTTATAGGTCAAGGTCATTTCAACATATTTTTAAAAAAGGGAAAATCACAGCGAGCATGCTGTGATTTCCCCTTTTTTTCTTTTTTCTTTTTTTCTTTTTTTTTCTCTTTTTTCTTTTTACTCATTGATAGGATTGAGAGAATAGTGGCCGAATGGTAGAGTGTGAATTTTGTCTGGAAGAATGTGTCGTTTGTCATCATTGGAGCAGAGTGCTTTTTTTACTTCTGTTACGCTGTACAGGTGATGGTTGAAACTTCTGATGGTGTTGAATTTTGCAGTTATAGTCGTTTCTTCAAATAAGCATTGCTTGTAGTGTTCGAAATTTACATTCTTCTTAAGATACAAACTTTTTACACCCTTAGCTTTTTTAATTACATTGTTTTCTTCTTTATGCAATTGTAGTGAATACAATTTTGACATTAGTGCAATAAGTTCTTTTAGTAAAATTCCATTTGCTTCGTCTTTAAATTTTCCAAGTTTCTTTTTGTTCCGATCATTGTCATAATTTAAATGATCTTTTGGATAGTCACTAAAATCAAATTCATTTTTGTGAACAAATGTTCGAAGATCCAAATACATATCTTCAGTAAGAATCCAGTAGATGAAAGCGTCCGTGTCCATGTAGGCGATTCCGATGTTATCTCTACCGTAGAAGGCAACCATTTTGTTGTAGTGGAAATCATACATATGGGTTTTGGAAATATCCAAGATTGACATTCCAACGTACAACGGACGATCCATTTTCACGCTTGTCTTCTTCATAGATACTGCTACAAGGTTTTCATTGATGATAACGGATGTTCCAAAGTTTGGTTTTTGTACAAGTTTTTCTAGTTTTATAGGATCTGTAATTAATTTAACATTTTTGTGTTTTCTTTTGTTTTCCAATGTTTTTCCAAATATCGCATTATTCATTAATTTAAAAAAATCCTTTTGAAATGTTGATGTTGCAGCTGCTCTTCTTCTGGTGTTTGAATCAATGTACGGTTTTAACCAGCATGATTGGGAAAATTTTAAAACTCTATGAATTTTGGTTATACGTAAACCCAATTGGAGTGCTTGTTGAACAACCCAAAAGTGAGCTACGTATCTTTGTTTATTTTCAAGAGTCATCATTAATTTTGGATGTTTGCCAATTGGTGAAACTTGTGTTTTTGCAAGGAGCGGAAGATCGTAATGAAGATCGTGCAAGTGTTCTGGATATTCAAAGTCACAGTCCAATATGTATCCGGTGTCTCCGTCTTTTGAAATTTGTGTAATATCACCAATAGAGTCTGGATTAACCCATTCAAAGTTTCCAAAAGGAAGTGGATTAGACATGGCCCATCCGTATAAATTGTTGGCATCGAAATATCCTAAGAACACTGATGGTTTTTCTTTATCGTAGTTTGGAAGATATTTGTTGTTAGCTTTAACATGTCTAGTAACACTTTGGGTCAATCCACCTCTAACGCCCGATTCGATCATCAACACCATGTCAATATCGGTTAATAATTGAAGGTTGCACTTTGTTTCTTTTAGCATAGCTTGCCAAGCTAGTCCTGGAGAAGTATAAGAATGAAGAGGGTCTAATCCGTAGGCTTCAAAGCAAGTGTTTCTAAATTCTTCCATCACATCGCAGAGAAGGGTCACATCAAGTTTTACATAAAAGTCAGAATAATCTCCCAGAGTGTTCATTTCCAATTCGTCCCAAACTCTGCATGCGTGTTGATAGTCTTCAGGTGAAATGTCCGAATCGGTAAGTTTACTTTTAAATGCTTCTGGTGGAGGAAGTGATGTTTCTTGAAATTTATGTAGTCCATCGATGTAATCATACGGGAAAACTCCTTTCCGAAGAACCAAATCCATTTTTTCTGCAGGTACAATATTGCTTGTTTCTATTAAATTTTCTCTTCTTAAATTTTCAGAAAGTTTCATTAGACTGGAAGGCATAAATCTAAATGAATCAACAAATCTAAGTTTAATTTTGCCCACCTTTTTTGAAAAGCTTATAAAGTTTTCCATAGTTTGTGCCAAAACATCTATTTCACCGTTGTCTCTTGCTAATTCGGGAATGATAAAATGTCCATCGTATCCACTAAGATTGTGAAAAACCACAGGAATAAAAGATGGTAGTTTGTAGTTGATGTTACATCCGTTGCAAGCTGCACCTCTGTAGGCTCCTGTCAGATGGTCATGGTCGCGAACTTTAACTTTAGTTTCTGTAAATTGATTGTTACACAAATAGCATGTTGTTGCTGAATCATAAAGATTAAGTTCTTCCGGCGTCATAGGTGACATAGGAACCACATTGCTATACATTGCTTCCACTTTCCCGGCGATGTTGTATAAATCATCAACAAAGTATCGAGCTGCTTCTTCTCCACGATAGATCTTCGGTGTAGATGTCAAACCATATTCTTGAAGATGTTCTTCAGACAGAGTGGATTTTACTATTAAACAGTAGCTGTTTGGTTTGTGAAGTTGATACTTTGTTCTGCTGGTATTTTCCTCTCCTTCTTCTTGTTCAAGTGGAAGCAATGAAGATTCAAAATCTGCATACACTACAACGGGAATTCTGTATTGTTGGATAACTTTGTCAAATTTTACTTGAGATCTTCTAGGGTGTGGTAATTTAATTCTTACTTCATAGTTTCCACTGCATAGTCTTTGATGTTCCGTCAGCCATTCTGAACCTCCTCTTCTCAAAGGTTTGTTTACAAAACAGAAACATCTTTTACAAGTGGTTTTTCCTTCTTTACGTTTTGATAACTGTTTGCAAACTAGAGCTTCAAAATCTTTAATATATACATAATGTGAAATATCACCTTTTGTTATTAATAATAAATCAGTATGATCTCTGCGTTCGGTAGGTGTTATACGTAAGGGGTAAACATTGTTGGATGAATCCAAGCCAAAGATGTTTACAGATGCAAAAGGATTTTTCTTTTCAAATTTTGATATGTCTTGAATTGAAACAGGGTAACTCATGCCTTGAAAATTATAGTTATGGTAAACCTCATTGTATGCTCTACTCGGTCGTTCCGCATGATTTCTTATATATTTTGCAAGCATTGCATACTTGAAACATTCAGCATCTTTATTTTGAACATTAATACAGGAATTGGTGTCTTGAATTTTCTTTGGCAATTCAATATGACTACTACCTCTCATTCCATATCCATGTTTATGAACTCTTACATCTAAGCTTGTTATACTTAACAAACTCCATCCAGAACCTCTTCCTTCATGTTCTTGTAATTTTGTTAAAAGTTCTTCAAAACAATCATCCACAATTGAGCTTATATCTGATGCAAACATGATGGTTTTGTTTTTAGTTAAAAATCCTCTTGGTGATGTTTCATTCTGAACATTTGTAAATACTGTATCTAATAATATTCCAAACTTTATAAAATTTAATCTTCTTAGTTCATTGTTTAATGTTTCTGTTACTAATGTTTTTGCTTTTGAAATAAACTGTGCAAGTTGCAATTGAGCATTGTCAATCTTAAAATGAGTTACTACACTACCTGGTAAGGCTCGGGCGTATAATTCCACATCCAAAGATGGTCCGTGTGCGTATTGAATAACACTTGATCTTGAATTTAGTTGTTGTTGTACGGTAGCCAGTATTTGATCTAAATCTTCCAAATATTCTTCTTCTGCATTGTTATTTGTTTCTTGGTTTGTTTCTTGGTTTGTTTCTTGGTTTCTTTCTTGGTTTGTTTCATTGTTATGGTAAACTTCTTTGTGTATTTGTAGTAAAATTTCATCTTCAAAAGATTCTTCGCAACTAATGCAGTAATACATGACGTAGGTGTGCTCTCCACAAAAGTTGCCGTAGTAATGAAAACCACTCTAAAACTCCCCCTATTTATAGCATTACCCCCACCACTTTTTTCTGTATTAAACATAAAAAGTGTAAATAACAGTTAAATTTCTTATATTTCAAAACCCCAAAGTATTAAGATTATCCGATGTAAGTTTAAAAAGAAATCCAAGTGTCAAGGTCAAATTATACAAGTTTAAAAGAATCTTTTTTTCTGTATTAAACACAAAAAGTGTAAATAACTGTTGAACGTTTTATATTTCAAAACCCCTAAGTATTAAGATCATCCAATGTAAATTTGAAAAGAAATCTAAGTGTCAAGGTCAAATAATGCAAGTTTAAAAAAAAAATCTTTTTTTCTGTATTAAACACGAAAAGTGTAAATAGCTGCTAAATTTTTTTATATTTCAAAACCCCTAAGTATTAAGATCATCCAATGTAAGTTTGAAAAGAAATCTAAGTGTCAAGGTCAAATAATGCAAGTTTAAAAAATCTTGTTTAAAGTAAATTTGAAGCAAATGTTTGAAAAACGTTCTAAGTCCTAAAATATTAATTAAGGGGAAGTTTTAACACTTAAAATTTTTACAAGTCCAATGTAAAGTAAAATAAAGAAATGTTGTTGCTTGTTGGAACAGTAACAAAAGAATGATGGGTTTGAAAAATTTTCTAAGTCCTAAAATATTAATTATTGGGAAGTTTTAAGACTTAAAATTTTTACAAGTCCAATGTAAGATAAAATAAAGAAAGAAGGGTTGTTGTCTGTTGGAACAGTGGCGAAAGAATAATGGAATTCAAACTCGCAGCAAAAAAGAAACTTGATATTGTAAAATAAATGTTGAAGCAAATGTTTGAAAAATTTTCTAAGTCCTAAAGTATTAATTATTGGGAGGTTTTAACTCTTAAAACTTTTACAAGTCCAATGTAAAGTAAAATAAAAAGAAGTGCTGTTGCCTGTTGGAACAGTAACAAAAGAATGATGAATTTAAACAATTTTCTAAGTCCTAAAAAAATGGATTATAGAGAAGTTTTAACACTTAAAATTTTTACAAGTCAAATGTAAAGTAAAATAAAGAAAGAAGTATTGTTGCCTGTTGGAACAGTGGTGAATGAATGATGGAAAGTAAACTCGCAGCAAAAAGAAACTTGATATTGTAAAATAAATGTTAAAGCAAATGTTTCAAAAATTTGCTAAGTCCTAAAGTATTAATTATTGTAAAGTTTTAACACTTGAAATTTTTACAAGTCCAACGTTAAGTAAAATAAAGAAAGAAATGTTGTTGCCTGTTGGAACAGTGGCGAAAGAATGATAGAAACCAAACCCGCAGCAAGGGTCCTGTGGTTTAGGAGGGGGTAAGCGGGGGGGGGGGGGTGATGACCTCGAGCCGAGTTGGGGTCTGGGATCTGCGCGTGTGGTTCTGCATCAGTTGCTCGCTAGACAGTGAGGTGGTAACATGTTCAGAAGGCGCCCTGAACATTTTATCATTTTTGCTGTTTGGTGAAAATATCTTGGTGTTATTTGTACAATAACATCTTGATGTAGAACTGATTAATTTTAAGGCATGGTAGTTGTTTGTGCTTGTAGATACCCTAGGGTTTGTAGTTTGTTTTTAGTTTGCTGGTTTGGTACTTAGTATTAATTTAAAATCTTTCTTTTACTTACAATATATTTTGCCTGGAGTGTTTAAGTTTAAAGTAATATTTTGTTTTTAAGAATGTTATATGATATGTTTTTAATACCTTTCTATTCCAACTTCCTTTTTCCAACAAGCTTGTTGAGGGCATTCCCTCTCTTGTCTTGTATTCCTTTTTAGTTAGGGACACCTTTCAATTCCAATTTCCTTTCCTTTTTTCCCTTCCATCTTTTGCACGGTAAAACCAATTAATTTATGGTAAAACCGGCTACCGCTTTTGTAGTGATTACGCACACCAAAGCGGGTCACTTACAACCTCTATACGTGCTGGATGGGTAGTTCGCCTACCTCCGGAGTTTCGCTAGACCTCAGCTGTACTGCGTCGCTAATGGCGAGTCACTGGCTCCTTTAGTGTTAGGAAATAAAAACATATTTGTATAACATTTTTCCAAAATTTAATTAAGCAACGTGCTATTTCAGAATAACATTTTTTGTTTTAGCTTAGCGTTGTGCGCTTATGATGAGGTGTGTGAGTTCGCTTACGTGATGATTACACCGTAATCATGATGTGCAGCGCTGGGCTGTTTAGCTTTTTTACTTATCTTTTACTTTTTATTTATTATTTCTTTTAACTTAATCTTTTTTATTAATTGATCAACTCTAGGCAGGTTGTATTGTAAATTAGCTTTTCTTCTTTTAGGTTTCCGGGGGTGTACGGTTCTGTAAAACCATACACCCCCATTTTCTTTTTAATTAATGAATGACCTTGACCTACTTATTTTCAAGGTCAACCAAAAGAGTTAGCGAAAATTTCTAAGTCCCAAGGTTATTTTTATGTAAATTGTTCCGAACCCTATCATGTGGGTATTCAAATTATTTTAAAAATATCTAGTTGAATAAATGCAAAATAAACTACACTTGTTTTAAATATAAACATTTTATTAAATGATGTTACCAAACCTTTTTGTTTGTCTTTTCATTCTGCGTATTTTAAATACCTACATGATAGGATTTGGAAACATATAAAGAAAAATATGATTTAAAAGATTTTTTTTTCAGTTTTTGAGCTATAACTTTTATACCTTTGGTTTTATCGAAAAATGTTACTGGACCTTTTTTGTTTGCCTTTTTATTCTGCGTAATTTGAGTACCCGCACGATAGATTTAGAGCATTTTTGTTATATCCACTGCCACCGTGTACGGCGACGTAGCTCAAAAGTTGAACGGCGACGATATCAAGTGGGGGCCCCCCATTTCGCAAACTTACTCTAAACCTATTGTGCGGGTACTCAAATTACGCGAAATGAAAAGACAAACACAAAAGGTCCAGTAACATTTTTCGATAAATCCAACGGTATAAAAGTTATAACGAAAAACTAAAGTTTCAAGGTCATTTAAAACTTTTACAAAACCTATCATGTGGTTACTCAAGTTACGTGGAATAAAAAAACAAACAAAAATGTTCAGTAACATTTTTCTATAAAACCAACGGTGTAGAAGTTATTACGCGAAAACTTAAGATTTAAAACCGTCCAGGTTACAAAACGTCCAGGCTACAAAATATTGTTAATTTCTTACAAAATAATGTTGATTTTATAACAAATGTTACCGAAGCTTGTTGTTGGTCTCATAATTTAAGTACTCACAAAATAAGGGTTGGAAACTTATAAAGTAAAATATAAAATGTTGGAAAATACTTTTTTTTAGTTTTTGCGTTATAACTTGTATACCGTTGGTTTTATCAAAAAATGTTACTGGACATGTTTTGTTCGTCTTTTTATTCCGAATAATTTGAGTATATGCATGATAGGTTTGGAGCAATTTTGTAAAAGGGGGGGGGGAAATTGCAAAATTACTCTAAACCTATTGTGCGGGTACTCAAATTGCGGGGAGTGAAAAGACAAACACAAAAGGTCTAGTAACATTTTTCGATAAATCCAACGGTATAAAAGTTATAACGAAAAAACTAAAGTTTCAAGGTCATTTAAAACTTTTACAAAACCTATCATGTGGTTACTCAAGTTATGTGGAATAAAAAAAAACAAACACAAATGTTCAGTAACATTTTTCTATAAAACCAACGGTGTAGAAGTTATAACGCGAAAACTTAAGATTTAAAACCGTCCAGGTTACAAAACGTCCAGGCTACAAAATATTGTTAATTTCTTACAAAATAATGTTGATTTTATAACAAATGTTACCGAAGCTTGTTGTTGGTCTCATAATTTAAGTACTCACAAAATAAGGGTTGGAAACTTATTAAGTAAAATATAAAATGTTGGAAAATACTTTTTTTAGTTTTTGCGTAATAACTTGTATACCGTTGGTTTTATCAAAAAATGTTACTGGACATGTTTTGTTCGTCTTTTTATTCCGAATAATTTGAGTATATGCATGATAGGTTTGGAGCAATTTTGTAAAAGGGGGGGGGGGGTGTTGCAAAATGACTCAAAACCTATTGTGCAGGTACTCAAATTACGCGGAATGAAAAGACAAACACAAAAGGTCCAGTAACATTTTTCGATAAATCCAACGGTATAAAAGTTATAACGAAAAAACTAAAGTTTCAAGGTCATTTAAAACTTTTACATTACCTATCATGTGGTTACTCAAGTTACGTGGAATAAAAAAAACAAACAAAAATGTTCAGTAACATTTTTCTATAAAACCAACGGTGTAGAAGTTATAACGCGAAAACTTAAGATTTAAAACCGTCCAGGTTACAAAACGTCCAGGTAACCTGGACGTTTTAGTAAAAACGTCCAGGCTACAAAATATTGTTAATTTCTTACAAAATAATGTTGATTTTATAACAAATGTTACCGAAGCTTGTTGTTGGTCTCATAATTTAAGTACTCACAAAATAAGGGTTGGAAACTTATAAAGTAAAATATAAAATGTTGGAAAATACTTTTTTTTAGTTTTTGCGATATAACTTGTATACAGTTGGTTTTATCAAAACATGTTACTGGACATGTTTTGTTCGTCTTTTTATTCCGAATAATTTGAGTATATGCATGATAGGTTTGGAGCAATTTTGTAAAAGGGGGGGGGGGTTGCAAAATGACTCAAAACCTATTGTGCAGGTACTCAAATTACAAGGAATGAAAAGACAAACAAAAAAGGTCCAGTAACATTTTTCGATAAATATAATGGCATAAAAGTTATAACGCAAAAACTAAAGTTTCAAAGTAATTTAAACTTTTACAAAAATGACCTTGAGACTTAGAAATTTTCGCTAAGTCTTTTGTTGACCTTGAAAATAACTAGGTCAAGGTCATTCGATAATTAAAAAGAAAATGGGGGTGTACGGTTTGACAGAACCGTACACCCCCGGAAACCTAAAAGAAGAAAAGCTAATTTACGATACAACCTGCCTAGAGTTGATAAATTAATAAAAAAAAATTAAGTTAAAAGAAAAATAATAAATAAAAAGTAAAAGATAAGTTAAAAAAAAAGCTAAACAGCCCAGCGCTGCACATCATGATTACAGTGTGATCATCACGTAAGCGAACTCACACACCTCACCATAAGCGCACAACGCTAAGCTAAAACAACTAGACAGCCCAGCGCTGCACATCATGATTACAGTGTGATCATCACGTAAGCGAACTCACACACCTCATCATAAGCGCACAACGCTAAGCTAAAACAAAAAATGTTATTCTGAAATAGCACGTTGCTTAATTAAATTTTGGAAAAATGCTATACAAATATGTTTTTATTTCCTAACACTAAAGGAGCCAGTGACTCGCCATTAGCGACGCAGTACAGCTGAGGTCTAGCGAAACTCCGGAGGTAGGCGAACTACCCATCCAGCACGTATAGAGGTTGTAAGTGACCCGCTTTGGTAAGCGTAATCACTACAAAAGCGGTAGCTGGTTTTACCATTATTGGTTTTACCGTGCAAAAGATGGAAGGAAAAAAGGAAAGGAAATTGGAATTGAAAGGTGTCCCTAACTAAAAAGGAGTACAAGACAAGAGAGGGAATGCCCTCAACAAGCTTGTTGGAAAAAGGAAATTGGAATAGAAAGGTATAAAAAACATATCATATAACATTCTTAAAAACAAAATATTACTTTAAATTTAAACATTCCAGGCAGAAATATATTGTAAGTAAAAGAAAGATTTTAAATTAATACTAACTACCAAACCAGCAAATTAAAAACAAACTACAAACCCTAGGGTATCTACAAGCACAAACAACTACCATGCTTAAACTACCATGCCTTAAAATTAATCAGTCCTACATCAAGATGTTACTGTACAAATAACACCAAGATATTTTCACCAAACAGCAAAAAATGATAAAATGTTCAGGGCGCCTTCTGAACATGTCACCACCTCACTGTCTAGCGAGCAACTGATGCCGAACCACACGCGCAGATCCCGGACCCCAACTCGGCTCGAGGTCACGGCAGCTGGCAGCCGGGCCGGGCAGGTGTGGCAGGCAGCTGGTTGACCACCTGGCCTCAAGCGCAGACTCTGGACCCCAATTCGGCTCGAGGTCACCACAGGAGCCTTGCTGCGGGTTTGGTTTCCATCATTCTATCGCCACTGTTCCAACAAACAACAACACTTCTTTTTTTTATTTTACTTTACATTGAACTTGTAAAGATTTTAAGTGTTAAAAACTTCCTAATAATTAATATTTTAGGACTTAGAAAATCTTTCAAACCCATCATTCTTTTCCCACTGTTCCAACAGGCAACATTTCTTTCTTTATTTTACTTTACGTTGGACTTGTAAAAATTTTAAGTGTTAAAACTTCACAATAATTAATGCTTTAGGACTTAGAAAATTTTTCAAACATTTGCTTTAACATTTATTTTACAATATCAAGTTTTTTTGCTGCGAGTTTAATTTCCATCATTCCTTCACCACTGTTCCAACAGGCAACAATACTTCTTTCTTTATTTTACTTTACATTTGACTTGTAAAAATTTTAAGTGTTAAAACTTCCCAATAATTCATTTTTTAGGACTTAGAAAATTTTTTCAAACTCATAATTTTTTTGTTACTGTTCCAACAGACAACAACACTTCTTTTTATTTTATTTTTCAGTATTAATGTAGGTTGAAACTTGTTTTAAAACAATTTTAATATTAGTTTGAAACTAAATTCATATATTATTAATGAGTAACCATGTTTTACTTAAGGAATATTATGTTTTAAGTCAATTGTAATACATAATAAAATAAACATTATACATATTTTCATTGTATCATAAATATAAATCTAGTTTATTAATGTTACTGAACTAAAAATAGGGGTTGGAAACTTATAAAGTAAAAATATAAAATGTTGGAAAATATTTTTTTTAGTTTTTGCGTTATAACTTCTATACCGCTGGTTTTATAAAAAAAATGTTACTGAACCTGTTTTGTTCGTCTTTTTATTCCGAATAATTTGAGCATTTATGTTATATCCACTGCCACCATAGATTTTTTGCAGTTTTTGCGATATAACTTTTACACCGTTGGTTTTATCGAAAAATGTTACTGGACCTTTTTTGTTAGTCTTTAAATTCTGCGTAATTTGACTACCCGCATGATACATTTAGATCATTTTTATTATATCCACTGCCACCAAAGTTTTTTTAAGTTTTTGCGCTATAACTTTTACACCGTTGGTTTTATCAAAAAATGTTACTGGACCTTTCTTGTTTGTCTTTTAATTCCGCTTAATTTGACTACCCGCACGATCGATTTGGAGCATTTTTGTTATATCCACTGCCACCATGTACGGCGACGCAGTTCTAAAGTTGAACGGAAACGAGATCAAGTCGGCGACCCCCCCCCCCCATCGATGTTGTCGGGGGGGGGGAGGGGGAGGGGGGGAGGGGGAGGGGGGGGGAGGGGGGAGGGAGGGGTAGGGGGGGGAGGGGGGGGAGGGGGGGGGGTTTCGTCCCGGCAACATTGGCGGGGGGGGGGGGGGTTGGAAAATTGCTTAAAACCCTATCGTGTGGGTACTCAAATTACGCGGAATCAGAAGACAAACAAAAAAGGTCCAGTAACTTTTTTTGATAAAACCAACGGTATAGAAGTTATAACGCAAAAACTAAAAATTATCTTTCTTTACATCATATTTCATTTTATATGTTTCCAAACCCTATCATGTAGGTACTCAAAATACGCAGAATTAAAAGACGATCAAAAAAGGTCCAGTAACATTTATTTATTAAACCAACGGTATAGAAGTTATAACGCAAAAACCCAAAATTATCTTTCTTTACATTATATTTTACTTTATATCCTTTTAAACCCTATCATGTAGGTACTCAAAATACGCAGAATTAAAAGACGAACAAAAAAGGTCCAGTAACATTTTTTTTATTAAACCAACGGTATAGAAGTTATAACGCAAAAACTAAAAATTATCTTTCTTTACATTATATTTTACTTTATATCTTTTCAAACCCTATCATGTAGGTACTCAAAATACGTAGAATTAAAAAGACAAACACAAAGGTTCAGTAAACTTTTTTTATAAAACAAACGGTATAAAAGTTATAACGCAAAAACATAAAAAAAAAATTTTCTACATTTTATATTTTACTTTATATGTTTCCAAACCCTATCATGTGGTACTTCAATAACGCAAAATAATGAGACAAACAAAAAACTTCGGTAACATTTGTTATTTAACCAACAATGTAAAAGTTATAACAAAGAAACAAAATTTAGATCTTTAACCAAGTTTATATTTAATCGAAACTGTAGTTTATTTTGCATTTCTGCGACTAAATTTTTTAGAAGTATCAAGGTGATATAATAAAGTGGCATCTTTAAAATATTGTAACTTGTACAAAGTTAAATAAGTGTTAAAACGATATTTTATTGCAAATATTTTAAAACCACAAGTTCAGAACGATTGTTTAATACTGACATGTTCACTCAACAAGAGCAACAGTACGACTAACACTACATATCCAAATATTGCGAGGAGTCTCTCATGGTGGTGGGGGAAGGCAGGTGCGCGGCAGATGTTCCGTCCTGCACATGTCTTTCGAGGGAGGTAACAGCGCTACCACTATCACATCAGTTTGCTGGTAGGACTCGCAGAGTAAACATCTAAATAAACATGAGTTCTGTTTTATATGTTTCTTTTATCAAAGATGGACTTTGTATTGAAACGCAAAGTTTCACTATTGATGCAGATCCTGTACAACAAATTTTAGTACATCCTCCAGAAAATTATGATTCTATCTACATTTCGGTGCATGAACCAAACGACCCCCCACCACCAACTGCCGACACGGAGTAGGACAGCGGCTACCACACGTCATTAACGCTCCAGCTCTTCACCCGAGCACACATGGACTCTGAGCTTCAAGATAATACTGTTTCTTCTTCTACATCTACACAAACTTCCGAACAATTACCTACTGAAAATAAAACTACAACAAGTGTACAAGTAAACGAAATTTCATCAACTGTTAGTTCTGATGCGCAAGCAATAATGCTATCATTAATTGGTTTCGACTAAAAATTCAACAATGGAAGAAGAAAGAAATTCGCTACTTTGCAACTTGGTTTTTGTGAACCCGTCGAAATTTGTTATTTTCCTACTTTCATTTTTATGTGGTTACAATTTTGGTTACCTTGTTCAGGAAATACTAACAGATAAAAAGAAAGAACATTCACTATTTTTTAAAGTTTATATTTATGTAATTGCATCTTTATTTGGATACTTTGTAGCAGGATATTTTCTTGTTAACTTGTCAATTCCATTTTTAATATAATATTTTAATAGAAACAAAAATCAACAAAACAACAATTAAAAAACAGTTTGTAAAAAGAAACAAAACTTATCTTGCATTTTCGGATTTTCCGAAAATGCAAGATATTTTTTAAAAACATCCCCAGCCGACCTTGACCCTTTTCCGGACATTTAAAATTTAAATACCAGCACAGCTGGACATTTAAACTTTAAATACCATCCCCAACACGTCACAGCTACGTCACAGCCTGTGACGTCACTTCCGGTCACGTGACCGGATGTAGCTGTCACTTTTGATTAATGCGTTTTGGCCCAGAAGCCCCACTATTGCACTACTATGGAACAACGTTTATTTGAACTGTCAGTAACGTTTTAAAAGGCCTGTACTATATACAAAATGTTATCTCTTTAAAAATGTGGTACAGAACACATGTGTTGGAAAGTGATTAATCCCTTTAAATCTATTGATTACAGGCACAATTTTCGTTAGTGGAGTAGTCATGGAGAAGTTTTTATTAGGAACTGGCTAACAATGAATGATCTTTGTCTAATTGATTGACTTCATTGATTACTTTACCCAAATTTACTTAAATATACAACACAGAACATCATTGCTGTATGGTCCTCCTCTTAGTTAATTTTTAGGTCATGTCACATAAACATGATAATACCAGTACCAAAAACTATTTTTTAAGAGTCTAATATTCGTCGTTCAAAAAAATACATAAAAATCTTTCAGCTCTTTCCAAGTTTTAAAAACAAATAATCATACATTGTAACATTCTTTTTTATAAGATAAAGAAATCAGTATTACTGACACCATTGGAGTTTAAGTCCCCGGTAACCTGGACATAACTGGGACATTGATCTGCACATTCTGTCTAGACGCTGCCCTCAATATTACCCCCCCCTCCCCAAAGTCCTCCCACACGAGTTTCATTTATTCACACCCCCTCCCAACCCCCTCAAAACGCTTAGCCGTTTGAGCACCTTCCGCAAACGTTGTTGACCCTTATTTCCTTATCTGAACTGAAAACCCTCTCAGCGGATTATTCCATTTTATATATGAAGGAGAAAAAAGGAACCCAAGAGATTCGATTATAGCGTATTATAACTTGAGTTGAAAATTTTGTTCTTTTCGCAAAGATAAAAATAAATTGATATAGCTATTTAGAACCAAAGAAGATTAAAAGAGAATAAAATATTTGATTTTATGAAAGTAAAAGCAGTTTGTAATTTGTAGCTACGAGTTAAAAACTTCATACTTTTTATGAATCCTACGCTTTCCATTAGATGCCATCCGTGATTTTTCACAATAAAAAAAATTACTAATGAACTAGCATTTTATTCAACAGTTTTATTCATAATCCATTGTTTCAAATAAATCCTGTTTGCTAATAGAAGCTGTTCAAAATTCCCTTTTAGCGAATTTCCCCTATAGGGAAGAAGCTATTACCGAAAGTCTCATGGTAATACTTAAGCTCGGGACCACTATAACTTTTTGTTTTGGGGCCCCCAGAAGCAAAAAACACTATTCGTTTGAATTTATATATATATATATATATATATATATATATATGTGTGTGTGTGTGTGTGTGTGTGTCTGTTAGCACGATAGCGGCTGCAAAAATGGTCCGATCTTTATGAAATTTGGTACGGACGTGTAAAGTGGTAATCAATTGGACGAGTTCGTGAACCAGCCCGATCGGACCACCGGAAGGGGGGGTAAAGGGGGATAAACCCTCCCAAAAATGGGTTTTTTTGAATTTTTTACATAGAAAAAAATTTATCGAATTTTTGTGGGCACCATTGAATTCAGCTCAAAAAAAGAAACAATTTAGTACTTTGAATCACTGCTCTATGTCCATTGGTTACCGAGATATTGAAAGTGGTAAACACAGTACGTTGTCCCAACGTACAACGTACGTTGAAATTGGAGTTAACCTTATGGGAAAATAAAAAAAATTCTCTATCTCGCTTATTTCTCAACATATCTTGGTAAAACTTGGTAAATGACTTCTTCTAGATCAGATCTACTAAATATTGAATTAAAACCACCCAGTTTTAATATACCCGTAGCAGCAAACCTGCATACTCATTCCCCATGTTATTCTTATGGGGCTTACAAAAACATGTCAAATCTCGCTATGTTGGATCGAAATATGTTGTTTTGCATTTGAAATTCGCTGAGTATGCAGGTCTGCTGCAACGGGGGTTTTATATATATACTTTTTGCTAATAGAAGCTGTTCAAAATTCCCTTTCTTTAATTTTAGTTGAGAAATAAACAAGCACAAAATCTATTGTCTGTGCATTAAGATTATTTATAAAGATTTGCACTTGCAAAAATGACTCACTGATCCTTTGTAAAATGAGTAGATTAAAAAGCTTCACTGAGCTTGAGGAAGGGCTCGGTTTCAACGTTAACATTGTTACTTCGACGGTAGGATTTTTACAAGGATATACCATTTCTTTCATGAGAAATCAAAACTTATAAGCCATTTCATCGTTTCTTTTGTTGCGTTAATAACATCAAATCTTTATTCAGACATTTAGAGTAAAACATATTCATTTCAAATTTTATGTCACATACCTGCTTCAAGTTTATGTAATCATATTCAGCTAGTAATAATATAAATTTATCACCCATGAAAAACTTGCAAGACGGTTTCTGTCTAGCCTGAACAACGTTGTAAAAAATTAGCAACTCAAAAGAACCGGCGGGGTTGACGGTTAAAAGGGTAGTAAAATGTTTCAATTTCCGCCATGGTCAGCGATGTCAAAGGTCAGCCGATGACCTTGCCCGATACACACACAGACACACCACCACAACAATACTACGGGCCCCACGACAGACCCCTGAGGGACCCCGTCTGCGATAATGTTCTGAGTAATAGCCCAACTTCCTACACCACGTCTGACAAAAGGAGCGTCCCTGAACTTTACAAAGTTGTGAAATACTTAGTGGTGTGGTGACGGCTGGTCAAAGCGTAGGCTTATATTGTTGCGAGTCAAATATTATTGATGAAGTTTGATCTCTGGGGAAGAATTGTGTGTGTTGAGATTGTTTACTTATATTATATTGTGCAGCCATCAACATAATTTTCATAAAGCTGTTAATTCCACGAGGTCTTTTAAAATTTAACATACTTGCTTAAATTTAACACAGCTAATTTCTGCTATTTACACCAACGGGTTTTCGGACGATTTTCATTTCAAACATATTTTTTCCAACATTCCTCTTTGTGTAAAAATATGTTATAGAACCATTTTAGACAAAATGTACGTTAGTTAATGTATCCAGATAATATGATATAAACTAACAATTTAAAAGTATTGAGTAATAGTATTTACTACCTACATTAAGTGTTCTCTTTAAAATCAGTCCCAATCTAGCATTTTTTTTCTCTTTCCAAGCAATTTTAACTACTCCCATGAACTATGTTCAGAATTATTATACTTATGGCAAGCTGAAAATATAAAAATAATGTGTAGCGATTTCATCAAGCAGGATTTTAACTTGATAATTGAGATAATTGACATCTCTATTTCAGGATTGTCCCAAAGCCCCCGCTGCTCCTTCAATGTCATTCCAACGTGGGAGCTTCTTTATTAATTCAACTTATTTCAGAAAATTTTATTTACCTTTCAAATTCTTTACTGTAACAATTACTTCAATTGTTGTACTCCTTTTTTATTCAGTCCATTGCTGTTTGTTAACTGATATTCATATTAAATTGCTTTACTATATTCTTAAAGACAGATTCTTTCCTTTATTTAAATAGGTGGTTGAAATATATTATCTATAGACTAAAAAATAAGGAATATGTAAACGTAAAATGGGAAAACATTAAACACTAATCTTCATTACTAATACTGTAACAACCTGTTCTATTACTTACTGGCCTATTTTATGAATATAATTGTGTCGTGTAGGAGTGTATGATGTCATGAAAAAATTGTATACTCTTCAAAAACTGAAGAACATACAACTGAAGAATATACTCATATTATTCAATTGAATATAATTTAAAATTAAAACTTCACCAATGTTTGGTTATTCTTTTACGCTTTTGCAGCCATTTCAGCATCATCAACTCACATCATTGCTGGCGAAATAGTTAAAAAAAACTCAAATTTATCTAGTGATGGTGAAGTTTTAATTAAAGTCCCGATCGTTGCATGATTATAGAATGAAATTTGTTGCCATGTAACTGAATCAACAATGTTAAACAACGCTAGTAAAAATATTTTTTCATCCCACGTCTGGCTTTTAAAAAAATTAATAAGAGGCTAACTACGGAAACTAATAACTGGAAGCACAGAGAAGAAATAATTATTTCTTCTCTGTGCTGTAAGTCAGTTCAATATTCAAGCGCTTCATTGGCTTCACAATTTTATTTTACTGTTGGTTAGGTGTACATTTCGAATCTCATAGGCATAGATTAGAGATGCCATTCTCCATCACTCAAAAGCATACAGCTTACAGACACCATTTGTCGGAGGCAAACCCAAGGCCCAAGATATTGATACTTAGAGCGCGTAAAGAGGCAGCAGGAAAAATGCTGCATTTATCATCTTAAATATGCAATACTGAATGACAAATTCTCTTGGTAATGTAGAAAAGAGAGTCGTATGTAGCATGGGTGTTCACAAAGATTCTTTGTTTGAAATTCATTGTTGGTGATGGTGATTTTATAAATAATAATGAACTATAACTTTATTCACCATTGTTACAACGATACGTTTGAATCAATGAATAAATATATGTATATATTTGTTTTTCTTAAATGAAAACAGGAATTTAATAAAACTCTGGTGAATAATTTAGTTCCCCTAGTCAAATGCCCATAAGGGGTCACCTTAATAAAAACAAAAAATGAGCAACAATGATATCGAATAAAAATTATTCAATATCAGTGTTGCTCATAATTATTTGATATGAAATTTTCTCTTTTAAGCAATGTTTAGTTTTATAGTGTATATTTTTATATTTATATATTGCTACTAATTTGGTAAGTGGTTTATAAATCTTTAAAAAAAGATATTATCGCTTTGAACCGGATTTGTGGTTAGGACAACGGCTATTATCATTTCATTATGTGTATGAATTCATCTATAGAATGGAAGTATCCCAAGAATCCTGTTAAGAGGGTTACCTCACCTACCTACCCCAAAACATGCCTAAAACACGCTCCGCGCGGTGTCATTTAGCGCCTACAGTTTTCAAAATAAAATTTAATTTAACACAGCATTTCAAAGATAAAGAGTTGTAGAATATTAATTGCTAACCCAAAATCGCTCTTGTTAATGTATTCTGAAGATACATTCTGTTGAACTTAACCAACTTTAACGCCATGTATCTTTTTAATGAGTGAGCATAAACGATTTTGGAGAAGCAATAAACACTCTGCAACTCGTTATCTTTACAATGCTATACTCGAATAACTTTTATTCTAAGAACTGGATGCGCTAAATGACTCCGCGTTTACCCCTGCACCGGCTTGCGCGGCGAAAAGTGCACAATTTTAATATGGGGTGTTATGGAGCCGCAGTTCCAAAAGTCGCCGCTAGTGTCGCAGAAAAACGAAAACTGCCGTTGGTAGGGGAGTCAAAATTTTTTGTCGTTTAAATTTACGTCACTTGGCTTTTTTATATATTTGAATCATATTTCATATCATGGAGCTAGTTTTTATTGTATGTAGCAATACTTTTCCAAATAATAAGTCATTTATCAAGCTTTAAATTATAGTTTTACTACTTTGTTTCAAATGAAAAGTAAATGAAATGTCATGACCGTCCTTTGTCACTAATCCTATAATTATAACTTTGGATAACTGCACAAAGTTTTCTGATACAAATTGTAGGCCAGCAAAATGTTTTTGCAAAACATCACATCTTCAAGAAAACATAAAACATAGTTTTGTATTTTTAAAACAAAACATTAATTGTTGACTTCATAAAATACAATCGTTACTAAGTTTCGTGTCAGCGACCGTCCCACTCAAATATCACCATTGGAAGGGCTGCTGCAGGAGTTCAGTGGGAATTTTTAGTTGGTGCAGTGTTGCCAAGGATTGATGTTGACAGTTACAACCTGATTTGAGTATTTTTATATATTTGGGAGGAATTTCGAAATATTTAATTAAGGTAAGTGTATATTTTTGCTCTCTTAAGCGGTCTAGACCGTCCCATACGTTTATTTTCTAGAAACAAGTGTTAACATTTTATTTGTAACATATTTTTATAACAACCATACGCCATAACCTAAATCTGTTGCATCCCCTTTCTCATGGCAGTATTGCCACCTGTACAGGATGAAATACTCTTTTTTGTCAGGACCGTCCCTGTCATGACCGTCCTCATTTTTGTCATGACCGTCCTGATCCTTTTGTACATTCATGGGACGGTCATGACTACTTTTTGAATTACCAAATAATGACTTAGCACTCCATTTCTCATATTGTAATATTGTGAAAAATTAATATGATTTGATTTAAATTAGTTTGCGTTGCAGTGATGTCGTAAAATGGACCAGTATAAAAAAAGATTGTGTGTTAGTGTACCGGCGTTTATTGTGTTTTCATCATTAAACTGCTACTTCATACTGTATTTCTTTAGGATAATGATAAGGAACCTATACTCTTAAACGATATATATATATATATATACACACACACAAGGATGAGAGGTTCACAGTATAGGGTTACTACAATAATTATTAGATAGGTTCAATAAACTTGAGTACCTATAAATAAGTAATAATAAATAAAAAAATATAAAGGGGTACTCAAGTTTATGATATTATATATATATATGTGTGTGTGTGTGTGTGTGTGTGTGTGTGTGTGTGTTTAAATAAAGAGAATAATTAAAACAATTGAGTACTCTTTAAATCTTTTGTATTTAAAATTGTATTTAAAAATAAATATGTTAGCACAAGGATTTCGAAAACGGCCCACCCTATTCACTTCAAACTGTCGGAAAAATTAAGATCCAAGTAGAATATTAGTTTTGTAATCTCTTTGAAAACGTCTGTTTTGTTTTATTATATCATTGATTATATAACCTAATCTATTGGATATACAATAAATGTAACTATTTACTGTGTAATGCTTGGTACCAGTAGGTACTAAACATTTAATTATGCAATATTAATTATATTACCATAGTTTTATTTTATTGAAATATCAATCTTCGGCACACAATTTTCAAGATTTTGTACATTGTAAAAAATTGTTTTAATTTTTTACCTGACCGTCCTGTTGATACCGTGATGTACGTCCAGACCGTCCCTCTTTGTCATGACCGTCCCTCAGTCTAATATTACTTATATAAAACCACATGATCATTATGACTAATAGAAAATCATACTAACATGTTGTGATTATATGCTTTAAACAGAGTTTTGACGATTTTCGGTTTAAAAAAAATGGTTCAAGTCACAATTTCAAAATGTTTTAAATTTTTAACGTTTTTGTATGATTTTTATCAAAAAACCTATATAAAGATTAAGTTATTAACCTTCCAGACGAATGAAATATTTTTTAATCTGAAGGAGCTATCCTATTGGTAATAAAATGATATCAAAACTGTATAAATTATGTAAACTTTATTTTATACGCTTATTAAAACTTATGGGACGGTCATGACAAAAATCAAGGATTTCATATAAAACAAGAGAAAAATCAGTCTACTACTTCACACAATCCTGTGACAATGATGAAAAACTATAAATATACATTCTAGTGATTACAAATAATTCAAATTTAACACCTAAAGATGAATTTAATTTTTAAAGGGTACAATTTTTAAATTTGAATGGTAAATATTTTTTACTCAGGGAACCCTCTTAAAATGCTTCAATATGTTCCTCGTGAGGTAGCCTAATAGTTGAGTTAATTTTTCAATTGTAGTCTGCCCTTAGCGTAACATATCAATTACACATGTTTTAAATGTTAATATATCATTAAGTGGCTCATCATCATCTTTAGAGATCAAAGTTTTGGCAAAATTATTGAAATTCCGCAGTTAATCATATATGGAGTTCAGAAAGCCTGAAGCACTTAACAGGTTAGTTGACGAAAATAGTAAAGAATAATTTTGTATTGTAGTAGTCATTTCTCATCCATGATTGGAAACCGAGATTCCGTTTAAATCTCGTTACAGCAACCTAAAAAACATACAACACTTGAGAGGCAGTCTAAAAACAAAAGTCAATAAAAGGCATTTTGGGTAAATCTAAACCGTAGAAAGTTTAATCCCTCCAGAGCTCGCATAGTTTCCTGCCTTTCAACAGATACACAATTGAAATTCCTTCAGGCATAGTTAAAAGTGTCTCCAAATTAAAATCCTCCAGCTTTAGCTTCTGTGGGGTAATAATAGGGTGACAATAAGGCCGGGCCAGGTTTAAACTCTTGTGGGGTCAGGGAGGGTGAAAGGGAAACTAATTGGAGAGAGTTTTGACACTCAATTCCTATACATAAAATGCCCTTTGAGATTAAGAAGTTATTGTAATTCGTCTTTACAATTTTGAGGCCCAGTTTTATACCGAGGTTGCCACTTATATATTACTAGCTGATCAACACGGTTTTACCCGTGGAAAAAAAACTTTCGTGGATTCAGGATTTAATGTTAAGGTTGCCATGACAACTTAATGAGATTCCCTATACTTTAACATTGAAACTTTGATGTATCATAGGGCGTAGCCCTGAGGGAATTTTTAAAAATCGTTCTTAGTGGATGCCTATGCCCTGAGAGGAACTTTCATGCAAAGTTTCAAGGTTCTAGGTCAAGTAGTTTGGGCTGTGCGATGATAGGTGAATGGTATTTGACAAATATATAGTAGATTACAGATCAATGAAATAAAAACAATAATCATAGTTACTCACTATGAGATATTATGATAATTAGGCATTTAATTAAAAGTATATTGATAAAACAATTCCGCTGTGTACCCAGAAATTTCAGTTTAAGATGCTTCAGGGTTGACAAAACTTGCATTGTCAATTTTCTATGAAATTTTAGATTATCATATTGCTCTTGGATTTAATAACTACTTACTTTCCAGTAAAAACAATATTTACTCAACTAAGCCATGTTCAGAGGATAACCATGCACATTTTATTTTTGGAATGCGTTCTATTACAATTCGTAGTTTTATTGTTTATCTTTTTGTTACTGAGAAGGACAAACAACCTGTTCTATCGTTCAGCAGAAAATGTATGGTTTTAAGGATATTTATAATTAACATAGACATTAGATTATAAAACATAGAAAAACGAGCATGTTTAAAATTTTCGAGTAATCTTAATCATACCAACTATCTTTTCAATCCTTAAAATATTACGATGCAGTCCGGATTTTCAAAAGGTTAATGACTTCACGGATTCCAACAAATAAGGGCTTGACAACTGCTATCAGTTACACCAACATTTTCACGGGTAGCAGTCCGGTTGGACCGGAAACGATAACATGTATCCGGTGATATTGAGCCTCATCAGCTGTTTACAAGCAGGTGTGCCAATTGCGGTTTGGAGTATCAGTTACCACTCTTGCCTACCGAACAAATTATCAATTTTGCTTATTAGCGTCGACCGCAGTGGCTATCTTCGTGCGTGTTGCAAGAGGGTTAAAAGCTCTTTAGTTAGTGCCGCCCCATTAAATGGCTCGACATCCCTTGTGGGAGTTTTAATCGCCAAATTAACTCGGAATTGATGCATTCATTATGCTCAAGGCCGCGCCACAGGTGGGTTCGACAAGGGTGAATATATTAATTAATTAGGAACATCAAACAGGAAATGCTCCGGCTGCGTTGCGGGCGGAAAGCTGTGTATTGTGTATAACTGACTGCGCCCATGGATGGACTTCAATCGAGGGGACCGAGCCTCGCTCAGGGAATGTCAAATTCTAAAAAGCCATCGGTTACTTCTTGGCTTACACTTTGACGTCCGATTTGTTGATGGTTCGACCCGTTTACTTATTCCGTTGCATAGTAAATAGCGAGGTGTGTAAAAAGTGAATGCCATATCTTTCCTTTACCTACTGTTCCGTACTGCTTTTCACGAATGCGTTTATAAATAATCACCCTGGATATTGCTCAAATTTTTAATCATACTCACAAGTTAAAAAGCATTACATTGCATTTACTACGCCTGCGACAGTTCTTTGAAATGCTTCTGATTTAAATATACTGTTAGCGAATTTCCTTATTAAAGGAATAAGCTATTACGGTTGTACTCATGGTAAGACCTAAGTCCGATACCATGTTAACTTTTCATTTTGGGGTCCCCAGAAGCAAAAAACACCATTCGTTCGAATATATATATATATATGCCAGTTTAACACGATAGCGGCCGTAAATATAGTCCGATCTTAATGACATTTGGTACAGACGTGTAAAATGGTAATCACTCGGACGAGTTCGTGAACCAGCCCGATCGAACCACCGGAAGGGGGGGTAAAGGGGGATAAACCCCCAAAAATAGGTTTTTTGAGTTTTTCACATAGAAAAATAAAATTTATCAAATTTTTGTTGGCACCATTGAATTCAGCTCAAAAAAACAAACACTTTAGTATCTTGAATCACTGCTCTATGCCCATTGGTTACCGAGATATTGAAAGTGGTAAACACAGTACGTTGTCTCAATGTTAACCTTATGGGAAATAAGTAAAATTCTATATCTCGCTTATTTCTCAACATATCTTGATAAAACTTGATAAATGGCTTCTTCTACTTCAGATCTACTAAATATGGAATTAAAACCAACCAGTTTAAACATACCTGTCGCAGCAAACCTGCATACTCATTCCCCATGTTATTCTTATGGAGCTTACAAAAAACATGCCAAATCTCGCTATGTTCGATTAAAACATGTTGTTTTGCATTTGAAATTCGCTGAGTATGCAGGTCTGCTGCAACGGGGGTATTTTAAATAAAATTACGTTTACTAGAGGTTTATGTAGCAGCAATTAATTGCTGCTTCTTCGTTAATCTAATAAAAAAACACTTTATAAAAGTTATAAAAACACAAGGGGTTGCATGCAATAGTTGCAATAAATTGTTAAACTTTAAGCCGTCAGCTTAATATGTGAAATATATGCTTGTGATTAGTTCACAACCCACAGAACCACCCAACAAAGGAAACGTAAACAAAGACCCGGATCATATCTAGAATCCCAACATGGTCATGCTAGAATCCAGAGGTAGTCGATAACAACGTAAACACCTCCACATAGATCCGCAGCCTCGCATCGCGTAGGCACTACACTAGACATTCTCTGCACCTTGATCTTGGACGGCCCGGGTGGCCATGAGGACCAAGGTCCGCGCCGTAGCCGGGCCAGGAGTCAACGCTCGTGAACGGCTCCATCCTTGAACTTCCTAGCAGCTGTCTTCTCTTCAGGCTCATACTGCTCACTGTGACATCCGCATCGGCGTTCTTAGTGCAACTGGTTCTACTGTAGATATAGTAATTAATGTCAAGTAGGTTATGGAGGAAGTGAGGAAGAAAATAAAGGAAATAGTAAATATATAAATAGCGGTTGCAATTTGTAACTTTGTAAGGCACTCAAGTTTATGTGGATTGTGAGAGCAGTCCAGGTTTCTCACCGAAGGTATTTAAGTGTAATCTATGCAAAATTATTTAAGGTGTTAAAAGAAATTTAACTTGGACTACTACCTATACATTTGGTGCATTATATCTTGACCCTTGGTAACCTTTAATGCCTTGAGCAGATGGAAAGGAGTGAACGTTATCAGGACACCAAACACCAAAGTTGCTGCACTAAGTTGTACTAGCCAGACATGTTAGCATTTTCCAGCAACTGTCATTGTCAACTGACAATGACAGTCAACTGTCAACTGTCAACTGTCATTACAACTGTATATCTTTATTGTCATTTGTAAATGAATTACAGTTTAATTAATTGTAGAAATTCGATTTGCATTAATTACTCTCCCAAATCATTGCCAATAAAGAATGTGACAGCTCCGGTAACGGAGTAGGCCATGCTTCAAGATACTGTATTGTGCCTTCAAGATATAAGTGTATATTTTGTAGGAAGTAGATCCTAATATTTTTATTCAAAAAATCCCCTGACCCTTAATACTTCCTCGGATGTTTTAGTTTATATTTTAAGTATACAATAAAATATTCTTTATATAGGAGTCTATTATTATTTATCATCATAATTTATTGTTTCCCAACCCGATAACTCTTGACAACTTATACATTACGAATTCCTCCAGTAAAATTTGCAGCTGGAGCATAATCTGTGTTCCCCACTTGGAGAAAACCGAAGCATTGGCCGCTTTATCACCCAGTTATCAACAATAGCAATTCCCACAACATGTCAACAATGAGCTATACAACAAGCCACTGCTTCGCATCGTACATTCAGCCTCTGCTTTGAACCGTACAGTCTACACTTCTTTGAGCTATGTAAAACCTATAACAATAGCTTTTAGTCGCACAACCAGCAACTACTTTGAGCCGCACCATCAGCCACTGCTTTGAGCCGTACAACCAGCCACTGCTTTGAGCCGTACAATCAGCCACTGCTTTGAGCCGTACAATCAGCCACTGCTTTGTGCCGTACAACCTGCCACTGCTTTGAGCCGTACAACCAGCCACTGCTTTGAGCCGTACAACCAGCCACTGCTTTGAGCCGTACATTCAGTCACTGCTTTGAGCCGTACATTCAGTCACTGCTTTGAGCCGTACATTCAGCCATTGATTTGAGCCGTACAAAAAAAAGGCTACTGATTTGAGCAATACAAACAGCTACTTCTTTGGTTCGTACAAACAGCCACTGCTTTGAGCCGTACAAACATCCACAGCTTTAAGCCTGTGACCGGATGTAGTGGTGCACAATCACTCAATTACCTGGCGATTTAAATTTTAAAGGCGATCTAGGCCGAGGGAGATGAAAGCCGGCTTATCAGATGAAAGTCGCGGCGCCGGCAACGCCCCGCGCCCCGCACAGGCGCAATAAGTCGCCGCAGTTTATTGCGACTGGTCGGGTGGCAACGATTGGCTGCAAGCAGTTGTGGACATGCAAGTCCTTGAGGATGGTGTTTGTTGGAGAATGATTAGTTACAACGTTATGAAATGTATCTGTGAATAAATTCTTATGAAGAATTCCCTCAGCAACGTGTTCGTTATGGTAATACAGCCTACTTTGATGAATCAAAGCAAAGCAGAGTTTATTTGTGAATGACTCATATACTCGCACTTATGGCATTACGTCGAGCCAGTTGATTGTAAGAGGGTTGAACAGAAACCACGGTCTAGTTACCGTGACAGAAACTATCACCTGAAGCTGTTGTGCGGACGTAAAAATTCTAGAGAAGAATACTGAGAAATTTTTAGATAGATTGTAATCGATTGTTTCCGTAGTTAAATTTTCATCGCCTAATGTACATTATTCAGGAAGTTGAGACTATACTATAGGACGTATTTGTCCTTGTCATTAGTAAGTCTGGTTGACGTGTCATATTCATTGCAAAAAGTAGCTTTTTAGTTACCGATTTCACTATTTTTTCCTATTGAAACATTAATCTGTTGCATTGTCGGCTCTTTAAAAGATTATCGTAATAGATTACGGTTGATGCGGTATTTATGATGAATCAGTTGAATTGTCGAGTTTAGTCGAAAAGGAAAAATAAAAGAGCAATTAAATGATAATAATTCTTTTCTTTTATATATTTATCGATGATTTGGTATATGTGTTAGACAGTTAGACATATCCTGAAAAGTAGTTTATGTACCTGAGAATTGCTTCAAAATATTTTTTATTGTTTATTTATTGACAATTTACACTTATTGCAGTTTGTTTTTCATAATCACAGGTTATTTAAAAACTGTGATGATAATATCATAAAATGACAAACGTTCGAAAGGTTTCATTTAAGTGATCGATGCTATCAATTACATCATTAACACAGTAATTGTTTTACGTATGTCGATTATGAAATCCATTTTCTGTATGGAGAGACCCCTTTAGGGAGGATCCCCTTCCTCATAGCGGGGATCCAAGGAGGAATACCAGTTTTTGTACACTACTATTTACCCACCAACTCCCATTCATCATCGTAATCAATTTTCCAGTCGATGATTTACACTCCAAGTACAGTTTGATTCATAACGCCCGGGACGATTGCTATGCAAGTGACGTGTAATTTAGATTTATTCGGAATGAACCGTGTTTAAGCAATCTACCCTTCCAGTTTCCTCCAGTCGCAGCGCGTGGCTAGCCCTCTGGGGCGTGTGGATTTATCGCAAACCTATAAAAGTGATTGTGATTTATACACGCGATTTAAATACTTGACTAGAAGTTATTACTGGTTGTTTGTCGATAAACAGTATCGATTTAAGTTGGGTAGTTTTATAGATTTGATTTGCGCTAGAGTTTTATTTCACAAGTGTATTCGACTTTGGTTTCCCATTTATGTGTAGTTGGAGTCACAGTAATATGAACTCGTAAATCTTTAACTAAAAAGGACAATACCATAATTTTCTTTTATAATACCGCACTGATAGTTTGTTATCAATTTCCTCGAGTTTTGCACTTATTTTGTGGATTTAGACCATCTCAAATGATCAGCGCAAAGCTGAACCTGATTTGAAATTAAGAAAATATGTTTGCAAACACAAATTGTACCATCGATAAAAGAATAATGCAAACTATTATTAGTACATAGATTTTTTTAAATTCTACCTTTAGAGACATTTTTCTTTTTGTGAAAAAGTTTAGACTTATTTTCATTCATTTCATTCTTTTCATTCTTAATAAGACAGGTACCTCATGCAGGACATTACCCTGAATATGAGTGAAGGATGAGTGTGATGATCGTGATGATAGTGGCGCGATCTTGTAGCCTTGTTACTGACTAAGGTTGGCACGTTCCTTAGACAGGATTGTTAATTAATAGCCCAACAACCAATGGCAGCTGGCTCCAGAAACGACCCTTCAAAAAGCTACTAACTTTTCTCGGGATAGATCCGGCTACCTACAAGTTTAAATGCTTAAATACTTAAATGCCAACAAAGGTGAAATAATTATGAATATATTTTAACTTACAATTTCACCAGTCGAAGGAAAGTGGTCGTGCAGTCCGACTCAAATGACGTGTTATGAGTACGCCCATTATACAGTTCGCACATTATATCTCCGGATATGGATATTTCGCTACTTATCGTATCATATATGATATTTAACATGATTTTGGTAAACACAGCGTTTGGCAAACAGCGGGACTGTAGAAAAATGTTTTCAGGAAAGTACCCCCATTTGCCCCTCACCTTGTAACCAGCTGACTCTGCCATAGCCGGAGATATATTGCGCGAACTGTACTATAATGTTAATTAGCATTGGACTTGTGGACGGTCTGGCCCACGTTATTTAATTCTACCTATATACCACTATGGCGGGTGTACACAGAAAGCTCATCAGGCGGGCCGTGAGAGGGGCTTGCAGTAATTCCGAGTTGTAATCACCCGTGACACGTGTTGTCTGTGGTAGACTGTGTCAAGGCCGTACACTCCGTCTGGCCGCCAAGTTCACACGGCCGTCAGCTGTGACGTTCAAGCTTGGGGACCGAGCTTCGGTTACAGAACGACCGTATTTTCGCCTAGTAAAGTCTTCAGTCATATCTCCACCCTCTACTTCCAATGAAGTTGCGGTCTGCTTTGTTCGTTTGCTTATTAATAGAAGGGTTGAAAATAGGTTTTTTCTATTACATTTTCGTCTACTTCTCTCTTACAAGTAATGGATGACTCTTTGCCTTTCCACAAGCATTTGGCTAAACCAGAGGACACACACTGCCTAGCAGATAAAATAAAACAAAATTATCATATGTTCAGCCATTTTACTTTGTAATTAATTGTACCATTTGGGAAAATGTTATAAAAACTAATCATTTTATTAGAATTTTCCCACAGGACCTTTCATATATACTGTACATGGGTTTGATGGGTGACTTGGTTTTCCCAAAAGTTCCAGTAATTTAGGCTTTATATATAAATCCTAAATTAAACAAATAATAAAAGGTAAAAATGAAATAATAAATAAATAATAATAATAAATAATAAATCCTAAAGATTTTCTGATCGGTTGTTCAAGTTTTAGAAGATTTATTTATTTTTCAAGGTGAAATAAAAAAAATCAAATAGAAACATGATTGACCCCTTAAAAAAATGTTTAAAGTAAAATTTTTTAAATCATTTTACTTTTTTTTGTTATGCAAACTTTTAACATCCAAATAATAATAATTTAGTAAATTAGGTATAGTCTGTATTTGAATAACACATTTTAAATCGGGCTAGGATATTGTGCATGTTTAAAATTTCTTAGAAACTGTATAGTGAAATACTTCGAGGGAGGTTCCAAACAAGTTTTAACCGACAAAGCACTTGGATTGGCGCGACACTGTCACACAAAAGCAGCGCTAATTTGAAACTCGTGTACTCCTAGTCCTACAATAACGTTCAACAATCATATCTGGGTTTATTTACCGCAATATAAAAAGCTTGATTCCCTCAGATATTACGGAGAAAGAAAAACTTCTTATTCTGTTACTCTTTTGTTATACTCGTTACGACGGCTTACTTTTACAACCCTCTCAGACGGATTTGAAAAATACGTATAACCGCACAATAATAAGAATCTTCTTATCAATTGCCATTCGTAAAGGATAAGAAGAAAAAGTAAGAGTTCTAAGAATTGCGCACCTTTTATGTGACAATGTTTACATGTCTAACATTTCATTTGTAAACCCACCAGGTACGCACTTTGAGCATCAATGATTGTCCCAGATATAATCGGCATTTTGATCATGACACCTTAAAGACGTTCCATATAATTTGTGTGTAGATAAAAGAATACACGAACTATTAATCATTTATTTAAGGATATATCCATAGAAGAGGGGACATGCATTGACATAGCTCAATGCCTTAATGGTGAAGACTACCTTCCATTATTACCGAATTACGACTGCTGCATAGCTAATATTTTCTTTACACTGCAGTTCATGATGAACAGCCATTTTGAAAAAAATACTCCCGTTACAGCATACCTGCATATTCGGCGAATTTCAAAATCAAAACATAAAGATGGCATTAGCAAGATATGACTTATTTTAATCTCCCTATAAGAATAGCATGGGGAGTGAGAACTCATAAACCAATTTTCATCACAATATGTCAGACATGAGGAAGAAGTAGACTTTTTATTTCCCTTTTGGATAAAAAATGTGGATTGCTGCCACAGAAATGTAAAAATGGAACATTTGTTACTTTTATATTTAGATTTCAACTAAATGAAGTTTTATTAAGATGTGTGTTTAGAAATAAAAGAGATAGTCTGTATAATTGTATTTCCCAGAAGGATGATATATTAACAATGTTCTACGTTTACTGCTCATTATCTCAGTAACCGATGGGCATGGAGCATTGATTCAAAGTACAGTACTTAATTGTTTGGTCCCCCCACTAAATTCAATGGTACAAATCGAAAATTCATTATTTAAATTGTCCTAAGCAAAAAAACTAAAAAAAAAACATTTTTGGGGCTGTTTACCCCTTTTACCCCCCTTTCCGGTGGTGCAAATGAGCTGGTTTTCGAAATTGACCGGGTGATTACCACTTTACACATTTGTACCAAAATTCACTAAATAGGACTATATTACGGCCGTTATCACGTTAACAGTCATATATAGATATAAAAAACGAAAAGTTATTGAGACGTCTTGGACATAGGTCTTATCATGAGACTTACGGTAAAGGAAAATGTGATTTTCCATTACGGTAATGTTAATGCGATTTTCCATTACGGTAATGTTAATGCGATTTTCCATTACGGTAACGTTAATGCTATTTTCCATTACGGTAATGTTAATGCGATTTTCCATTACGGTAATGTTAATGCGATTTTCCATCCCTATAAATGGAAAATCGCAAAAAAATTGTATTTTGAAAAAGTTTACTACACTGAGAGAAATTTCTGGTGTTGGGCTCCTTAAATCTAGTGGGAACAACATTAAATAATGTTATTGACATGATATGCAGAAATCTAGTAGGAACAACATTCCTGGTCTAGGGTTCAGTAATCTTGTGTTCGCCACCAGCCAATCCAGGGTATGTTTAATGACGTCACATCTGCTACGTCATCGTTAAGTCCTCCCTGTAATGTTGGCCCAATTAGGCAGTACTAGTGTTCTGCACCAATGAAATGTTATAATCACCAGAAAATCTAGGGTGGCAGCCCTACCTGTCATGTTGGGCCCACTAGGCAGTACTAGTGTTCAGCACCAATAAAATGTTATACCCACCAGAAAATCTAGGGTGGCAGCCCTACCTGTCATGTTGGGCCCACTATATCGAACTTGTGTTCTGCACCAATGGATTGTTGGACCCACCAGGAAAACTAGTCTATTAGCCCCTATCTGCACCAGTTTTCAGTAGGGTGTGTCAATACAAAAATACTATTTGTATTACAAATTTGACCTGGGAAAAGTTGCTAAACTTTGATAATTGACATGTTAAAGCCCCATAAATCAACCAGTAAAAAAATTGTCAGGTACTAGATTTAAACAAGATTACGCTTAAGTTACCAATGTTTACTTTCTAAATGAAAACAGCTCATTGCTGTATTTGGAAACATCATGTAAGAAGTGAAAATTGATAAATGTATCATTTACTTTATGGCACAAGGAAAAAAGAGAAATAATAAGAAATCGATAGCCACATCAATTTAGCAATGCACTTTGACTTAACTACCATGATTAGGAGACCAATATTTAACTTCACTATTGACAGAGAAAAATTTGTTCTTTAAAGTTAGTCTTCCACAGCTTTACAGGCAAATGACAGATCAAGGTCATAAAAATTCAATGATTTTTTAACTTACTCAATTAATCAGCACATTTTTATTAAATCAGTGTTACAATTAAAGAAGCTTGATGAATTATGGACTTATGAAAAACAAAAATAATGAATAATTTGCTAAAAAAGTTAATACTAAAAATAACAGGCTATCCTTTAAAATAGATTTCAGCCTGTCACCACATTAAATCTTTCCAAAGTTCTATAATTTAGTACTTAAGGCCTGGTCACACTTAGCGATTTTTGCGAGACAATAAACCGCCGCTACAAAAATATAGACATAAGAACACATTGAAAAAAAAACTGTAGCGGCGTTTTATTGTTGTACAAAAGATGCTAAGTGTGGCCAAGTCCTTAAAATTTATAAAAACTTTTGTCTTTTGATTTAGTTTGTAGCAAAGACAACAAACTAACAACAACAATTCAAAAACTACAAACTACAATAACAAAAAGGTCTAGGAGAGTTTAACAAAAAAAAGTATACTCGCACACTCAATAAAAAAAGTTTATTTCTCTCACAAACAACAAAGGAAATGGTATTTATGATATTAATACGTTGATACTAATTGAGGAGGTTGAATTAACATAATAAAAATATAATAAAACAAATTTTTTTACTTTGTGTTAGCTTATAAGTTTTCTTTTATGATGAAGAATAAAAAATTTCACATGTTTCTTCAGAAATGCTGGTTATTTTAATAAATGTTTGTAAAATAAATTAATGACTATTGGCATCGGCTCTAAAAAATCTACATTCCTAGACATGAGAATAATTAACTGATATTAATCTTAATCTAATGGCTCTCTCACAGTTTTGTACATGGTCAAGTCTGCCAGACGTTTGCTGGTCTCTTCATCCATGATGATCCAGGTCCATATAATCACAAATATCCCACAACACAATAACAACTTTCTTTCTTTTCTTCTTTTGTTATTCAATGAACATGTGGCCACGTTTGTAAACAGGTTAACAAGTTTAAGTAAATAAAATTAACTTTGTTATTTGTGCAATTAACATTTCAAAATCTAAAAATACGAGTACAGATAACGAGATAAAATAAGTTATAACACGTAAAAAATTAAATTGCAAACACTAATATTATTGATGATGATTATGTTTAACAATAGGCCTCGTGCTTCATCAATTTTGGAGCCAAATAACTTAAAATTACTGAACACAAAACAAAAATAACACCACAAGTTATGATTAGGTATTTTAACACATGACATTACCACACCGAACATCTCCAGAGTCACAGAGCATCTGACGACTGAATGCCTGATTTAAGTCTCCTTTTTGCCTAGAAAAACTAGTAACTCGCCCTAGCCGATATAGAGCTTTTCCATTTCCCAAGCTCCGAACTGTTGGCCCAACCAAACAATCTGTTCTCAACACATGTAATCAGCCTAGCTGGAGTGGATGATGACGTCATGAAAATCTTTCACTACACTGTCTTGAGGGTGCAGCATTGCTTCTGGAGTAAATAACAAGAATCTAGTGTTAAATCGATTCACCTTCCGCGTCTAGTGTAAAACACTAAACTAACGGTTGTGGTCATGTTGGCCCCACTAGAATCTGGTGGGTCCCTACGTAAATAATGCTGGTGCAACCAAAATCTGGTTTTTGTTGTTTTCACTATACATCTAGGGTAAATATTTTTCTCAGTGTAGTTATGTAAATTCTGGTCAACCTGTATATGTTAATCATGTCCATTGGTTATAAAGACAGGCTGTATGCGACTTCTCTATTCTCGACCGGATTCCTCCAAACCCCTGCATAGTTGAAAGATCAGTCTTGACATCAACACAAAAAAGTGGATGCCCTTCGTTGTTTTTTATGTTCTCAAGCCTGTTATGAATGACCAATAGAATTTGAATAAGGAACAAGCTAGATGGAAAAATTCAACACCAATTTCATCAGACATCGAGGAAAATGTTGTCTTAACTTAGAAACCCCTTCGCAGGCTACACTATGCTGCATGTGATACCTTTAGTTTACGGAGAATATAATACGGTAATTTTGTGTGTGTAGATCAGCGAATGACTTTTCAGTGAAGATGTATGGTGTAATTTCAGTCTATTTGTTGTTTTTTTATTGATACATATATATTTATTTATTTCCATGGTTATGTTTCAATGCTTGTAGAACTGCCGCTGTTGTCTTTCATGTTTGTTTAGTTGTTATTTGTTAATTCAGTTGATGGATATAGTTAAGGGGGAGGGGGGTAAGAATAACTTGCACTTTGAGGAATTTTTAAAGTAGTAAATATATTTATTTATTTGCATGTTGCTACATATTTATTATTTACTTTAGATATTTATTTATTATTTGCTTTGTTGTTATCGGTTGTTAAATATTTATTCTTGCATGTCATCTAGTATATTAAGTAGTTTATGAATAGTGCTACAATGTAATTGGACTATGCCTGTTTTGTAGCAACACAAATGTAAAAATAAATAATAATAAAATAATAATTCGTAGACAGTATACTATGATCACTGTTATTGTATGGTAACTGGTAGTATGCCGTCCGATTTAAATAGCTTTTGTGAAAAATTTAAACTGTTTCCTTAACTAAATCATTACTTAATGTTAAGTCAATTAAAGAATTATTATTAAAATACAAGATTAACTTGAAGAACTTTTTCAATGTAAGTTCAATTTACGTCTGTCCCCCCCCTTTTAGACCCAAACCCCAACACCTACCACTCCTTATCGGCTCGTCGTTTCTTATACTATTTAAATCCACCAAACCTTAACCTAGATAGGTATCGTTATTGACATATACGCTATTGGTATTGATACGTAAATTTTACTCAGTGCATGGTTAAAAATTAAAATATGTTTGATGTAATGTTTATTTTTTTTTTAAAGAAGGATCCCAAATACAAGAAAACCTCGATAATATTATTTAATATATGATAAATTTACATTTTGTTTTTAGCTCCCAGGCAATAAGATCCATAAGAGTCCATTGAAAAGCACATTTTACTGTTATAGGTATTGTAGGTAAATTTGACATATTTTTTCAATTAAATTTGGAAATATATTAAGAACAGCCATAAAACTGTCAAATTAAATCAAACCCTTAGCGAGAAAAGCACTGCTGACGGTACAGGGCTCAAGGTCGTTAGATTGCAAAATCGGACAAAAAACACTTCAGCACACGTCAAAATTGTGTACAATACCTACCTATCTAGGGTTAAAAACCCCGTTACATATAAACAAACACCCAATCAGTCCTGCCTAATAAATCATTCTAAACAATCAAGACCGTGGACCGTTCACATTTGCATGCATCAGTCCGAAAACCAATCAGCTCTTGTTGCCTCGGACCCATACATCCTGGCCAAACGCTAATGTATCGGTCGAGTTATGGTCCTCCGCGCCGGATAGCGGGTAGGTAGTGTTTGGTATCGATATCCGATATATCGTAGATATTGATATTTTGGTTTCGATATATCGTTATTTTTATATCGATATTAGACTTCCGATATTATCGGAATATCGATATTTTACTTCGATATTATCGTTAGTATTGATATTAGCAATTTTTTTTAAATTAATACGTGACTAAATAAAGTTTAACCTTTTCTGCACCTATTCATTAGTAGTAATTAAATATTATTTGATAAGTAAATATTAAATATATCAATTTGGAAATAACTTTAGCTACAAGAAATGGTTTTTAGTTAAATTTGTTATTATTTGTTGTATTGTTGGTTGTAAAGATAAGGTTATCCACAAGAATTTCAAAAAGTTATCTTGGCTAAGTAGGCTGCTTAAAACAAGAGTCTTTTGAAGTAAAATAATTTATTTTACAGTCATAGATCTAAAATTACTTCAAAAAATAAATTGTAAACAATTTTACTTCAAATGGACGTCACAGGTGTGCTGTTAACTGTTGTGATACATACCGTATGCATTCGATTATTTTTTTACAAACATTTTCTCATATATCGATATTTTTGATCCGATATTTTTCAAAATATCGATATTGAGGTTTTGATATTATCGTCGATATACATATCGATATTTTCTTTCGATATCCAAACACTAGGTCGGCGATTGTGATTTGAGAGCGGGGGCGGGGGCGGGGGCGGGGGCGCCCCGGGCGTCGGTTTTTGGTTGTTCACCTTCCGGACGCCGCGCCGCGTTGCCGCCCCTGGCGGTGCATTCCAGCGGGCGGCGGCGGGCGAAAAAGAGGTCGGTCAGTACACTGACTTCATATTCAGTGTATCGACTTCAGTATACATTCAATAATTATATTCATTTGTTATATTTGCTTCATCAAATTGGTGCAAAGTTTTTCATTTATTATTCTTTTCTCGTAAAAAATCACGGATTCCGGGGCTCTACGCAACCGATGCTAAATTGTAGGTTAACCAACTGATACAGTAATAATAACTAGCGAAAGTGAGAAAAATGTATATTCAGTAAGATATATATCAGAATAAAACAAGTAGGCCTACATGAAGATGCACTTGCACTTAATCTCCTTTCATGCGAAGCCAATAAAACTTATTACATAAATATATAGAGCTATGTTGTTTTGTGCTTACGAGTATTTTTCATCGAAGCCGTTCTAAACATTAAAATTGGGGTTTGTTTCTTCATTATAGGCTAGGTGTGAATAATTGGAAACGTAATAGTTTATGCAAGGAATACGTTATGATTAAAAAAAGTTTTTTCTGAGTAGTATGATGTAAAGTATCGTACATCACAAGCCCAAGTCCGGCAAGTTTTGCCGTACTCTCATGAAAATCCCGACTCGCATCAAGCTCGCACGGTAAAACGGTACTTACCGGGCTAGTAACGTGTACTCATACTATTGTGGGATGAGAGCAGGTTCTTTATTAGCTGTTAAGAGCTGTACACATTTTCCTGCCATCAAGGTTATACATATAAAATTTCGGTCGTGATACATTTCTGGCATGTTACACTATATATTTTGTAAAAATAATTTAATTTTAAAACTTAAAATTGCACATAAATATATCTATCAAATAAACTTTTAACAAGTGACTGTTCGGCCGGACGTTTTTGGAGGAGGCTTTCAAGGAGATATAATTACAGCAGGTAATAACACGACCTCTAGGCACATGAGGAGAAATTCGTGCCTCTACTTTCTATATTTATCCAATCAAATGTCTAAATATAGTGATAGACTTTCAGAGACTTTTTATAATCTTTCGGCTCTCAACTTCGCATAATTTTCCAGGTTTAGTATTTCTCTACTTCTTAAGCTGGATATTGATATACGAGCAAGGCACTGCAAAAAGGATGAAGGTCATTTTTTATTTTTTCCAGGTTATATAGGAAATTGATAGTTAAAGATAAGCAAAAGTTGTTAGGGAGATATTTTTTTGTAAAAAGAATGAAGGTTCTGCCTCAAATAAGCTTTCTAATATCTACATATTCTACAAGAAAATTGAGAGTCAGATCGTCAAGTAGAATAAGGATGAGGAGTACAAAGTTTGATTTCGGCGACCTTCATCCTTTTTGCAGTGCCAAAATACACAATAATATGACAGTAAACGAAAGAGACCAAAAAAGTTTTGAATAATAAACTAGTGGCTTGTAGGGGCGAAATCCCTTAAAAAGTAAATACAAATGCTGGATATTTAATGTTTCCTTTACACTCAAACTTATTTATTGTTGAATTCAAATAACAGTAGTCATTGATGTGAATAAAGTATCATCCTGGATTTATGCATATATATATATATATATATATATATATATATATAGGTGTATGCTCAATGGTAATATTAAATCAATAGTAAATAGCCGCAATGAGAAAATATTACTATATAAAATAGGCATACTTGATTACTCGATTATATATTACGTAAGAAAACATGCAGGCCAAATTATAATCCCTAATAACGATTGCGATCCACCCTTATAACGTTCTATCTAAATCCAAACAGAAAGGCATGGAATAAAAAAGAAAACTTTCACACTCAAGACCCTCCGAAGGATGTGACAACAAATGCGCACACCCGATTATTAACGTATGAATAATAATCACATCCAAGCATATTTAGCTAATCCTTCCATTCTCCGGTTCCATCTGTTTCTTCCTTTGTCGCTGGAGACGCGGGCCCTCGCCCTCCCTCCAGGGTCTGTCTGTCTCACGCGACCGTATTTACATTTGTCACGCAAAACTCCGGGACATAATTTGATCGGTCGTTATTGAGAAGTGGTTAATCCCGAAGGGTTGGGGAGGAAGTGGGCGCGTCCAAATTACACCCCGGGGTTGTTTGGGCCGGAAACGCAAGAGGAGCTGAAGAGGCTCCGCAGGTGTCCCCCAAGGTGTCGTCTTGGGACCCGTTCTTTTTCTTCTTTCGTCCGTGGTTGTATAGTTGGGCGCCGCAGGTGGTAGTTTGGAAACTAACGCGCTTAAATCTACACCCTGGTGTCGAGCGTGTGAAAGCTCGTGTAGACGGGACAGGTTGTGACAGATGTTGAGAATTGTGGCGAATTTCCTGGTCAATTGTGGATTCGTAGCGTTTTGTTTTTCTTGTAAAATTTCGTTTAAAATGTTTTCAAATTCTCTAATATTAAAGGCAAAATCAAAAGTGGTGAATAATATTAAAAAGCAGGGGGGAATCAGATTACAAAGAGAACTCTTTGATCAAGATCACTAAAAAGTCGGTATGTTAAGAACGTATTTTTTTATCAACGACCTTGTGCACTTTATGCTACTTTAGCGACCTTAAGATCAATTATAGATCTGTTTTTCCTCACTTTATAAAGGGCGATACCGCCATGTTTGTAAATTAAAATCCACCGTTTTCTAATCCTAACTAATCTATGGAGGTGAAGATCGATTTAATAAATGATTTTACAAGGTGTTATTGAACATTGTATAGTAAGTATTTTGATAATGATTTTTGCGGACATTTGCCATCACTGATTAGTAAAAAACAAGTTTCACGACGTTTCGTCGTTTTTTCGTTTTATAAAATCATAATCAAAATATAAAATCACCATCACCAACAATGAATTTCAAACAAAGAAGAGTATAGTAAGTAGTTTCTACAACGGATCTAGAGTTCTCAGAGCATTCATTTTCTTTATGAACTAATTAACTCAGAGACAAGCCTGGACAGTACATATCACACACAGCCGAATAAGCCACCTACCTACCTAGCACCAGTGAAATACCAGGGCGGTCACTTTAATCTTGCGTTGTCATTAGGCATTCTCAAACCACTTTCTAAACTCTGGCCTTAATGCCGGATGGCCAAACGGACCTCATTACGATCACGAAACGTATTAAACAACATTCGTTTGGCCGGTCTTTGCCTTACGAAAGTAAATACTTCAAGTGGTTCTTACAGAGAAGGTGAAATTAAAAAGGACACATGACGTCTCCAATAGTTTTTTGAGGGTTCATTTCAGAGGTCTCAAATTACTCTTGCTCAACGAAAATAACTCCCATGTAGTAAATAGGAGGTAGGAGGGCAGTGTATGGTGCAGGCAGGAGGTGGTAGAAGAACAAGTGGTCAGTACCATAGTTTTTAGCATACATAATAAAATAGCTTTCCTTATTTTGCCTTCATAGCAAATCTTCACAATTAATATAATGAAATGTGAAACAATTAGGCCCTGAACTCCAATTTAGGGCAAACAAACATTTGCTACTGCCACCAGTGCTACCACTACACTCCTCTGAAGTAACCAATAAACGTGCAATAAACGTTGGTCTACTGCAATCTGCTGATGGTTTTTATTGTTGACTTCCGTTATTTCCGTTTCCTAGTGAACTGTAAATTCACCGTGCGGTGATCCGCAAAGAGATGTTTCTGTGTAGAAATGTAAAACATAAACCAAATAAACGAGTGTCCTACGACACTTTTGGTATAGGTGTCCAGCTAAAACGACAACCGATGAAAACCACAACTCTAAAGATTGCGGTCATAACGACAATTATCCTGGGTCTGCTACCAGGGTAGGGTCAGTAGGTAATCCAAAAAATATCTGGTAGCTAAAACCATGCCAGTTCCGTCAACCGAGAGAAGTACAGTATTTTGACAACTTTAGTCTTTTAATAAGCCTTTTAATTACTTTAAGAGATTTCCTTTACTTTGGCCTACAGAGAGAAATCCCAACTCGCTGTAACTACGCTACTTTAAGAATTGCTAAAGTCATCAAAATCTGTACCTCTATCGGTTGACAGAATTGGTGTGGTTTTTATCCACCAGATTTTTGTTTGGATTACCTACTGACCCTCCCAGGTAGCAAACCTAGGATAGTTGTCGTTGTGACCGCATTCTGTAGAGTTGTGGTTTTGGTCGGTTGTCGTTTTACCCGGTAATCATAAAAAATTAACCAAATCAACAACTGAACCACGACCGTTAGGAACAAGCCCCTCCCACACACTAAGGACCACATACCTCCCGCTACCGGAGCCGAAATTCCACACCGGCTTGCTGAAGTGGCGATCGGTCGATGACCTTCCATACGTCGCTAATTGATCGAATTGCCGCCAGGGGGCGGGCCGCGGATATCGGCCGGTAGATGCCGCCGCCGCCGCGCCGCTGCAACTCACGGGTAATGGTCTTCGGGGAGTCGGAGTCACATCACTCTCTGGACCCGCAGTTTGGCCGCGGCCCTCAGGACCTGCGTCCGGGTGCAACGAATGATAACGTTCTGCAGTTTTTTTTTTATGAGAAGCTTTAGAGAGCGTTCTAGTTATGTGATTCTATTTATTTCCCCCAAAGCCAGCAATTAGTCAACGATAATTTAAAATTAGTCAAAGATCGAAAGATTTCCATAATCGATCAGATGGTGGCCATTTAAAATCTTTGATGACAAATTTCACATCAAAGTTTTTAAATGAACGCCATCTTGAAACGGGTTTAGTTAGAATGATGAAACTCATACTTGTTGTTATACACACTAAGATACACATCAACGTCAAAGTGAAGTTTCTATCTTTAATGAAACGAAAGCTAACGAAAGTTTAACGAAACAAAAATAACTGTGAAATACACATACAGAATACACATACTGTGGTTGTGACAGACAGAAAACTAGACATTTTAGACCCATGTTTATAAAGTGTTTTCTGATTGTCTTGAACTAAGCAACAAATACTGTATACGCAAAGTGTGTCCAGGTTGTTCGTATACACCCTGTATAATGATGTAAATGTTACATGAATGTTCTTTAACGGAGGAATTTTAGTTTTTCTTTCATAAAATATTTCGGTTTATGGTATGTTTCAACGATTCCTATATTTACTTTGTATAAAAATTTCTTGATGTAACGCTCCAGAAAAGTTACTTTGCGATTATAATTCGACTCACTCTGAATCTCCGATTCTCAGTCTCAAGCGCAGTCTCAAGGCAGCTTCGAGAGCTCAACAAAAACAACCTTCAGAGAAAGATTAGCCTAGGTCGACAGAGACGAAAACTAATACTCGGGCGGACTGGCGACTAGGTTTAGCACTAGTGCAAATCAGTAACCAGAGTGCGCGGTACGTGGGGGCGATAGCCTCGATTGTATTAGTTCCACAACTCTCCACCAGATAGCAGCGCAGGGGTTAAATGTCAGTGACGTCACCACCATATGGTCAACAATGGGAGTGTGACTCATGGGTGCGTGTATTGTTGTCCTGGAAGGAACTCCTGATCCTTGTCGACTTCAGGCAGACGGCGTAAACCTAGACTAGGGAATTCGGAGTGAGCAGTGATAAAAAATGGTGGAAAACAATGGCTGGTATGTCTTTGTTATGGAGTGTACAATTGTGTAATGAATACTGACTGTAATAGCTGGAGAGATTGTTTATTATGAGGTTGTTTAAAAGGGCGTAAATTCAATTGTTGAAGCGTTCAAGTACTGATAAACATATCAGTTGTTGACAAGACATGAAATACGACATAACATTACAGGTAAAGCTGCAGTCATGAAATACAACTATTCTTTATGTGCTCTTTCACGAGTTCAGTATTACCATTATTTAGGTGAATAAAACGTTGTTCATACAAGTATTTCCAACCGTAAATAATTCCCATCGAGGTTAGTTATGACGCAAATGAGCGGTCTCTCAGATGTGGAAATGTTATACGCGACAAGGATGTAATGTTCGATTGTATACAAATATTTCTACATATTGATAAATTTTCATTTCTTTTATTTATTAAACCAGAAGTTTTATATACGTTATACATACTTATAGGCCTAAATTACTATGAGACATAATTTTATTTGTGAGTACCATTTTAGATAATAATTCTGGTTTAGAGTACACTTAAAAACTAATGAGAATAGAGTTATATTATTTTTAATTTTACAATTATGACTTGGTGTTTTTTTATCCTTATTTATTTATACCATGGATACACAATTTTCGGAATGGAGAAAAATTGAGAACTTTTGTCTGGATTTTATTGTTGATCTTGGTATGGGAAACCCCAGAAACATAAATAATTTTTTTTTAAGAGGGTGGCGGCCTCTTTTTTACCTTGCATTTGCCCCCCCCCCCCACATGGGCCTCAGGCCTGTGCGTGGAAGTTATCAAGCAAACCCAAGGAGTGAGCCGATACAGTACAAGGATGAACAGTACTGATAAAAGTATGCGGCATCATCGGGACTCGATCCTGCGACGCTGCCGCCGCAGAACCGGGGCCGAGTGCGCTACCACCTGCGCCACCGACTCACCAATTGTCAATCAATATCAATGTGAATTTTCAATGTGATATGTTGTATCAATGTGAATATTCGCACATACCAGTTCAATCAAAGTTATTGAATTGTTGCGTCTTTTTCCCAAATACTGGCCATGGCAGAAGGGGTCGGTAAACATATTATGAGACAAGAAGTACTAAAATATAACACAAAGGAAAGTTATCACATATTGATGTTCATTCATAAATTAAAATAGAAAATAAAAAGGTGCATTAAATGCACAATTGACAAATTTTGTCAATGCAATTTATAATACAAATTTACTATGAAACTATGAAGACCTGAATTTACGATTATATATTAAACTAGCAGTTGCCTGTGGCTTCGCGCACGATAAAAATTACAGCTGATCTTACTTCAGCTCTTTGAACCATAAAATTGTAGTACTCACAGCTGTTTACATTTCGGTATTTGAATGTTTACATCCTTATAAAATGTAAACATTGAAGCTAAGGACGTTCACGGGGCGTAGCCCGAGGGGATTTTAAGGAAGTGAATAGGCCTATATGTTTCCCAAGTTCAAGATCTACCTCTGTGTGAAATTTCAACCCAGTCGGTTCAGTATTTTTCGAGTTCACTTATCCCATACATACATACATACATACATACAGAAACCAGCTCTTCTTTATAATAGTATAGATTTGTTAACAGGATGAACTTTCAATTACAGTAATATTACATTAATGCTTAAATCATTAATGCAACCTTTGGCTGTTTATTAGTCTAGTACCTGGTGGACCGAGCCTTGCTCGGTGTTATTTCATGTTTACCAGTTCATCCAGTTACTATAAAATATCTCAATGTCATAAAATGTATCAATATAAACCTTTTTTATTGCTCCATGGACTCTTCATCCCACCTGCTGTATTTTCCCTTGATAGCTGTAGATTCCAAACAGCTGTTATTATTACTTCATTTGTTTACACTTTCCTTGTTTATTTTCGTTGCTATCACGGCAACCCATAAGGCCAATGTTAAAATTTTACTACTTTAAAATTCGATTTATTACGTTATTAGATTTTCTCTGGCCAAGTAATCTGCGTAAAAGACGTTTTTGAGTCATAAATTACTTATTTCCAGACTTTGAAAGAAATCCTCGGAGCCGTTTTTGAGATAAATGTGCAAGCATACAAGCAAGCACGCACGGCCGGACGATAACATTGCTCATATAAGAGTATAGGATGACAGCACCAACTCTGTCTCTCAAGTGGCAAATTCCTCAACAGCCTCTCCATATGATTAAGCAACAAAACAAATTCATCCCGCTGAATTCGCCCGTTACATAAACACGGGCGGTTTATATAACGGCAAATCAAAAATCAACCAATACAACACGTCTGGCGGCGGGCCACGGACGACACGCGCTTCCCGGCGGTACAAAAACCTAATCAGTTATGACAACAGCGCGGCGGACCTTGCGCGGTCAGAGACTCCGCGCCGGCCTTGCGCGCAAATGTCAGGAGGAACTGCGTAGCGCGACTGGCTGGGTGGGATACGTGTACAAATGTAAACCACTTCTGTAGCCGTAGCCTGGCTTACACGACACCAGACGGTATAAAAAATGTGTTCTCTTTTGTTCGAAGGTGTTTCTGTCCACTGCACTGGCCGTCGTGTAAACCACAATGCTTAACAGGTGGTTGGCAAGCGCTGGGAATGAAGAAGATGTGTATTGGTTGGCAAGCTGTCTGAATTTGGAAAATGAGGAAAGTGTAAATTGAGTCTACTGATTTGTTTTAGATGTCATGATTAAAAACATTCATACGTGTTCGTTGGTTTTGTGTACATGTTGCGGCATTTGAGCTCGCGTAAAGAAGCACTTGCTTTGAGGAGTATAATTTTTTACTCTGAGACAAAAGAAATAAAAATAAAAAAATAAATAAAAAGAAAGAAAAATATATATGTACACAAAATAATCGCAGAAATGTGCAATGAACAGTTTCAAATCATAAAATTAATCTAATGATTAACCCTAATATGATCCCAAAATTGGTAGTCTAAAATTAGTATATATACCTACCACAAATTGAAGTTTAATTAATCCTACTAATATAATATGTCGGAAAGTTTGTGAGTTTGTTTGTCATATTATGTTTATTTGCCATTTTTTCAGTCAACTATAACAATGTATCCATTTGTTAAACTAACTACCACCGGCTTGTTAAAAAAAATCTAAATTATTTCTTTGCAAAAATATTAATAATATTTTTCATGTACATATAACTAATGTAAATAGAATCTTATTGTGAAAATATCTTACTATAATTTTGTACGTGGGCTAGGCCACGGGTAACATCTAGTAGGTACTTTATAAATACTTTAATTACTTAGCTAACGATTCTTGTATCTGTATCGTATATGAAACATGAAACACCTATAAAGACTTGTCAGAACAAACATTATATAGAGAGATATATAGGGATGATGTCGAGGATAATTAGGTTTGTCCTACCTACACAAATAACTCGTCTACCCATACAGTCCTCTGCCCTACATCAGATTTATACCTTACAGTTAGCAATGCAAAGCTGCGAGGGTTTAAATTTTGACTTCTCCAATAATCCACGAACATTTACCTTAGCTTTTTAAAAACTTACTATAACAAGGCAAGTAACAGTGTTTTAACTCAGTGTATAAAATGTGTATTTATTAATTGAAACTAAAGTTTCTGATGATGCCAGCATAGACAAGGTGTAACATGAGAGGCCTCACACAAATAAAATAATGAAATATAGTCGACCGTACACATTTAAAACTAATATTCAGTCCATTACTACAGTGCTTCTGAATATTTTAACATTATTTTATGGAGCAGGGTAACAGGATTAGACGTACGGTAAAATACCTTTGATTTCTACACAACCCTCTAAGAGTGTCAAGTGTCAAGGTTTCCAAATATTTACGACGTTTTCCTCAAAAATTCGTATAAAATTATATTCTCTATCGTATAAAAACCCCCGTTCACATCGCAGGAATGCTATACCCATTGAAGAAACGCACTAAAAGACCACCTACTTCATACCATAAAACTCTTTTACTTTCCACGAAATGTATACCCTGTGAGGAATGCACTTAGAGACCCTATATCGTTAAGAATTTAATGGCGCATCCAACTCAGACAAACCGCAATTTAAAACGGATATTGTTCTATGCTCGTAAACGAGGTATTGCTCATACGACGGACATTGAGTGTCTGGGAACTAGTTATCTGTTTTATATATTATACAGGAAAATAAGCCGTATAAGACGTTTACGAGAGCCGGACGGCGAGCGAAAGGGCTACAAATTAACATATTGTTCGAACGGAACAAGTTTTTATCACGCCGGCGCCGGTAAACAATGGGCGGCTTTGTTGCCTCGTCCGTTCGTCTCTGGTATCATGTTACGTTACTGAATTTTTGCATACTTTAACGTTTTTGTGGCGCCACCGTTATTTTTGAAATTGAAAGTTGAAATGTGATTGGTTCAACTTTGAATTTGTGGGAGATGATTTCTTTTACTAGTGAAGAAAATTTTTTTTATTAGTTTCCTGAAATTTCAATTCAAAAAGTGTAACAGACCCGAGTTTGTTTTTCAGCTCAAAATCCGCGTAGAAAAACGACTCCCACATAAAGGGTTACAGAGTGCCACAAAGAGGAATTCATAATGAAAAAATATAGGCCTACTATTAGTAACTAAAAAATTATTCATACTGAAACTTTCAAATCGCTGAATTCACTTTTTAAGAATAAGAGTTAAAGGTTTTAAAGGTCTTATTGCCTTACATACCTGCTTTTGAGGTATTTTATTCACGACTAGCTGATCAACACGGTTTCACCCGTGGAAAACAGAAAAACTTCCTTGGATTCATGATTTTAATGTTTAGGCTGCCATGCCAACTTCATAAGCTTCCCTATAGGGTGAAATCAAATAGAATTCGCTTTTTAGAAGCTCGCTGTTTAATTTCAAAAAAATTACGCTAGTTTTAATTCGTCTAAAACCTTCTCATATGTGCATACAATACAGAAAATAAGTTTTAGCCATACCAGTACTCTATTTTTTTAGTGAAAAGCGGTCTAATGTGTGATGTTGAGCGTTACCAACAGAGTGACAGAAGTTGAGATAAGGCTTGATTCGGATTCTCTGATCTTCAGAACGCAAAAATAACCAATAATTTCTTAGTTCTAGGTAATGTACAGACAAAATTCTAATTTTATTTATACAGAGGTTATATCAATTCAAGCATTGGGCGCGTTCAGCCGCAGTCACCGGCGAGTAATCCATCCTCCAGTAATATAAGAACGGTAAAGGTGGATTTACCACCGATCATTGTTGTTCATCCACCGACAAAACTTCACAGTGACTCGGTTAGTAACCGGGCATTTTTGATTTTCAAGACACGGTGGATTTGCCTTTACGATCCACAGTCACCGGTAACTCACCGAGTCACCGGTGAGTGTGGCTGAGCGCGCACATTGACGTGAATCGTCCATGTTTTATACCAGAACTGTCAAGGGAAAGACACTAACCTCTGGCGTGTAAAGTTCATCATGCTGAGTGCCCCCCGGCTGCAGCGTCAGCACGGCGGGCGTCAGCAACCTGCAGCCATCAGCCGCTGCGTCCCGTTAGTGAAAGGTCCCTTCTCCGCATTCCTGCCATCCTGCGCCGCCGACGATCCTGCGATTGATTTATTGAATTTAAGCAGGATAACCACACTTCGGTCATGCGAAGATATTGTTGATTTTATGACTGTAGGCAAGGCCACACTACGTAGGATTATCAGGTTGTGCGGGCGCCGTTAGGGACAAACTATTCCGCCAGGCAGCATTTCAGTCTAATGATATTTTTACTTTATTTTTTTGAACTTTTTGTCAGTGCATGTGATTGGGATGTGTCATAAGAATATTCTGGTAGCATTTTTTTGTTGAATGCGGGTTGCCTAACCAAATTATGCAGGTGTTAAGTTCAGTTTATTTGTGCAACATTCCTGGAGAAAGTTCAAATTATATAGTCTATCCGCCCGGCCATGATACCCAGGCGATTAAGCGTCTTCTCGGCATTTTTATTTTTTAGGATATAGTACGGAATCATTTGGCTTACAAAATGACATAATTTCAAATGATTTGACACTTATGAAAACGGAAGAAAAAATGATTTTCCAACAACATTGAAGTTTTTTTTTTAATTTCCTTCATGATTTAAGACATTCATTAATCATAAATAATTCCCAAATACAGGCTCTGTAGGTTAAACCGTGTCTTCGTGAATGATGCAAGAAAGATAGGAATTTTCGCCCCATTATTACACTTTTGACATCTGTAGCTCACAAATTTTACATCCAGAAAAACTTTGTTTTAATTACTCGGAACTTTCTTATCATGAGTAACATAAAAATAGAAGAAAGCGTATAATAAAAATTTTCGACTGCACCACCTTAAAGAGCAGTAACTCCTTTTGATTGCGGTTCTGCAAATAACTTATTATGGCTATAAAGGTAGTTGGTACAGAATTTACAAGTTTTTCTTATTGAGATTGTTATTAATTAATTAACCTGAACGATTAATTGATATAAAAAACTAAGTTACATTTTTTTAATACACCATGTTTGAGTATAATTAGTGAATGATGCATTACCGATTAAAATTGCATGTTTTGAGTAAATATATTAATTAGTGTTTCAGTTCTAAATCATAAATATTGATCAATAACCTACTCAAAATACTTCCGATGAGACTTATGGTTATATAATACGACTTATATGTATACTTTATATGGACTTTTTACGGTTTTAAATAATACCGACTTGTCAAATTTAGATTATTATGTAACATAAACTTCATTACAGTACTTATTTAATTTTCAACAAGTGTAAATGTAATCCAGAAAGTATACTCAAGGTCATCAAAAATAGAATAAGAAGGCTTTATATTTCATCGTCAAACATAAAAGGTGTGTTAGGTGAAATCACATCAAACAATTAACTGGATAAGTAGAGGAAATTATTTATAGGGCAGTAAAATATTTCAAAATCCATAACTATATGCACTTTATGAAAATGAAGTCAAGGCACTTAATTGACCATTCACCGCCCCGAAAAGTCTTTTATTTCGCCGTCAATCATATAAAGAATGTTATATTCGACCAATAAATGTACTTGGGTACGACCCTAGCCCTTGGGTTTTGAGCCCTAACGGGCCTCGGACAAGCCATAAAAATGTCGGCCCTTTGAGAGAGCCATAAAGCTCTCACAGCTCGTCGTTTCACTTTGTATTCCCAAAGAGGCGCGACACTTGGAGCCATTTGCACCCAATTTCGGGGGTCGTTCTGCATCGACAGGACTGTAAATCCAGGGGACATTTCAATGTTTGTTGACCTTTCAGGAAAGCTTTCCAATCCTGTTGGAATGGTCGGGGAGACAAGAGGTGTTTTGTATTTAAATACTTTGTACCGTTTCCAAAACTTATTTAAATAGAAAACTTTTGCAGGATAATGTTTACTTACTTTCTAAGGCAAATTTTGTTAGAATTTTTTATATAAATAGTAGCAACAATGATTATGAAAGTAAGAACTTTTTCTCAACAATGACTGTGACTGTCAACATTTCTCTCTTTGTAATGTGGTACTTTTATTTACTTATTTTTGGACTGATGCAGAGGCATGGCCGCAGTGGCGACTCGGAATTACAAAATGCATGTAATTGCGATTCCCACGAAATGGAACCGCTTTGTCGCCAAGTTCCCATGGCATCGTCCCCATTTGTACTTAGATCCATTATATAAGGTGAGGGAGATTGAAAAATATCTTTGAAACGGAGAATGATCAAAGAATGAAAAATAGTAATAATGTCTCTTGGAGTTTCTTAATCATATATCTATATTTGTTTATTTATTTAAATCCCCTTCTAGGATTGATACAGTACAAGTAGCTATAAGCATAAATTAGAAGAAAAAATTTCTAAATTCAAACAAGAACAAGTATAACAATTAAAGACAGTTTATAGTATGCAACGATTAATATACTTGAACCGAACTTAATGTTAATTCACAGTTAATTTGTTTGTTCAGTATGTACTTTAGAAAATATATTAAGTACAAGGAATGACTAGAAATAGCACTCTAATATTCAAATAAGAAGCAACTACACCACAAATATAAAACAACTGTACAATTATTTCAAAAATAGAGGATAATAAATACAGGAGAAAATCAAGATTCAAAGTATAATTTGCAAGTAATATTCAACATAACAATTTTAAGTTATTTCTTTGTACGGAACCAAAAATAAAGTAAGGAATTAATTAAATACTCGTAATATTTTTAAAGATTCTTCTTAAGAATCTAAGATTTTCTTGATGTTATTTTTTGGACCTTTACTATAGGCCTTGCCCCCTCAACCGTGCACCCCTGGCCTCAACCTTACTGAAACTAATAATTGTGTAGCTCTAGTAATCCATAAGATAATGTTTTTTGGCACCTTTAAAGATTAATTTCTTAAAGATCCGTCATAAATATTTATGTAAAAAATGTAATTTACGTTTTTGCCAGGTAAATTGATATTTTTTATATTATAGCTTAAAAATAAAGAATAAATTTTGTATACGTTTATGTACACTATACCTACATGCTTGAAATGGCCACCTATCCATATACATTGAAATTGCGAATGCAAAAGCGAGACATTGCTGCAATTCGGCCCGTATGTTTTATACACTTTCTGAACGGAAACACATGAAAGAAACACATTCATGAAACATAGTATATAAGAATATGTGCACTTCATATATTGTCCTGTTCTTTATGCTTAGGACATATTACTTTCATTGGCAACAGCTCGGTTTATTATAAAATAGAACTTAGATAAAACGTTTAAAAGTCAACAAAATTCATGAAACATATCATACAAGAATATATTAACTTCATATATCGTCCTTTAATGCGTCCTTTATCGTCGTTGTTAATGCATGGGACGTATTACTTTCACTGGTAACAGCTCGGTTTATTTTAAAAAATAGAACAGATCAAAACGTTTTGAAGTCAACTGATTGTATGTTTTGGACCCTTTCATGTGAGTTGGCACTCTTTATTCGTTAAGAGGTGGAGGGGGGGGGATGTACCAGTTTAGGTAGACCTAGTTGGCGAGTAGATACCCGGTACACTCACGCATTGCCTAGGTCACTGACTGCTCTAGTGCTGCTGCCAAGGCTAATAATGGCCTGCGAGGAAAAGTCAACTTGAAATTAATCACACCGTATGAAAATACGCACCGTCAATTAACTTTAATTTTATCGTTACAGGTATTGAAGTAACAACAATACGTCCCCTTTGATCTGTGCACACAAAGTGTTCATAAATATAATTAACTGAGTTGATGAACCAGATATTAAAGAGAAAGTTACATCTTTGTAAAATATTTACTATAAGCGATCAGTAATTAAACAGATTTTTCGACAGTGACCTTTTAATGAATGTTTTCTTAAGGGATTGTTATTTCCAGGGGGGATTTTGTTATTTAAGCATATAATAACTTTTATTGTGAGGTCACAGACTCCAATAACAGCAAACACAAACAATTGAACAGAAATATTTTTTTAGTTTTTCGATTTCACTCGAAAAAAAGTTTAGTCCATAGCAGAGTTATGTTGCAAAAGTTTTAAATCACCCTAAAAATACCAATGCTAAATTGAAAAGTATAATTTTTTTCTGTTAAATGTTATGCTGGGTTTTGATAAATAAAATTAAATAATAATAGACAAAAACTAGAATCAGAAGAGAGCAGTATAATGTAGAAAGGTTAAAGGGGCAGGTGCAAAGGTTAACAGAGAGAAGATTTGAAACAATTACAGTAGAAGGTGTTGGCGTTTGAATACAAATAGCCAGTGATCTTGGGCTTAACCGAGATTTCTAAACTGAACTTTGAGTGCGCATCTTTGAATCTATTGCTTTTTAAGGCAACATAAAGTTTTGCTTTTTCTCAGTCCTTCTCGTTGATCTTTTGCGTTCCTAATATTTTCTTTGGCTGGAAACTGGATATTTTCTTCATATGTTCATTTTTAACTTTTGTTTTTTAACTTTTTCGTTGGTAACAAAACTGTTCGTTGTCTGAGTCATGGGAAACCTGGAAAAGGAGGGAGGTATTCTGGTATTAAAATGACGTTTATAATAGAATGTTATGGTAAAACGGAGGTATTTCTGTAAAATATGTTTAAAAAACTTCTCAAGTAGATATCAAACAATAAAATTGATGGAAGAAAAGTACTCAATACATTAAAGGATAGAAGGATCACAATTATTTATTATTATTATTATTATTATTATTATTATTATTATTATTATTATTATTCGGAAGCCGAGCCGAGGGGACGTTGGACCTTCAAGCTCGTACCTTCCGTCCGACCATGGGTGGAACGGCAGCACGGCGAGGTCGATTACTACGTGACCCAGTTTCTTTCTGGGCACGGGTACTTCCGAGCCTATCTGCACCGGATGGGCAAAGTCGCCAGCCCGGACTGTCTGTATTGCCCCGGCATCCCAGACACGTCCGAGCACACCTTCTTTCAGTGCGACCGTTGGCACGTCCGCCGAGCCTCGCTTTCATCTGAGATCGGCGTGATCGTCAGCCCAAACAACATCGTCGGAGCTATGCTCCAGGGAGAGGGCAACTGGAACTGTGTCAAGCACTACGTCCAGGCCATTCTTCGGGCGAAAAGGTCGACCTCGATCGGCCTTAATCCTCAGCATTTCCCCACGGAGGTTGCCCTAGCGGCGTAATATAAAAGGCCTAGCCCGAAGTAATGTGTGAAACAGTTCCAGGCTAGTGTCCTCGGTGCCGAGGGAGGTGGTTTAGTCGGTAGTTCACGGGACATCGAGCTCGTGGGAGTCCGACACTACTGAGGGGACAACGAGCCCCTCAGTGTGCGTAAACGCATTCCACCTCCTACCAAAAAAAAAAAAAATATTATTATTATTATTATTTTATGGCCAGCATTGGACCACTTCAGTCAGTATAATGGTCAGGTTCTTCTTAAATTCTGTCTCTTCTTCTTGTCCGCCCAGTACTTCTTCATTCTTTCCGACCGTTGTTTTCTTTCTTCTTCCGAAACCACTCTTCCTTGTCTCTGATTGTTTGCTCCTATTGGCAGGATGATATTTTTGTCTTTGAGTACTGCAAGCGCCTCTGACTTATTTTCCAAATCTTCTAATGATATTTGCAACCTTCTCATGTCCTCCTTAATCTCTGTAATCCACCTAAAGCCACTCTTGCTATTCCACAACTTGTCAATTATTTTCCTACTTATTCTATTTTCCGGTGTCCTTAAAAGATGTCCAATGAATGAAATTCTTTTCTTTTTAATTATAATTGTCAATGGCTCTATTTCCTTATATTATCATAATTATTATTATTTATGTGTTTATAATTATTATAAAGATATTATAATAATTATAATGTGATCATAATTACAATAGGTACTCGTAATTTTACCACACGTAAATGTTTCGATATTCTTAGTGGGGTTTTAATTCATTTAAACCAAATAATTAATTTATTAAAATGTATAGGTACTGTAAAAAATAAATTAGAATTGGTTGGATAAATCCTTTAGGTTTCATTGCACCCTTTTACTGATTTCCTTTTATCAATGAAATAAAGCTATGATTTGATTGTGTTAGGAATAGCTGAACTACATATAGGGAGGATGTTGTTGACATTAATTGCGGAAATTGAGTAATTAATTGAAGGGCGCTCTTTTAGCTTCATAAAAATGCACTTATGCCACTTATCATGAATAATCAGCCGACATTAAACCGATAATATAAGAGACCCATAACAATTAGTTTTGTCCGCCCACACCTTTCTCAAGTGAATTAATTAATTATGTAACATTCGGCTGGACATTGAATTTCAATGAACCCTCTCTTGTCTACCGCAATTAAACGTATAATAAGCTTACCTAGTGTAGTGTAGAGGTGTCAAGATAGGTGGCGACGATGCAAGTGACTAATGCCAGTGGCTGGTCAGTGACTGGGGTCAGTAGGTAGCCTAGCCTAGTGTAGTGTAGAGGTGTCAAGATAGGCAACGACGATGCAAGTGACTAATGCCAGTGGCTGGTCAGTGACTGGGGTCAGTAGGTAGCCTAGCCTAGTGTAGTGTAGAGGTGTCAAGATAGGTGGCGTCGCTGCAAGTGACTAATGCCTGTGGCTGGTCAGTGACTGGTGTCAGTAGGTAGCCTAGCCTAGTGTAGTGTAGAGGTGTCAAGATAGGTGGCGACGATGCAAGTGACTAATGCCAGTGGCTGGTCAGTGACTGGGGTCAGTAGGTAGCCTAGCCTAGTGTAGTGTAGAGGTGTCAAGATAGGTGGCGACGATGCAAGTGACTAATGCCAGTGGCTGGTCAGTGACTGGGGTCAGTAGGTAGCCTAGCCTAGTGTAGTGTAGAGGTGTCAAGATAGGCAGCGACACGGTGCAAGTGACTAATGCCAGTGGCGGTCAGTGACTGATGTCAGTAGGTAGCCCAGCCTAGTAGAGTGTAGAGGTGTCAAGATAGGCAGCGACACGGTGCAAGTGACTAATGCCAGTGGCGGGTCAGTGACTGGGGTCAGTAGGTAGCCTAGCCTAGTGTAGTGTAGAGGTGTCAAGATAGGTGGCGACGATGCAAGTGACTAATGTCAGTGGCGGGTCAGTGACTGGGGTCAGTCGGTTGCCTAGCCTAGTGTAGTGTAGAAGTGTCAAGATAGGTGGCGACGATGCAAGTGGCTTAGGGTCAGTGACTGCCTTGTTCTAATCTCATTGTCCGCTATGGTAATCATGGTCGGCATGCGGTGGTTATTGACTTAGGTTAGTAGTCCACTGGGCTGCATCGACCATTGTTGGCGTAATAGAATGGATCCCCCAATTAATGGTAGCTTACGGCTCAAAACCTAATTTTGGCACCTAATAATAACAGATGCTTTGGAACAAGATGTCTTTTATTTCATATTTAAAATCATACTATAGTTGAAAGTCTCTCTAAAGGGGAAATCATTTACACGATTATTGTGTTAATTATAGTACATAGTAGCAGAGGAATCAACATCCTCAGAACACCACAGAAAAGTGTTTAAGAAATAATTTCCACTGGTGAATTCGAGATTACCCGAGAACATCAGCCATTATAGTGGGCACCCATATTATATAAAATTAATCAATCAATTAATACACCTTTATTAGTTTAGTTTTTATTACTTAATGTACTTAACTTACCTCAATATTTTGACATTTTTTAACATGTATTATTGTTTTAATATTTCGTAAGGTTTTTTTGACAAATCTGTATTCAAACTCATTTATTAAAAACACATTTACGAAACATAGTTTCTTTTTTTATTATTATTTAATTTGTTGGACTTTTCCTATCGCTTCTAGTGTTTAAACTACACTACGTTTCGAGAGGTATTGAAGCTCCTCTATTTTTCAAGTGACCCTACTTAAAGTTACATTAACCTACTTAGTTACATTAACTTTAAGTAGGGTCACTTGAAAACGAGAGGAGTTTCAATTCCTCTCGAAACGTAGTGTAGTTTAAACACTAGAAGCGATAGGAAAAGCCCAACAAATTAAATAATAATTACAAATCCTTCGCTATTATGAATTTTAAAAATACAGTTATTCTTTTTTAATTAATTTATTTATTTTTATTTTTCTCGTTTGTTTAGGAGAAATACAAGAAAGATTGTAGTTATGGACTTGAAAATTATTGGTAGCCAGAATATTTTTCTTAACCCAGAAAACTTTGGAAACTTGTTTGTTTTATAGAACATAGAACCAGAACTATCAATTACAATCAATCCCCGCTCTGAAATAATTGTAAAATAAATCAATAGAAGGAAAACCTGTGTTCACAGACACAGAAAAACTTGCCCAAAATTGATTCCCCCATTAGGACTCGGTTTTTGCGGTTTAACCCAGTTTCTTTCGGTGTCCACACCGCATTAATCAGGCCGGTCTGGATGTAAATGCGCAAGGCCGGGAATGCCAAGGACTCGGTCCGTTAGGGAAACGAAATGTCAAAGGCAGATCTCCAGACAAACTGCGGCCTTGCCAAGGTCGGTCGGTGCCGTTAGAGCCAGACGGAGACGTGGCTGGAGGCAGGTGCGCGATCGATTGTGGTTATCACCTTGAGTCTTAAGAATCATCTCGGAGACATCGGAGACATCTTGATTCGGGGCAGATAGGGATTGTCTTGATGGCGAGGGCTCGAAAACAAAATCCTCAAATACAAATGTTAAAATCGCTTTGGATGTCAAGTTCGTGAAAGACACCACTCTGGCAGAGTTCGGATGGCTGATAGGAGATTATTCCTTTTCACTTTTCGCCACTACATAATGCATTTCTATTGTGTAGACGAAATGTCGCCTAATCGTCTAGCGGCCATAAGCCAGAGTGTAGGACCCCCTGTTACGGGAAGTGGGTACGGTAGCTGTCTTGTCTGCAGAAATGCTGAATGAAATTTCAATAATGTAGTACCATTGACTTTAATTATTTTATAGTCAAAGGTATAAAGTACCCAAAGTACATAAAATAACAAGATACTCTTTTCCTTATTGAGCTAGTTGCAGAAACATGACTGTCCAGGGTGTAAACTGATGTATAGTTTACACCAGTGGTAATTAAGACATATTCAAGAAACTGCATATTTATTTAAAACAAATGGCAGATTGGCGTCGTCAAAAATGGCAACTGAATCATGGACCAAAACTTCAACATCAATCTATCCACAACGTTGCTATCCAGCCTATCGTTTTGGCTATAAGAGGAGTTAAAGGTTCTTACGAAGAAAGAAGCAACATAGATAGAATAAACATCTTCGTGAAAACGATTATTTTTCCCCCCACCGGTATCTCAGTTCCACAGCAACCCAAAGTAGCCGGTATTGTACTCCTATTTACATAAAATAGCTTGAAACCACTTGAAACCGCTCTTCTCATGTCTACAAGCAATCCACCACACAATAGGGGCTTCGGCAGCGGCACGTCTGAATGAAATACGGTCTATGGCAGGGCGGCAGGTTGAGACCACTCGTGTTCCCGGCGGATGAATGAGCCGCTTCATTCCCGGTCACGACTGGGACGATCTCTCCTCTGGAGGAAGTCTGGGCCACGTCCTCGCCCCACGCCGCGCAACACGTTCCCATGCCCTAGCGCAACACGCAGAAACGGTCTGGGCCCCGGTCTGGCCTTCGCGGAACTTGCGCAACACCAGTAAACGTTTTAAGAGGAGAAATTTTGTCGAGGGAAAGTAAATATCTCTATCTCCTTGAAGATCTTTTGATCCTGATGACTGGGACGGTGGTGTGTCCTGTAATCATGTAATCCAACTTGGAGGCCACGAATTGTGGATAGTTGTGAGCGATGGCTTGTGGACGCGGTGATCCCTAGTGGGGATTAACGCCTGCACTATTGTAGAGTCCTGATTTAAAGTCAATGGTACTACTTTCATAGGACCGTCCTCATAAAAAGACCAGTTCGTAAACTGAAAACCAGTAAAAATTGTGGTTCGGATCCTACGTTAAAATGTAGGTCCCTTAGTTGTCATAGCTATTGAGCTATTAATTAACAGTCCTGACAAAGGAACATGACAGCCGTCGGCCTTAGTCAGTAACAGGACTACAAGCTCGCGCCACAATCATCCTACACTCATCCTTCACTCATATCCCGGTAAAAATACGCAGCCAGTGCTGCGTCCCGGTCTAAGAGGTATAAAAGGTAGAACAAATCATGAACGTCCAGCGACGAACTAACACAAAAGACTTTTTCTTTTCCAAGAGCTGCATTGTTAAATTGACTTACCAAATGAACCAATGCACACATATGCTTTCAAATTATACATTTTGATCAGAACAGATAAATTAGGCTACTGATAAAAAAATCCTTGGAGAACATGAATTTTTGTATTCAGTTTCTTGAATCGTGTTGCAGGGAAGAAAATTTCTTATAGGGTAATCAGTGCAGTTGGCTTAACGTTTATCCAGTTAGCTGCAAACAGCTTGGATTGAGTGTTGACAGAATAATAGGTTTATTAAGGAATTTAACGATAAAAATATGCCTATTATTTAAATAAGGAGAACTGTCATAAGAAAAGCTATGTTTGACTTCTGACATAGTAGCCTATAAAGCTATTTTCGCATATAGCATAACTTTAAGAATTAAATTTTGCAAAAGGTTTTGCTTCTTTTTCATGCCACAATTCAAAATAATCTGAAGAAGAAATGTAGGATGGAACATATTACAAATTATCTTTTGATCCACTCACATCCCAAAGGAACAAATTAGAGCCATGAACGTGTATAAATGAAGTCTTTGCTCGCAGCGTACAACAAATTCTTGCAGCGGCTCTCCGCTCAAACCAGTCTCCGGAGTCTTTGTTCTTGCCGAGACCCCGTTATAATAATGTCCGCACTTCATCCCGCCGAGGGTCCGGCCGAATTTCAGCCATTCATTAAATTCCTTTCTTATTTTATTGCAGAATAAGTGGTCAATGACTCTCGCGTCAGATCAAGTCTAGTGGAGTCTTAAAAAGGCTCGAGAAGAGAGAACTTGTCACCTGCAATGCGCAGTTTGAGATGTGCTTGGTATAGTATAGGACAGTTATGCTCTTCAACCTTAAAAGACCCATACTTTTCTTATTTTTTTATATAAAGAAACTTTATTTACATGAAATATATAAAAATAAAATTCTTCTTCTTGTACATTACAAGTTGCTGTGAACAAAGAATACTTAACAATTAATTTTGATTTTGTTTACTGTAAAGGTGATATTTTAAAATTTCAATTGAACCTTTCATGGCTAAAACTGAAATTTGATAAAGATCCTTCTTATTAAATTTAAATAAGCTCCAAAAGTCTTCAACAAATTTGGGGATCGTTCCTCTTGATCCAACAAGCAGTCCAAATATTTGTATGTTTTTAATTATATATTTTTCTTGAAGGTATTGTTTGGTTGGCGAGTATATATCAATTTTTTTCGTTTACCTTATTCGGTTGTTCTTGACTAGTCTCAAACCTAACCGTTGTATCTATTACATAACCTATTGACTTTTTTCGATCAATTGCGATTATGTCAATTCTTCTTGTAGATTCATCATTACCTATACAATTTATCTCTTCATAGACTTCAAAAGATTTAGCTCTAAATTCATCAGCTGTTATTGATCTTATTCTGTGATGCCGGGCATTTCTTAAAAGTTGCCCATGAGGACAGAGTCCAAGGACATGTGGCAAAGTTTCAATAATGTATTGTTCAGATGTAGAATAATGTCTACACTGGTTGCCGTAGTTTTTTATTTACGTAAGGTTTTTATTAGTGTGTTGTAGTGGTGTATGTGTAGTAATATTATAACTGAGCATATCAGGCAAACCTTGTTCTTTGAAACACTGCATAGATGCATGCTCGTTTGTAACACTGTAATGCCATTTGTTATTTGTTACATTTGTTTTACTTACTAAACAAAAGTTATTTTAGGAATATGAAGAACCAGTGGAGTTAAAATCTGTAATGGTTCCGACAAAATTTAAATGGGCTGTTCTCAAACTTTTGTCAAAAGTGTTTTTCATATATGAAGCTAAACAAAGTTACCAATGAATAGGCCTTTATAACGGATTAATGTGAAATTACATATTTTCTCTCAAAGTTCGATTGACTCTAGGTTAAATCATTTACATCAATGTCCTACCTGAACCTCCATATCTACAAAAGAAACGATCTCCTAAGAAATGATTACTCAAGCGCGTTTATCTTTACAATCTATCCTTTACCCCTCAGCCGGGCGACTCCAGTCCTCATCCTGTTGTAAATCACAAGTACAGTTACCGAAGGGTTCGGTGGTCCTTGACTAAGTTCCCAGAAGACCTCGAGAGGACGCGGGATCGCACAAGGAATACTGATGTTCGGGTTCGTGGACTACGGAGGCGTATAAATCAAACTGCGGGCGTCCGTCAAACCGCCTGGGACTGGGTACGTGGGTACACATGCGGTTTGGTAGCTGTTTCCTTTTATTGCTCGAACTAAGACTGCAACTCAGCGTTTCTTTATATATTACTAGCTCATCGAACCGGTTTCACTCGTGGAAAAACAAAAAAACTTGGATTTAGGATTTGATTTTTCATGCTTCTTAAGATTGTCATGACTTACTTCATATAGTTTAACATAGAACCTTTGAGGTAACCCCTATGGGAATCTTTTTAATTGGTGTCTTAGTACAAGGGTAGCTCTTATGCTAAATTTCAGCTTTCTAGGGCTTATAGTTTTGGAGATTTGCTGTCTGGTAGAAAACCCCTTCTACATAGATATAGATTTCTTGCTTGCTCAGAGGATGTGTTAATTTAGAAACTGATCTGGTATCCGTAATGGTTGATCTGCTAGCTAGTTGAAAAGCGAATGAAATTAAAAATTACTATCAATGTATACGAAGAAAATTTTTACTTCACGTGTAGTTACCACAAATATGGAATATTTAAAATTAGCAGATTGGGAAAATTTTAAAACAGCAATTAGATCATCAATGTGAAAAAGGTTGTTGAAGAGTGAGTTTAACAGCTTTATGTTATTGTTTTACCGGAGATGCCGAAGCACTAACGTTCTTGCATGAAGATTGAGTGAAGACTAAGAGAGAAAGAGTGAGTTTACACTCTTTCACAAGAGTGAGAGTGACGTATTTGTAGGGTCGTTAGTGACAAAGACTAACTAACTGCTTTTGTTTACCGTTACCAGGTAATAAACATTTTAGTATACAGCATGAGAAAATTGAGTCTTATAATGGTTAAGTAAAGTTATAATTTCCCCTCCAACTAAGCATGCTAAAGTTTGCACACAAATCGATCCTTCCATCTCATTGCACTTCTTGAAAAGTGCGTTTCCGTTTTTTACGTTGCTTATACACGAGCTTGAGATAGCAACAGGAATACAGTAGCCTGTACAGTACCTCCTGCAAAAAAAAAACAAATAATATCAATAATATAGGAAAACCTCTAGTAATGCAATTGACTGTTGTTTGAAAAATTGGTATCTAAAATTTGCACACAAGTTGATCTTTCCATCTCATTGCATTTCTTGAAAATTGCGTCCTCGTTTTTTTACGTTGCTTATACACGAACTTGAGATAGCAACAGGTATACAGTACGTCCTGCAAAAAAAAAATATCAATATAGGAAAACCACTAGTAATGCAATTGACTGTTGTTTTTAAAATTGGTATATTATTTATGAATTTTTTACCATGGAAATCATCAATGATGCGTAATTAAGTAAATATAGTGAAACTTCACCAACTCGACACTCGATAACTCGACAGTCTGTGCAACCCGACGCTCAAACAGCTGACAGGGAATCTTCCACTAAGCATTTTTCAGAACATTTAGTTTCAACTATTGAGTATTTGATATTTCGTGAAAATCATTTACTCAATAGGGAACATTACACATTTAAGTAATAAATTCATATATGAAACTCGATTTGTTATGTGTTTATTAAAACCCATTAAAAATTCTAGATGACTAAACAACGACCAACTCAACCTCTAGGTCCACAAACAGTCGAGTTAGTGACGTTTTTCTTTAACACGTCTTTAAACGTCTATATAGGTGGTCAAGTAAGCAGCGTTCTTTTTACATGAATAACGAGTTTTAATATCCTGAAAAATTACCATACGACCTCTCTCACAATTATTCATAATTCTAGAAAATCATATATAATTGTGAGATAATCAGTACACAAGTGAGGTTGCGAGATGCCTGATGAGGTCATAGAAAACTGCGGACGGTATTCTGTAACGTCTACAGAGATAATATGCTTGATATCACCTTGTCCAGAAAATGGGATTGCTGATAAAATAAATTAGGTAAATTTCCTGTGTAATTAGAGCTTGAAAAGAAGTTATAAGGAGTCTATAAAGTTAGAAAATTTGAAATTTGTTTGATCGTACCTTTAAAGTTTGATCATTAATGCATTATTGATACTGTATAATGATACATTAGATACATTAGCTGAAATGGCGACCTACCCAGGCAGGTATTTTAAGCCAAGTATGACAGGTGAAGGATGATTGTGGTGCGATCATGTAGTCTTCTTACTGACTAAGGCCGGCATATTCCTTAGACAGGACTGTTAATTAATAGCCCAACAGCCAATGGCAACTAAGGGACCTACATTTTAAAGTGGGATCCGAACCACGATTTCGCCTCGGTTAACAATTTACGAACTGGTCTAATTATGAGGATGGTCCCATGAACGAGTACTCAATAGTGCGGACGTTAATCCCCACTAGGGAACACCGCGTCCACAAGCCATCGCTCATAACTATCCACAATTCTTGACCTCCAAGTAGCTGGATTACAGGACACGCCACCGTCCCTGCTTGTGCATTATCTTCAGGACCAATATCTTATGAAATTTTGTGGATGTAGTAGCACTGACTTTGGATACAGAAGAATCTAAAGTCAATGTAGTAGGTTTCTTAAAGGACCCTCGAAACCCAATTGTTTTTATGGTTCTTGTTGAAAATTGTTGAGTCTAATCCCCACTATTTCCCAATATCTCAGAATTCAAGTCTAGAAAACTATATTCAGGCAGCAATCAAAGTGGATTGTCGCAAATGACGTAACTGGCAAGAAGTGTTTTATACACAACATGAATCTTGAAAGACCGTGAAGAATTCTCCAACTAGAAAATTGGTTATTAAATTAAAGATCACATACCACCAAATTGGCAATAAAACGACAATAATATCATTACTCAGAGAGTTTATGCACATACCATCTCTTTACTACCATTCCATTTCCTGTTAGATGCCGTTCACTTCTTCATCTGTCAGTCATGTCAGTGTGGCCGCGGAAGAACCGTCCTCTCTCTTGCCGCCTCATCTCCATCTCCTTGCATTAGCGTTTGGTGCATTTACGGCCCCTATAATACGTTATGGCTAATAACTCGGTAATGGTTGGAGTACTAAATCTAATACTTGGGTACTAAATAGTACTAATTGAGCATTAAATCGTGGTACCGTTGACATCCGCGTTTTCTGAAATGGCCGGGCTAGCATTTCCCTGGCCCGGCATCATACTATTGTTAATAACTCGGTAATGCTTGGAGTACTAAATCTAGTATTCGGGTACTAAATAAATAGTACTAATTGAGTATTTAATCTTGGTATGTTTGAAATATTGATTTTCGAACATGGCCGGGCCAGCGAAATGGACCCGTGTTGGGTCTCGATATCCGGTACATCGGAAATATCGATATTTTGGTTCCGATATATCGATATTTTTATATCGATATTAGACTTACGATATTATCGTTTGTATTGATATTAGCAAATTTTTAAGAATAATACATAAATAAAATACAGTTTGACCTTTCCTGACTTTTTCAATAAAATATTATTTGATAAGTAAATATTAAAGATATAAATTTGAAAATATAATTATTTATCGACTAATTATTTTGCACGCACTATTACATATAGTGAAATATGTTGTGTTCTGGTGGCCTGTCATATGAAATCAATTTTTTCCGGTATATCGATATTTTTGATCCTATATTATCGGAATATCGATATTGACGGTCCGATATTATCGTCGATATAAATATCGATATTCTTCTTTCGATATCCAAACACTACCTTGCATCAGACAGTAATCACCCTCCTGCGCAAGCGCGTTCCCCCAATTAGGGACGTACCGATACTTCCGCTACTAGTACGTATCGATACTTTTCTCTCGATAATCACGGTATCGGTATCGTATCGAATCATTCGATATTATTGTGGTATCGAAAGAAAGTTTGGAGTATCGAATCAATAGTATCGAATCGTTTATAAATTTTTTAAACGCGTCAGGGGAGGAAAATTTATATGATAATCTGGCCAAAAATTTTAGAAACTAAATTAATCTTCCACATATTGTTACCCCTATAATTTAATGTTTATTTATTACTTTATTACTTATTCTTTATTACAATTATGTTTTTTAATCCTATACTCTTATATGAATAATGTTATCGTGCTTGTTTGCACAACGATCCCAAAAACGGCTCCGAGGATTTCCTTCAAAGTCTGGAAATAAGTAATTTATGATTCAAAAACGTCTTTTATGCAGATTACTTGGCCGGAGAAAATCTATTAACCTATTAAATCGAATTTTAAAGCTGTATAATTTTAACATTGGCCTTATGGGTTGCCGTGATGGTAACGAAAATAAACAAGGAAAGTGTAAACAAATGAAGTAATCATAACTGCTGTTTGGAATCTACAGCCAAGGGAAAATGCAGCAAGTGGGATGAAGAGTCCATGGAGCAATAAAAAATTCTATTTATCAATTTTATGACATTGAAATATTTTATAGTAACTGGATGAACTCGTAAACATGAAATAACACCGAGCAAGGCTCGGTCCACCAGGTACTGTTAATTATACTGTTTTATAATTTATTTTTATATAATTTTTGTCACCCAACCTATTTCTTTACAAACTAATAAACAATAGACAATCTTCAAAAATCCGGAAAAAGTTATGAGTCCGTATTTGGACAAATGCTTAAAGTTCAAGATTGTTAAATAAAATTAGCAAATTCAGTTTAAAAGCCTTATTTCTGTAATGACATGTAATAATCAAAATGTTTCGTGTATTATTTTATTAAATAGTATTAATTTGTCTCAACATTCCGTATAACAGTTAAAACAACCTAAATTAATATGAAAATATTTTTTTGTTTTAGCGAATTTCCCCTATAGGGAAGAAGCTATTACCGTAGGTCTCATGGTAAGACCTAAGCCCGAGACCATGATAACTTTTCGTTTTGGGGCCCCCAGAAGCAAAAAACACCATTCGTTCAAATTTGTATATGTGTGTGTCTGTAAGCACGATAGGGCTCGCAAAAATGGTCCAAACGGAATGAAATTTGGCACAGGGGTGTAAAGTAGTAATTATTCGGATGAGTTCGAAAACCAGCCCGATCGGACCACTGGAAGGGGGGGGGAGGGGGTAAAGGGGGATAAACCCCCCAAAAATGGGTTTTTTGGGGTTTTCACATTTAAAAATAAAAATAATCCAATTTTGGTTAGCACCATGGAATTCAGCTCAAAAAAACAAACAATTTGATATTTTGAACCATTGTTCTATGCCCATTGGTTACCGAGATATTGAAAGTGGTAATGACAGTACGTTGTCCCAATGTTAACCTTATGGGAAATAAGTAAAATTCGTTATCTCGTTTATTACTCAACATATCTTGATAAAACTTGGTAAATGGCTTCTTCTAGTTCAGATCTACTAAATATTGAATTAAAACCAACCAGTTTAAACATACCTGTAGCAGCAAACCTGCATACTCATTCCCCATGTTATTCTTGTGGAGCTTACAAAAACATGTCAAATCTCGCTATGTTGGATTGAAATATGTTGTTTTGCATTTGAAATTCGCTGAATATGCAGGTCTGCTGCAACGGGAGAATTCCTGGTATCTCCTGATCCGATACCGATACTCACGGTATCGATACTTTCGATCCGATAATATCGGGGTATCGATAATTTTCTGTCAATATTGATTCGATACCGAATATCGGATCGAACGTCCCTACCCCCGATAACATTGCGCATCACGCCACACACGGGGCACGCGTGACGTCACAAGCAGTCCCATTTTATAAACAAGTTCCCGCCGTTTAGCGGCGCGCAACTAGTTCACATTCTTGGCAAATCGGGGTTTATCGCCCGATATTGCTATTGATTAAGTGTTAAGCTTTAGGATAGGTTTCGGCCCGCGGGGGGGGAGAGAAAGTGGTTGTAAAACGTTTACGGTAATAGTAGATCAGGTCGGTGGATAGTTTCTCGGTAACTATTTGCATCGTAAAAGTAGCTACCAAGAACATTCTGTTAGTTTAGTTTCAATATTTAATCATTCGAATACAAAAATTCTTAAAACATGTACCTAGGAACCCTTTGCATATTTCAAAATCAAAATAAGAGTCATTACAATACATTACGTTGCTTGAAATGGCGACCTACCCAGGTAGGTATTTTAAGCCAAGTATGTATTACAGTTGAGTGAAAGATGATTGTGGCGCGATCTTGTGGTCTTTTTACTTACTTAGGCCAACATGTTCCTTAGACAGAACTGTTAAAACAAAATGGCAACTAAGGGACCTACATTTTAACGTGGAATCCGAACCACAGTTATTCATCTGTAAAAAGAGACTTCTGTATATAGATCCAAACTAACCAGATAAACATATTATTACCTCAAAATACGTAATGTTAAGAAAATATATAGCTCATTAATTTTGTCTATAGCTTAAAATTATGTCAGTTCAATTGGCATTCTGACAATCAAATTCCTTTCTTTCATCCGTCCTCCAAAACCTTTAAATTCGAAATTACAGCAGCACTTCTATACATAGCTCAGTCAAGAGCCTATAATTAACTAATCCTACCCATTTTTCCCCACGCCCCCATGGCCATGATGAATTGAAAAATTAACCACCCTCCGAATTGAGACATTTGACACGTTAGACCAATAAATAGCCCCATTACCACGCTGGGTAATGGTGTGATTACATAAGCCAATCACACAGGCACCCACACCATCTGGCCATGACTCACTCGCAGTCAGTGAAAGTTTCCCGGCGCCGCGCCGCCTTTCTCCCTGTATCCACCCCATCTGGCACCCGCACCCGTCAAATTTGACTTCTGCCTTTTTTGGAAACTGCGCCGCGCCGTAGAGCGTGCGTCCGGGTCACAAGTTGTACCGGGTCGCGCCGGTCGCGGGTTGTAGATGGTAATGCGGGAGAAATTTGCGGGCGGGTTTGTTTAGTTGAATGTCAGCCCTTTTATTTTTGGATTTGGATTTTTGCGGACATTTGCCAATTTGCCATCACTGATTAGTACAAAACAAGTTTCACGACGTTTCGGGATCTGGAATCTGATCCCGTCTTCAGGTGGGAGTGGGAGAAAACCTAGAACATAACAAGATTAGTAACACAAAGCCAGGAAAACCTGGATAAAAACACAGCTAAAACAGAGAACTGTAAAAGCAGTAAAAAAACACTATGCTGAAAAGAAAAACAATAACACAGGAATCACAAGTAACACAGATCCCGAAACGTCGTGAAACTTGTTTTGTACTAATCAGTGATGGCAAATGTCCGCAAAAATCCAAATCAAAAAATAAAATCACCATCACCAACAATGAATTTCAAATCAGCTCTTTTACTTAGTAACGATGAGGGTTATAAAAATTATCTATTGATTTTTTACCCTTTAAGATGCGAAAGTCAAAATAAAAGGGGGAATTGTAGAGCGGTTAAATGGTCAAGACCGCGATTATAGAATAGATTAGTTATTGGTGTAAAGTTAATAGAGGTTGCATAAATGAGAACATTTAAAATGGCCGTGTTAAAAATAGAACCAAAAAACGGTCAGAATCAAAATGAAAATCTAATAAATGGAAAAATGCACTATTTCAAAAGGTTATCTTTGTTTATGGTTATTTGTTCTACAACAAGACAAATAAAAGTTGGTAGAAAATTACAATACATTACAAGTAAAATAAAAAGCTTTCTTTGTTTTGTAATATTTGTTTTAACTAGCTAATATTACAGTACAAATAGTGCTTGAGATGGAATAAACAAATATGTAATATCTTTCAAAACAAACATTTCGTACTATTTAAGTCACCTAAATTAATGCTTCTTAAACGCCAGTTTGCAATAAATATACAAACGTAAATGACAGTAGTCACTTGTTTACTGATTATTTAACAATTATATATGATTTTAAATATTTTCTAGAATTATGAATAATTGTGACAGAGGTCGTAAAACGTTTGCTAATTTTTCATGATATTAAAACTCAATATTCATCAAAAAGAACTCTGCTTACTTGACCAGCTCACCAACCTCACTAACCCGACTATTTGTATATAGGGCCTAGTGGGTTTTAATATGAAATTTTCAAACTGAATTAAAACATACATTTTTAGATAAATATTTATTAGATCAGACATTTTCCAAACACATTCCACCATCTCAATTAACATTATATCATAACTCCAGTATCACAGAGCGGTCATAACCATGCCCCATTCCCTACGTACACACACCCACACGCTGGCAGCGGGCCAGCGCGGTTGTACGACTTATGTACGCAGCTACAACATAATTATTGCTCAAAGAGGTTCAGCTCCCTATAAATAAGAGCCTGCTCCATTTCTGCACGTGCGGTTATGGACGTTCAGATATCGACTTCGATCCGATATTTGGTATCGAACCATTGAAAGAACAGTATCGATACCCCGATATTATCGGATCCAAAGTATCGATACAGTGAGTATCGGTATCGGATCAGAAAATACCACGAAAAAACTAAAAAAAATCGTTCAGTTCATATTAAATAAGTTGTTTTTAACTGTTTCATGTTCAACATAAGGAATGTTTCATGTTCTTTTCCATAATTTTCATGTCTTTCAAGAGGGTTAGAACTTATCGCCTCTCAAACACAGCTTACACGATGTTGTTGTTACACGATTCTTGTCCTTTCTAAAATGATTCCAAATTTTACTTGTTCTAGGAGCCATTTCACAATCAATAAACTAAACTTAACATCTGATCAATCACTAAACACCGAACTTGCGTACTAAAGTTACTAAACAATACATACAGACGCTGGCCAGCCTAGCAGACGAAGCAAGCAAATTAATAACAACGGAGGAGCCATATAGTGCAGTACGGTATAAGGAGCAGTAATAGAGGCTGCAGAAAGAAATGCAATAAAGAAAGGGGTAAAAAACACAACGTGGAATATTAGTTACATTTTTATAACTTTATGGGCAGAATATCTTATTAATTTTTCCTGCCCTGAAACGTTGAATATTTTATATACGATTCGATACCTTTGATCCAATTCTCCAAGCTTTCTTTCGATACCACAATAATATCGAATGATTCGATACGATACCGCTACCGTGAATATCGAAAGAAAAGTATCGATACGTAGTAGTATCGGAAGTATCGGAACGGTCGGTTGGTCGCTGCATGTGGGAGTATAACAAGGTGCTGTCCTGACCCCACTGCTGTTCTTGCCCCGTAAATATCGGTGTCGCGATAAAATTTAATTACGATCGGTCGACTGTGAGAGATAACTAGTTGAAGCTCGGTTGCAAAGAAAGCGGTTGGTGGGGGTGATTGGGTTTGTGGGGTTCTTTAACGTTTTGGATTTGAGGTAGATTTTTTGTAATTTAAAAGGATTCAGAAACACCAACACTTTACCGGACGTATTAAATTTAAATTTTTTTTGCTTACTTCCCAATTAAAGCAAAAAGGTTTCCATTTTTTCTATTACCTATCCTCAAATTTATTAAGTCTTGGATAATACTTTGATTAGTTAGATATGTGATTAGGAATAACTTGTTGGTAATATACAATCACAAACTAAATCAATATTTGTGTTTCCTATTTGTTGCGCGACGCTTTAGTAAAGTTTGTTTAACTAAAAATAATTTTAAAATGAAAATAATTCGAAGACCATAAAATATTGGGGAAACTGCTTGAATTATGTTTTTCCTATTTGAATAAATTAATTATATTATATCTTCTGTGACTATCAAGAGAGAAAGAAATTGAAACCAGCTAGTACAGAAAAAGAACACCATGCCCATGGTAATCCCGTTTATTCCTACTTTAAATTGGAAACTGATGTATTATACAATAAGAAATTAAAACTATTATCTAAAGAATGCGCTATATTTAAAAATAATGTCTAATAAAATTACGTTAAAGGTTCTGACTTCACTTCTGAAGTTAACTCTGTTTTTTAAAGGCAGTGTTCTCTTAATATAAACTGAAACCAACAGACAACTCCAACCGACTTGACTAAGGACTAAAGACCAAAATTAATTGACGCGCAGCATTCAGTGAACCTCGTTAGTATGGGTCTTGTCAGGACATCATTATGGGTCGTAAAATTACCCCGATGACACCAACACCCTTGTTAACACCACGCAGGCCTGGCAACAACACCATGTACTGACGCGGTGAAAATATCGTACAGGCCCTGATGCCAGGGAATAATTACGGAAATTGCCGTCTAACGTATTCTAGTGCTACTGTGAGATGTTCTAGAGTAAGTCCACGATTAAGGTGTTAATTTTTATTTGGACTTTATCATAAATGGACAATAAGACGTGCTTATTTGTAATGTGTGTTCTAGAGTAAGACAACAATTAAGGTGTTAATTTTTATGTGGGCTTTATCATAAATGGACAATAAGACGTGCTTATGTGTTATGTGTAGGGGAGATTGCCCACCAAACGCGAAAATAAACTTACGTATAGACAGTGAGAAAGTAGACATGAGTCAGAGGTTGTATCTACTACTTTGATCTGTTAGCATGACATATAGCATATATGTTGGTTTTATTCCTAATCCAACCCTCGAAAGTAAATACATGTATCTCAGAATCTGTTTACGTTTGACTGTGTATTATTTACTTTTGTCAAGTCTTGGCAATCCTTGACCCATTTGAGGTGTTTGAAATTTATTGAATTGTAACGCTGCTTGTACTAATATTGTATTAATTTTAATAAAGAATTATTTTGATTTGAGAATCCTTGACCCATTTAAGTTGTTTTTAATTTATTTTATTGTAAAGCTACTTGAACCATTTAGATTTGTAAATAAAGAATTATTTGATTTGATCTATTTTACACATTTGATTTTTTTGGAATGTGTTGACCTTTAACGTAACTGTAACATTCCTCGGGTTCTAAGAGGAAGCTTAAGTGGTCCATTATTGCCTTTTTTCTAGTGGTCTGTTGGTAAATTGTTTTACGCTTACTGCACAATTTTTGTGAAACCTAATCAGTTTTGAGCACCCCTCACTTTCCCTCTTTTTACCCTCCTTTGCTCATTCAAGAGCCGGACACTGCTGGGGGCTTTAAGTAGGTAAATTGCGGTTTTGGGAGAAAGAAGCTCAACCATGGACTAGCACTTAATTGAGTAATTGTATTAACACTATTTTTTTACAATTCTCTAAATTGCAGTTATCCTGCAATCACTATAGACACTCATAACGTTTTGACATTTTTCATAACCCTTGTAACTTTTCACTAAATAAAAAACAAATTGGCATAATTTATTTTATTTGCTGCATGGACAGATCCTTGGCCCATTTGAGGTGTTTTTTTAATTTATTGTTTTTTAACGCTGCTTGTACCATTTAATTTTGTAAATAAAGATTTATTTTGTTTTATTTATTTTACATGAGTATAAAGAACTGTGATAACACTACATAACGATACTGTTTGATAAATAGGGTATCAAGTTTATTGATAAGTTATTGTTTGACATCATAATGATGTTTTATTTTTGTTTCAATCCTTACTTCCACTGTTTCTATATTACATCAGGGTTTAGTATCTGTCAGACTTATTTTACTCTTGTTTCTCCTTCACTTGTGTTTAGATCCATATTAAACTACTTTTCTTCCACTCCTCCTCGTTCTCCTCGTTTAACCATCTCTTTCATCCTTTCCTTGTTCTTTCTCCTTGAGTCTTTCCCTACCTAATCTCGTACACTACCTAATCTCGTCTGTTCCCTTATTTACTTTGTCATAATAAATTTGCACTACTTGAGTTACGGGATGCAAATTCTCTTTATGATTTTACAGCAAATTTCAGCCACCTCAGCGATCAAAGTGGCCGCCAGGTGGCGCTGAGTGTTGTGACCGGAAGTCGCAATGTTCAGCGAGTTTCAGCCACCACGGCGACCAAATTCGCCGCCAGGTGCCGCTGAGTGTTGTGACCAGAAGTCGCAATGTTCAGCGATTTTCAGCCACCACGGCGATCAAAGTGGCCGCCAGGTGTCGCTGAGTGTTGTGACCGGAAGTCGCAATGTTCAGCGATTTTCAGCCACCACGGCGATCAAAGTGGCCGCCAGGTACCGCTGAGTGTTGTGACCGGAAGTCGCAATGATCAGCGAGTTCAGCCACCACGGCGATCAAAGTGGCCGCCAGGTGCCGCTGAGTGATGTGACCGGAAGTCGCAATGATCAGCGAGTTCAGCCACCACGGCGATCAAAGTGGCCGCCAGGTGTCGCTGAGTGATGTGACCGGAAGTCGCGATGTACAGCGAGTTTCAGCCACCACGGCGATCAAAGTGGCCTCCAGGTGCCGCTGAGTGTTGTGACCGGAAGTCGCAATGTTCAGCGATTTTCAGCCACCACGGCGATCAAAGTGGCCGCCAGGTGCCGCTGAGTGTTGTGACCGGAAGTTGCAATGTTCAGCGAGTTTCAGCCACCACGGCGATCAAAGTCGCCGCCAGGTGACGCTGAGTGTTGTGACCGGAAGTCGCTATGTTCAGCGAGTTTCAGCCACCACGGCGATCAAAGTGGCCGCCAGGTGCCGCTGAGTGTTGTGACCGGAAGTCGCAATGGTTGTAATTTCCGTCTGATAACTGGCCCGGGTCATCTGCTCCGCTCTTCTTTGACAACATGTTTCCTCCTTATTGCATTTTTTGTATGTATATTTTTATTGCCATTTCTCATCGCAAGGAGGAATTAGAAATAAACCTTTTGACAAAAAGGAGGAATCAATTCTCCTCCAGTGAGACCGAAATGTGCAGTACATTAATTCATGAGTTATTGCACAAATTAAAATTAGGGAGAATGATTAGGAGATAAGTTCATACTTAGTGTTTATTTCTTTTACATCTAACTGAGCTAACAAATAATACGGTGGTTGCAAAATTGATTATCATAGTGTGATTGTAGTCAAGATTTGAATGTGATTATGATAATCAAATAGCTTATGTACTTCAGTAACGAGACTACAAGATCGCGCCACAATCATCTTACAGTCATAAAAAAATCCAATTTTGCTACAGGTACTAGGTACTAATTTGATTAATGAAGGTACTAAATAGTATGAAATAGGTACTAAATAGTGGTGCAATACTTTTCCGGCAATTCCAGCATAGACGTGGACATCATTTGTCATCCATACTTGGCTTTAAATAATCCAAGTAATGTACGGTATAATGAATGATTAAATGATAATTGACAAAAACAATTAATTATCATGAAAAATAGATAATATTTCCTTTTATCGTAAAAAACACAAACTTTTACCAACCTCTCTCTAAAAGGAGACAATTGTTTCACTTGTTAAGAAATTCTTAGAACCCTAAAAAAACATCCAAAAAAACCGACAAAAAATCTAGGTATACCTTTTTACAAGAATCCTTCATAAAACGATAAAGCACGCATCAGAGGGCCAATAAAAACATGAGGAAATAAAAAAAAATCAGTATCCATTCAACGAATCATCGAGAACTCGACGAAGGGAGGGAAGAGGGTTGTTAACGCATTAAATTGGGAGAAAAAACCGGAAGAAACATGTAGAGAAAGGGAATTTGGGAAAGCGGCAAGATCAAAAGGGGAGTTGGAGGGTTGAGTTATTGGCAACCCCCACCCCTAAGTGGTCAAGGTCATGTTTTGTTCCATACATTGACGGGGGAGAGCAGCTTGATCTGATGGGTTGACAAGTCACCGTAATGTCATCTTCATTGCTTTTGTATTTTGGAAGTGGCAAAAGAATTAGACTTACAAGAGCGTTTATTGGTTTGTCGCTTATTGGTTTATTGAGAGAATAATGTGCGGGGGCCAAATTAGGTACGGTAGTTGGTTTTCTGAGATTTTATGTTAGGCTTTGAAGAGAATTTACTGTGCTTACTCTTCATTCGATTTTCTATGTTGCTAAGATGGCGGCCGTTAACAAGAGTACCAAAACGTTTCTCGGTGGTTTTACAGTGTCAGAATATCAAAAATCTACTATATATATTTGTCAAATACCACTCACCCATCATCGCACAGCCCAAACTACTTGACCTAGAACCTTGTAACTGCATGAACGTTCCTCTCAGGGCTTAGGCATCCACTAAGAACGGTTTTTTTTTAATTCCCTCAGGGTTACGCCCAATGATACATCAAAGTTTCAATGTTAAAGTATAGGGAGCTCATGCAGTTGTCATGGCAACCTTAACATTAAACCATGAATCCAAGGAAGTTTTTCTGTTTTCCAGGGGTGAAACCGTGTTGATCAGCTAGTACCACATAAAGAATAAGAATTACTTTAAACAAAAGGGGGTTGGTGGTAAATGTCTTATTTTCCCGACGAATAAAATTCAATTGCTGTATCTTTATAGGTGTAAAATACACTGTAGCTTTTGTAGGGACACAATGTAGCTTTTGATCCTATACCCAACCTTTCCCAACCTTTTGGTGCTCGCGTACCACTTACCACATTTTCAATATTTTGGCGTACCATCGCAAGGGCTGCATACAAACTCGCCAACATTTTTGGGACGGTTTCTAATATACAAACTCGCCAACTTTTAATTAGATGCAAAAACTAGGGTCAGGAATCCGGCCAGCCACATTCAAACTCGCCAACTTTTGACCGTGGGCAGGGAAGCCTCTCCCTCTTCCCCTCCCCCGGCTCAGTGACAATTTGTAAGCCGGGACCTGTGCGTACAGACCTCCACTACTGCACCTGCATTCAAGTCTATATTTATTCAGAATTATACTTAACATTGCTACTTACGACTGTATTCTATAGCATTGAAATCACCTGTAGTTCAAGCAAGTCAAATAAAAATTTTAGTCAAAATAATTATAATTAAATGATTATTAACCATTTGGAACATGTTGGTTTTAAAACGTTAGATACATTAGATACCTTACTTGAAATGGCGACCTACCCAGGTAGGTATTTTAACAGAATGAAGAGATGAGTGAAGGATGATAGTGGCGCGTTCTTGTAGTCTTGGTACTGACTAAGGCCGACATGTTCCTTCGACAGGACTGTTAATAAATAGCCCAATAGCCAATGACAACTAAGGGACCTACATTTTAACGTAGAATCCGAACCATAATTTCCTCGGTTAACAGTTTTACGAACTGATCTAATTATGAGGACGGTCCTATGAACGTAGTATTTAATAGTGCGGACGTTAATCCCCACCAGATAAAAACAGTACAGCATATTTACTATGAATTACCCCATGTTAAGACGCCGATGAAACTGTAAGGTGTCTAGTCGTCGATTGTTGTTAATTTTGCAAAATGAGTCTCAGCGCAAAACGAAAAGTGAAGATTGCTGCTGCAAAATCAACGAAAATCGACGACTAGTCACCTTGTAACAGTTTCATCGGTGTCTTTAATATGTCGCAATTAGTAATAAATATGCTGTACTGTATTTATTATTCTCTTATATGGTTTTAAACGTTTTTACCATGAAGGTTTTAAAACCAACATGTTCCATATGCTTAATATTTATTTAATTATAGTTAATTTGACTAAAATTTGTATTTGACTTGCTTGAACTACAGGTAATTTCAATGCTATAGAATACAGTCGTTAAGTAGCAATTAAGTAGTGTAATTCTTAAGGAATATAGACTTGAATGCAGGTGCAGTAGCGGAGGTATATACGCAGGGGTCCGGCTAACAAATTGTCACCAAGCCGGGGGAGGGGAAGAGGGGGAGGTACCTGCCCGCGGTCAAAAGTTGGCGAGTTTGTATAAGGCCGGCCGGATTCCTGACCCTAGTTTTTGCACCTAATTAAAAGTTGGCGAGTTTGTATATTAGAAACAGTCCCAAAAATGTTGGCGAGTTTGTGCGTACCCCATCGCAAGGACCCCCCTTTCCCCATTACTGAGGTAAGTAAACCCTCTAAAATTGCTTATAGTTGCCCTTCGGTGGTTTTTGACACTTAAATTTACACTTTTTTACTTGTCATCGTAGATTTCTATATCGCATTTTGATTATGAGGAGAATTTGACAAATAATATGTTCATCACAGATCTGCTCAATAATTTTATAGTCAATTTGGCGAAAAACCCGAATGAAATTTGAATGTGAATTTCGTAATGTGAGAGAAATGCCTAAGATACATGGGGAAAATAATCTCTGTCTAATTCTGAAAATAATTTGGAACTTTACGAAGTTCTCGTATTTTATATTGAAAAATTAACATAAATAAACAATTCAGAGTCATTCAAAGTATACTGTATTTTAACCAATAATCTTATATTTAAGCACATTAAAAAATATATACAACAGATCGACATAATTAGACTGTGTGTTCGAATTAGAAAATACGTTTTGTAGGTAAATCGTACAACTAAAAACTGTAATAATAACACCAAAAGAACGTTGTAAAACTGGTAAAATTTCTTCAATTGGAAAGAATATTGTTTGTCAAAACAGAACATTGTTAAATGCCAAAATGATTTGTAAAAAGAGTTAGTTTTAAAATGAAAGAGTAAAAATAGGTTCAAAATATGGTACGAAATTGGCATATTATGACCGAAACAGAAACTGAAAAAGTTAATAAAGTTAAGGCTTATTAATTGTAAATGGTTTTTACCGTTAATAAATAAATAAATAAAAGGCATTAAATGCGACTTTACTGTTCGACGGGACAGTGTTCGTTCGTAAACCTAGTATTTTACTTTTTACTACTTCTTTAATCTCTTGCGTACCACCTGAAAGGCCTTCGCGTACCACCGGTTGAGAAACACTGCTATAGAGTCATACGAACATTTTCTCCCAATTTCACGTCAGTCTGATGTCCAACAGGATTTGAAGCCAAAAGACCTTCAACCTCTGGTCTGCGGTAGTGCATTTTTCCATAGTGCGTTCACGAGTGTGGGACTGAAACTATGCAACCCGCAGAGCACTCGCGTAACGGTAGCATGAGCTAGTGGCTAGCGCCTTCAAATCTCAGTCCCACACTCGTAAGATCACTACTATACAAGTACTGCTAAATCTGAAATTCCCATTACCTACCTTTTAGTAACCCCAATTGTAAAATTCACCAGACGGTCAAATTTTTCAGCCCCAAATCAAATTCAAAAATTAAACGCGGTAATTAATCCACAACCTGCAATCCGCACGGGCCGCCGCGCCGCTCCAGTCAAGGTTGGGACCGTGATTCGCCATTCCTCTCGATTGCCGCCTTCCAATGGCAGCATTTAGTCGCAATAACAGTCCATTCGAACAGTTTAGACCGGAGGGATCGATTTGACAATGGAGGCCTTGATAGGCCAGACCCGACGCACAGACCTTGGGTGGAATTTATTGACTGCCGCCGCGCCGGCCAGTTCGCAGAAGCCGCAAAAACTGGTGTCAGCGGAACGGCGGACCGGCGGACCGGCGGACGCGGACCGGACTGCGGGGGTTCCAATTTAGGAATAGAAATAAAGGAACGAGATCGGAGCGGACTGGATGCAGGATGCAGTTCTGGTTACGTGATCTTCCACATTCCGAATCGACTATTGAAAATGTACATCTGACATTAGTCCTATAAGGATTTGGATCGGTGAGGAATTCGGAAAGGTCTTAGTAAGGACTGTGTTTTAGGAACTTGGAAACAGGACTTGTAAGGCGTTTGGATTGGCAAGGAATTTGGATAGGATGGTCTTGAATGGACTGTGTTTCAGGGAACTGGAAAACTGTTTAGGGAACATGAAATATTCATTATGTCCGAGACTAATTTACCTGTGTTTTTTAATCCTATACTCTTATATGAGCAATGTTATCTTGCGTGTTTTCTTGCTTGCTGGTTTGCACAGTTATCTCAAAAACTGCTCCGAGGATTTCCTTCATGACTCAAAAACGTGTTTTATGCAAGTTACTTGGCCAGAGAAAATCTAATAACTTAATAAAACGACTTTTAAAGCCGTAAAATTTTAACATTGGCCATATGAGTTGCCATGATAGCAACGAAATTAACAAGGAAAGTGTAAACAAAAGAACTAATCATAACAGCTGTTTGGAATCTACAGCCATCAAAGAAAAATACAGCGAGTGGAATGAAGAGCAATAAAAAGGGTTTCTATTTATCCGTTTTATGACATTGAAATATTTTATAGTGATTGGATATTGGATGAGTTCACCAGTTGGTAAACATGAAATAACACCGAGCAAGGCTTGTTCCACCAGGTACTAAGATAAATACATTATATAATATTTTCTCTCTGTTGAAGTTTGGTGAAGAACGCGAAAGTGGGACAGCTAGAGGCCGGTTTTCAAAAGTTGGAATATTTTAACTGTTGTGAATATTTACATCTATCAAACTATAACGTTAGTTAATTCCAGAGATGTACCCAGACATGAAAAGATACACAGTCACGCAACAAGAAAAAGAAGAGAATTCCACCTGCAAAATCACCATTTATCAATGTTTGAAAAAAGCCCTCATATGCAGGAGCAAAGTTTTTCAATGTTCTCCTTGACACAATAAAAACTTCCAATTTAAAAAATTAAAAATGAACTTGAAAATGTGGTTAAGTGAAAACCCATTTTACAGTATAAAGGAATTTTTAGAATGCAAGTAACCAATGGAAGAGAACTCAGACTTTAGTTATTGAGCTATTAATTTGAATTATATTTTTATACTCTTTATACATGTAACATTCTTAACGATTGTAAAATTAAATATTATTATTATTATTATTATTATTATTATTATTATTAGTAAAATATTCCAGGACTGCTTGGACGAGGAGACATTGTTCATATAGTGCAACCAGATCTAAGTTCGTGATAATCATTTAACAAACAAAAAAATAGAACACTTACTCTGGAATTTTAAATGATTTATTGGATCAGGCTTTACACGTTTTTTTTTTTTTTTTTTTTTTTTTGGGTAGGAGGTGGAATGCGTTTACGCACACTGAGGGGCTCGTTGTCCCCTCAGTAGTGTCGGACTCCCACGAGCTCGATGTCCCGTGAACTACCGACTAAACCACCTCCCTCGGCACCGAGGACACTAGCCTGGAACTGTTTCACACATTACTTCGGGCTAGGCCTTTGATATTACGCCGCTAGGGCAACCTCCGTGGGGAAATGCTGAGGATTAAGGCCGATCGAGGTCGACCTTTTTCGCCCGAAGAATGGCCTGGACGTAGTGCTGGACACAGTTCCAGTTGCCCTCTCCCTGGAGCATAGCTCCGACGATGTTGTTTGGGCTGACGGTCACGCCGATCTCAGATGAAAGTGAGGCTCGGCGGACGTGCCAACGGTCGCACTGAAAGAAGGTGTGCTCGGACGTATCTGGGATGCCGGGGCAATACAGACAGTCCGGGCTGGCGACTTTGCCCATCCGGTGCAGATAGGCTCGGAAGTACCCGTGTCCAGAAAGAAACTGGGTCACGTAGTAATCGACCTCGCCGTGCTGCCGCTCCAGCCATGGTCGGACGGAAGGTATGAGCTGGAAGGTCCAACGTCCCCTCGGCTCGGCTTCCCAGTCGCGCTGCCAAGAGTCGAAGCTGCGATCGCGCTCTTCCCTGGCAGCTGTTTCCCGGCCCACTTCAGGCCTCCTCCGGTAAATCGCCTGCCTCTCCCTCGCGAGGAAGAGGACGGGGATGACTCCGGCGATCACCATCACAGCAGGCTCGGAGACTGTGCGGTAGGCCGAAGCGACCCGCAGAGCTCCTCGACGCTGGACTCGGGCAAGCCGGTCTCGGAAGACTCGCTTCTCGAGTGCGTGAGCCCATACCTCCGCCCCGTACAGCAAGACTGACTGGACGGCAGTCATGAGCAGACGGCGCTTGCAGGAACGAGGACCGCCGACATTGGGCATAAGCCTACCAAGGGCAGCGACACCCTTAGCGGCTTTGTCGGCAGCGCGCTGGATCTGCTCGCCGAAAGACAGTCTGCTGTCGACCATGACTCCCAGGTACTTTGCAGCAGGCTTAGTCTCGAGTGTGACGTCACCTATCTGCACCGGGAACACGGTGTTAATCCTCTTTTTGGTGAGGACGACGATCTCCGTCTTACTGATAGCCAGGGACAAGCCGTGATCTCGCATCCACCCGTTGACCTTGGCCATCACTACGCTGAGCCTCAGTTTTGCCTGCTCGACGTTCCTCGCAGCGATCAAGGCAGCGACATCGTCAGCATAGCCAACGAGGCGGGTCTCATCGGGCATGTCTAGCCTCAGCAAGCTGTCGTAGGACACGTTCCAGAGATCTGGTCCGAGAATGGACCCCTGCGCAGCCCCGGAAGTGATGGGAATGCGCCGCTGACCTTCGGTCGTGTCGTACAACAGAACGCGGTCTGACAGATACGCTTCTATCATACGCAGGAGGTAGGAGGGAACTTGGAACGTATGCTCAAGCGCCCACAGCATATCGCTCCACCTGGCGGAGTTAAAAGCGTTCTTCACGTCGAGCGTGACGAGAAGGACCACGCGGCGCGACCAATGGTTGTGATCCTCCGCCCTCCGCACTGCCTCAACTACCTCCTGGATAGCGTCGATGGTAGAGCGGCTGGATCTGAAGCCGTACTGCTGCGGGGACAAGTCCCCCGCAGAGACGATGGCCTCGGTCAGCCTGACGCGCAGGAGCTTCTCAAGCACTTTCCCGGCCGTGTCGAGCATACACAGGGGTCGGAAAGAAGAAGGGGTCCCCGGTGTGCTCTTCGCCTTCGGGATAAGAACAAGGCGGGCAACCTTCCACGAAGAAAAGAAAACGCCTTCCGCCAGACACGCGTTGAACATATCGAGCAGAAGCCTTGGATTCACCTCCGCAGCGAGCTTGAGCACCTCCGCCGGAATGCCATCGGGACCGGGCGCTCTTCTGGGTCGTAGGGATCGGACGGCGGCGGTGAGTTCCTCTTCCCGGAAGACTGGGAAGGCGCCTACCTCTCCGAATTCCCTGACTGGCCGAACTGGGTGGCTGGGAAACAGTGTGTCGACGACGGCGGCCATGGCTTGTGGTTCCATGACCGCAGGTGGTGAGCGAGCCCCTAGCTTCTGGGTTACAAGTTTGTAGCCCATCCCCCAGGGGTCGTTGTCGATATCCTGACACAGCTGTTTCCAGCACCTGACTTTACTCCGGTTGATGGCACCGCGGAGCTCTCGGCGGGCCGCTCTGTGCTCAGCCGATCTGGCATTTGCATCAGGGCGGTTCCTGGCTCGCTGCGCAACTCGTCGGAGACCAAGGCATCTCCTCCGGAGTTCCGCGATTTCAGGCGTCCACCAGTAAACCGGCTTCTTCCTGTGGCGGCGGGAAACTCCGGGCATCGACTGCTCACACGCGGTCGCGATGAGACGCATCGTCGATGCTGCCAGATCTTCGGCACCTGTGAAATTCACAATGCTCTGGTCTTTGATTACTTCTTTAAAAGTGTCTTTGCTCAGACGACTGGTGTTCCAGCGTCGAGCCAGAGGAGCAGATTCAGCGCGCAAGCGCGCACCCTCGGGAAGGACCTTGAAGAGGATCCCCTGATGGTCGCTAGAGGAATACTCCTCGCAGACACGCCAGTCGGAGATCCGCTGGACAATCCCTTCAGAGGCAAGGGATATGTCAGGGATCGTCTCTCTGCACCCCGGACGGCGAAAGGTGGAAATGCCGCCCGTGTTGAGGATACAGAGGCCCGACCTGGCAGCCGACTCGAGGACGTAACGACCTCGAGTGTCGGTCCGCGGGGAACCCCATTCCACGGCTTTGGCGTTAAAATCGCCACCGACTATGACCCCGCCAGAGGTGTTCATGATCTTATCCTCGATGGAATCGACCATGTGGCGGTAGTCTGCGATCGGTTGGTTAGGCGTGAGGTAACAGGAGAAGACGGTGAAATCCCTGCTCCTCACCCAAACGAAGCCGTTGCCCGATCCGGAATCGAGAACAGGCACCTTCCCGAGGTCCAAGATCCATATCGCCGCAGTGCCGGAGGGATCCGAGAACCACTGCGCGGAGCGTCGGTTCTGGTACTGCTCACTGAGAAGCAGTAGGTCAGCACCCTGCTCCGTGGCGAATTGGAACAGCAAGTCGTTTGCTGTCCTGCTCCTCTGCATGTTAAGTTGCAGAACACTGATCATTTCTTTTGTGTTTGGCGAAGCTCCTGGATGGCCCGCCTGTACTGCCCGCAACGACCAGACCCAGCGGAATGCTTGACCTGGTCGCCCTTCAAGCCGGCTTCTGTACACAGGACACATGACAACGCTGCATTGCATGCGCTGGCCCTGTGATCCTGGCCGCCGCACTTGAAGCAGAGCTTGCTTCTATCGGGTCCAGGGCAGCGATTAGCTACGTGACCGAACCCCAGACATTTAAAACATCTGGAGGCCACGAGCTTCTCGCGCACCCGACAGCTCACGTACCAGACTTTCAGGTGGCCCTTCTCCAGGAGCTTCGCAGCTGCCCTGGCTCCCAGCGTGAGGATCGCCACCTTCTGACCCCGAGCGTTCGCCTTTGAGAGGAAGGTTTTCACCTCGACGTTGTCGCCGATGGCGGATTTGACGGCAGCAGTCACCTCCGCCTCGGTCGTCAGCTCGTCAAGGTCCCTCACCTCCAGCGTCGACTTGGGTTCGAGAACGCGGACGGTCGCGTTCGCCCCCAAGATGGTCTGCAAGTCCTCGCTGAAGGCAGCTTTACTTTTGGAGGCGTCACCGAGCTCGACCAAAAGATCGCCGGCTCGGGTCTTCCTCATGCCCTTGATGACGGCGCCCTTCTCATCGGGCTTCGCTTTACTGCGAATTTCGCCCAGCACGTCGGCGTAGGATTTCCCCTCCGACGGCTTGATGAGAAGAGCGTCCGGCCGCTGCTTGCGGGACTTCTTCCTCGGCGCCTTCTTCTTGTCCTGGGTGCCAGGCTGGCTTCTAGGATTTGGAAGAGGGTCTTTCTTCTTACCCTTCCTCTTAACGACCTCGGTCCATGCTTCGGAGTCCGACTTCTCCGCTGGACCGTCTCCCTTCGGCTTTTTCTCTGCCTCCGGTTGGGCGGGGCTAGAAGCGGCTCGCTTTCCACCGGCCGGCTGAGCCTTGACCCGCAGCGATGGAGTCGTCTGGGTCGACGCGGCCACCGTCTCACAAGACTGCCACGACCTCCTCAGCTGGACAATGTGCTGCAGACTGGCCTCCAATTGGACAATGCCATCCTGCACGTCCTTGCTAATGTTCTTCTGCCGGGCGGTCGCAGCCTTCATTACAGCCAGGGTGTCGAAGCACTTTTTAAGGTGCTCCTCCTCCTGCTGCCTGGCGAGCGCGATGACCGCGTCAAAGGGAGACGAGTCGGCATTCATCGGCTCGTTGTCCTCAGTGGGTGCCCTCTCAATGGCCGCGGATGTTCTTGCCACCGATGAGGCAGGTGTCGCGACCCGGACTGGTGGCGATCTCGTGAGTCGAGATCTTCTTTCGAAGGGGCTTGCCACCCCGTCGTCAAGCCCACTCAGAGGAGAATCCTGCTGGGTGTTTTTTGGGGTTAGGGTACCCCGTTTTGATTCGTGCACCTTTTGAATCGTTTTTTTGTCTGCACTTGCCATGTTGTCTGGATTGGCCCCCAAGACTGGGCGTTGACCCCCCAAACGTACCCCGATGAGAAAGTCAGACCGACCCATCACCAGAGAAACTATATCCGTGTTCGACCGCCTCCAAAACACCGGCGGTCCCAGACGAGCAGTGGCCTCGGCAGAGCCCCCCCGTGACCGCAGCAGGGCCCTATCCGGTCGCCAACCGGCACCGCCACGGCCAAAGGGATTTTCGCCGGCTGATAGGGCAGCCAGGTCAGCTGGCTGGGCTGACCCGGGCCCCTGTACTATCCGGCAGCCTGGGAGGTGCAGAACCCAGTTTTTAAGCTGTACCCTCTGCTCGTCCTAGACCTCCAGCGCAATGGAGGCTGAAGAACGCAGAGTCACCCCGGAAAATAGGCCGGAATGATTTAGAAAAAACAACCGGGCTATTGAAATGAACCGGAGAATGGAATTGTGAAAAGGAGACGCGAAAAAGGACCAGTGCGCCCCCCTCCCCTTTTAGTCGGCTCTTACGACAAGCAGGGGATACTGTTGGACATTCTGTCCCGGCCCAACACGGGATAGGCTTTACACGTTTGGAACATTTTTACACAATAATAATGTTATGCCATTTTTACTTATAGCCACTTTTAATATTGATTCAAACAGGTTTTACATGTCTGGAACTATTTTACACGATTAAAATACAATATTAAGAATCATTCTAATATATAAAGCCTGTTTTATATCATCAAACTCATATACACAAAAAAAATCACAAAACATAATTATTGGCTAGACGCTGTGTGATTTGATAAAATATTATTGCGATGTTGATTTCAGCTGAAATCAGAATTCAGGGTTTATAATCGATTTATTATAAGAAAGAGAGACATCCCTTTAAACACGACATTCACTATCAATAACCCAATAACAGTTATTTTAGTAAATAATGAAACAAAATAAACAAATAGTGTAACCAACTAATAATCCAATAGGATAATCAAGCAATCCTATCTTGAAGAAACCACTAATGGGTCCATAAATCAAAGTTTTATCTGTAGATTAGATTTTATAGCCCTTTAGTGTTTTTCCTGTTGCCCACAGCCCACACGCCCTCGCGTCAATGTGTCTGAAAGTCACTAATTCCGGGATCAACAAGCACCTATAAATCTGCTTATAATCACTGGGCCAGTGTCGTTGAAAATAGCGAGGGGAGGGAAATGTGGGGTTTTGCGGCCCTGTGACAGTTATGGGCAATAATCCGGTCTGTGTCGAGAGAGGCGCGGGCCGGCGACATTGTTGCCAAAAACCGGGTAAAAAACGGGTAAAGCCGGAGATTTTTAACAACGGTTTGCTTTTCAAATATCCACTGTTCGTATAAGACGAGAAAATTTATTTGTTTTCATGGTTTTGAGAATAATACTCGAGGTCAATAGACACATTATGGTTTTTGGTGTGCAGTTTATGTATGCTGGATTTTCCTCTTTACCTAGTAATTTTAGGAAAACTAGTGGCTTGAAGGGGCTAAAAGCCCCTAATGAGGGAAAATTCGAACAATCCTTATTTATTGTAGTACAAAATACCTTCATAGCAAACTGAATCTACCTTATAGATATCTAGCCTACCACATGGTTTTCAATCAAGTATCAGCATCACATGTTTTTATGTCAACAAAGCAGACGTTTTTAGATCCCAATGCTTTTTAAATGGCAGATATTTTACGTTATTTCTAGTTTTCTGGTGAATTTAAAACAATTTTATTATTTTCCCCGCCATCACGGAATAGAGACCTTTAATTTGAGCCCTCTCCCATCTTTCTACGATTTGCCAGACGCCCACAATTTTGTCGCAAAGAATCTCCTTACGAAATTAAATATATGATGATGATACGAGGTTTTGGGCGTTTTGAAAGTCATTGGGTAATTTTTTTTGGAGGGGGGGTAATTACCCGATTTTTTTGTACTTGGGGGGTTTTTGCGGGGATTATTGCCGAAAAACCGGGTAAAACCGGGGATTTTTAATTGAGTTGGCGGGTAAAATGCCAAATCCTGCCTGCCAACACGGGCCGGCGTGATCTGACCCATCGTGCGGGGAGATGAATGAAGTATAAGTTGGTTTACGCTTGGTGAAAATTGATTAGTTTGGCATACATAAATGATTGTCTACTTAATGATGAAAACCTTCAGCATCAAATCTGATTAGCTCAGAAACCATTGTGAGTGATACCACAATTCATAAAGAAACTTTACGAAGAGTAAATTAAAATACAAATAATTTTCTTATCTATAATGAATTACCTTTTAAATTAGATACAGGCTAAACATGTATCTCCATAATTTTTTAGATTTTTGTTGTGGTGTCATAAAAATTCTAGATCACTGGAAATATTATGGTTTTAATTCGTTGTAAACAATAGTTACCTAGTTAACGACTAACGTTACTATAAATCAAGTTTCTTTAAACGAAAATGTACTCTGTAGAACAGGAATAATAGTAATCGATGAGTGAACGAAGTGAACGAGTCTATGTATCAGCGGAGTTGAAGATTCGTTGTCCGTCACTGTGTGAGTGTGTGAGTGTGTGAGTGTGTGAGTGTGTACGTAACGCGGTAACTAAAAAACCGCTACACTAATCAATTCCAAATTTCGCACAAACGTTAAGTATCTCACAGGGAATATGCCATTAAATTATGAAGCATATTGGTTTAGTATTTTTTGAGTAATTTAATATTTTAACTTGCAAAAAATCATCATAAGTTTAACATTGGGAAATAATTTACTTTCGTAAACTACGGGATACAAATAAAGATTGTTTCAAAATAAAAGGAAAATAACAGTGGAATTTAGAAAAAAAGTATTTCACGAAACACTTAAATGACATGCTACATGCCTATCAATTGTTAGTTTTTTAAGTCTACGTTAAAATGTTTATTATTGAAAAAAACAATGCCTAGAAATATAAAAATTCAGATAGATCATTTCTGTTTTGTTGCCTCAGTCGAAATAGTTTATATGAATGACGCTAGATGGAACCAACAGGAACACATTGTCATTTTCCTTTTACTAACAGCTGATTCCATATATTTAAGAGAAAATATTTATTGATTGTTTCTTTTAGGTACAATTAATAAAACGTTAAAAAACAATGAGTAAAGATACTATTGCATGTATAAAAGTACATTGATGAAACAAATGTGAATTTTATCCCAGCAAACGCAATTTTTGTATAAAATTGCGATAAAAAATATATTTTTATAGCGCAATTCGTATTAATAACAAACTTTTGTGCCAAGAAGGATGCATGCGATCAGTTATATTAAGACAAATTAAATAGGTATGAAATTGAATTGAGAATGTAGGATGTTGTAGTTGTAGATGTGTAGATTAATGATTTGTTTCCTACATAATTTTACTATACATAATCAAGCAAGAAATTCACAAAAATAATAATTAATTTTGCATATATAGTAGTATAATTAGTTTTATAATAATAAAGTCAGGATAGCCAGATTCAAAAATAAGAGGATTAGGTCGCGGATCCATGGATGGCTCATCATTGGCGCCGTCCTCGTGACCAGTTATTCCGCACCACACAAGCGGATCAAGAACCCGAGCAAGAGCTCTGGGAGCTTCCGTAGGCCAAGGCAAAGAATAAGCAAGCTTCTGAAACTGAAAAAGGCGGTCCAAAAGGCGAGGATCCAAAAGGATAAAAACCCGGATCTCTGCGCCACTAAAATTGTATATACGAGACTGATTACGAATGGGGTTGTTATCCTTGCTGGACGGAAAATATGCCCCTGGCAGATCCAGGTTTACTGTGGATTTATCCAATGTCAATGACTACTTTATTGTCCCCCGTCTCCTGGGTGATGAATATGTCCGTGACTACGCTCAAGGGGTTAGATGGTTCGCTTACTTCTTTCTTTAAGTACCCTAAACAGTAACCTGTAGTGATTTTAGAAACTAAACAAATGTAAATGGTATTTTTCCAATGTAAAATTGTCGCATAAATAAAAAAATGCTGGTTTACACGGGAGAAAAAAAGCATTCAAATCATCATGGCTTTAAGCCCCCCCATGTTCTTTTGCAAACAACCGCTTTGGCGGGAGGGCGTGGGGGGCGAAGCCTCCCCATGTCCTTTTGCAAACAACTGCTTTGGCGAGAGGGCGTGGGGGGCAAAGCCCCCATGTTCTTTTGCAAACAACCGATTTGGCGGGAGGGCGTGGGGGGCAAAGCCCCCACACTTTCTTTTTACAAACAACTGCTTTGGCGGGTAATTAGTCGCTGATAGGTTTTTAGAGCTAAGTTTATTTAAATACTATTATTCAAAAAGCATGTAAACCATCATGGCTTTATAATCATTGGCAGTCTAAAGGGGGGGTGTGGGGGGGCGAAGCCCCCCCATGTCCTTTTTAAAACAACTGCTTTGGCTTGTAATTAGTTGCTGATAGTTTTGTAGAGCTAGGTTCATTTAATACAAATAGAAAAAACATTTAAACCATCATGGCTTTATAATTATAGGTAGAGGGTAGGGGGGATTTTGGGGGGCGAAGACCCCCCCATGACTCTTAGCAAACAACTGCTTTGGCGTTTAACTGTTTTAAGTCGCTCATAATCTTGTAGAGCTAGATTTACATAGTAAAAAAAGCTTTCAAACTAATAAGGCTTCTTAGTCATGGTCAGTGTAATGGCGAAGATGTGGGGGGAACAAAGGCCCCCCATGTCCTTTTGCAAATAACTGCTTTGGCGTGTAACTGGTATTAGTAGCTCATTATCTTGTAGAGCTATAGATTTACTCAGTACGAAAAAAGCATTTAACTATCATGCCTTCTTAATCATGGACAGTGTAAAGGGGAAGGTGTGGGGGGCGAAGCCCCTCCAATTCCTCTTGCAAACACCACTTTGGTGGGAGGGCGTGGGGGGTGAAGCTATGTTTATTTAATACTATTTAAAAAAAGTATTGAAACCTTCATGGCTTTATAATTATGGGCGGTGTAAAGGAGAGTTGTGGGGGGCGAAGCCTCCCATGTCGCTTTGTAAACAACTGCTGTGGCGTGTAACTCTTATTATTCACTCATAATCTTGTAGAGCTAGATTTACACAGTAAAAAAGCATTCAAACTATCATGGATTCTTAATTTTGGGAAGTGTAAAGGCGAAGTTGTGGTGGGGCGAATCCCCCCACGTCCTTTTGCAAACATCTGCTTTGCGGGAGGGCGTGGGGGACGAAGCCCCTCATGTCCTTTTACATCCAACTGCTTTGCGGGAGGACGTGAGGAGCTAAGCCCCCCCATGTCCTTTTACAAACAACTGCTCTGCCGTGTAATTGGTCGCTTGTAGAGCCATCGATAGTTTTGTAGAGCTAAGTCTATTTAATACTATGAGAGAAAAAGCATGTAAACCATCATGGCAGCTCAAAGGGGGGGTGTGGGGGGCGAAGCCCCCCATGTCCTTTTGCAAACAACCGCAAAATGAAGCTCCCCCATTATCTTTTTACAAACAACTGCTTTGGCGTGTAATTAGTCGCTGTTAGGTTTGTAGAGCTAGGTTTACTTAAATACTATTATTAAAAAAAGCATGTAAACCATCATGGTTTTATAATCATGGGTCGTCTTAAGGGGGGGTGTGGGGGGGCGAAGTCCCCCCATGTCCTTTTTAAAACAACTGCTTTGGCATGTAATTAGTCGCTTATAGTTTTGTAGAGCTAGGTTCATTTAATACTAATAGAAAAAAAACATTTAAACCATCATGGCTTTATAATCATGGGCAGTGTAATGAGGGGGTTGTGGGGGGAGCGAAGCCCCCCCCGTGTCCTTTTGCAAACAACCGCTTTGGCTTGAGGGCGTGGGGGGCGAAGCCCCCTCATGTTCTTCTTACAGACAACTGCTTTGGCGTGTAATTAGTCGCTGATAGTTTCGTAGGTTTATTTAGCTAGGTTTATTTAATACCATTAGTAGAAAAGCATGTTAACCATCATGGCTTTATAATCATGGGCGAAGACCCCCCATGTCCTTTTTAAAACAACTGTTTTGGCGTTTAAATAGTTGCTGATAGTTTTGTTGAGTTAAAACGGGTCGCCGGAATTGTATCCCCCGGATTTGTACCCCCCAGAAAAAACGCTACGTCATTTTGACGTCACAGGACGGGGGGTACAATTCCGGCTGCGAACTTTTAGGACGGATAAATTATTATGTATTTTAATCAACTGACATTTCACGGTTGGCTTAACAGCTGCATACTTGATATAAATCCAATTAAACTTCTTAAGTCCGACCCCGGAATTGTCCCCCCCCGGATTTGTACCCCCCGGATTTGTACCCCCGTTGTCAAATTCTTAAGTCCTACCCCGGATTTGTACCCCCTGGATTTTTGCCCCCCGGATTTGTACCCCCCGTCGCCAAATCTTCAAGCCCTACCCCGGATTTGTACCCCCCCGTGGCCTTATACTTAAGTCTTATACCCCGGATTTGTACCCCCTGTGCTCAAATCCAGTTTGACCGACCATGGAAATATACCGGGTCAATATTCGTTCTTGTTATTGACTTTTTTAATTAAATTCTCGTAAATCAACGGCTCTTCGATAAATTATTGCCTAATATTATTCTACGAATATGTCTTATTATTATTATATTGTGTAGTCTTATTCATCATTAAGTAAGCTAGAAAATCTGTCAATCATGGCTTTATAGCTTTATGGATGGCAGTCTAAAGAGAGAGGTGTGGGGGGGCGAAGCCCCTTTAAGTTTTTTTGCAAACACCGCTTTGCGGGAAGGCGCGGGGGGCGAAGCTATGTTTATATACATATATAAAGATAATTTATTAAGTAAATAATAAATTAACACCTTCTTATAATTTACAAGTTGCTGAATAACAAAGGTTGCAGAATAACAAAGGTTGATGAATTTTGAAATATTATAAAAAATGGTTGGATAATTAATCATTGGTATTTACTATATAAATGGTTCTTTAAAATGTTAATTGAATATCTGATGGCTGTTGTCGAGATAATTTTTAAAGATTCTTTTGGGAGGTGGAACTGATTCCAGATTTTTTGAAAAAATCTGGAACAGTTCCTCTTGCTCCAACCATCAATCCAATGACTTCTACAATAGAAAGTCTGTATTTTTGTTTAATGTCATCTCTTGTTCCACTATATATATCTTTCTTTTCGTTATGTACTAGAAGTGGTTGATTATGTGCTTTTTCAAATCGGACAGTTGGATCAATATTATATCCATGTTTTTTCTTCTTGTCAATGGCAATGATATCACACCTTCTGATGGATCCATTGTTTTCCACACATGTCACTTCTTCGAAGACTTCAAAGTTCTGCTTTTTCTTCAATTCATTTGCTATGATTGATCTTATTGTGTGGTGGCGTTTATTTCGTAATAGTTCCCCATGGGGGCAAGATCCAAGGACGTGTTCAATAGATTCAAATTGATAAGTCTCGGCGTCAGGACAATGCCTGCACCGGGTTCCATCCTTGGATCTGCCGGAGACTGATCTCAGAGGTGCCACATCACCAATGATTTTCAATGCGTCTTTGTATTCAGAGTTTGACAGTCCACATTTTCTGTGAAAATGGATATTTTCCGATTCGCTCTCTTGGAATAAAATGACGCCTCTACCCTTACGGGGAAGAGAGCACCATTTTTCATACTCTTCTTGCTGTAAGATATTTCTTAATTTTTTGAAGAGAAACGTTTTGAATCATATACTTCTCTACTTAATCCTAATTTATCTTTGCAAGCTTCATTTTCTTTTTCTTCATTAAAATTTTTGTACTATTAGAAAAAAAGCTTTTAAACCATCATGGCTTTATAATTATGGGCAGTGTAAAGAGGGGGATTTGGGGGCTTGCAAACAACCGCTTTGGGGAGAGGACGTAAGGGGCGAAGCCCCCCACTTTCTTTTTACAAACAACTGCTTTGGCGTGTAATAAGTCGCTGATAGGTTTGTAGAGCTAGGTTTATTTAAATACTATTATTAAAAAAGCATGTAAACCATCATGGCTTTATAATCATGGGCAGTCTAAAGGAGGCCCCCATGTCCTTTTTAAAACAACTGCTTTGGCGTGTTATTAGTTGCTGACAGTTTTGTAGAGCTAGGTTCATTTAATACTAATAGAAAAAAACATTTAAACCATGATGGCTTTATAATCATGGGCAGTGCAAAGGGGGGGCGTGGGGGGCGAAACCCCCCCAAGTCCTTTTGCAAACACCTGCTTTGGTAGGAGGGCGTGGGGGGTGGAATTTGTGGGGCGAAGCCTCCCCTGTCCTTTTACAAACAACAGCTTTGGCTAGAGGGCGAGGGGGGCGAAGCCCCTTCATGTTCTTTATACAAACAACTGCTTTGGCGTGTAATTAGTCGCTGATAGTTTTGTAGAGCTAGGTTTATTTAATACTATTAGTAGAAAAGCATGTTAACCATCTTGGCTTAATAATCATGGTCAGTTGAAAGGGGGAGGTGTGGGGGGGCGAAGCCCCCCATGTCCTTTTTAAAACAACTGCTTTGGCGTGTAATTAGTTGCTGATAGTTTTGTAAAGCTAGGTTCATTATTTAATACTAATAGAAAAAGAAACATTTAAACCATCATGGCTTTATAATCATGGGCAGTGTAAAGGAGAGTTGTGGGGGGACGAAGCCCCCCATGTCCCTTTGTAAACAACTGCTTTGGCGTGTAACTCTTATTAGTCGCTCATAATCTTGTAGACCTAGATTTACACAGTAAAAAAAGGCATTCAAACTATCATGGATTCTTAATGTTGGGCAGTGTAAATGCGAAGTTGTTGGGGGGCGAAGCCTCCCTATGTCCTTTTGCAAACATCTGCTTTGCGGGAGGGCGTGGGGGACGAAGCCCCTCATGTCCTTTTACATCCAACTGCTTTGCGGGAGGACGTGGGGAGCGAAGCCCCCCCATGTCCTTTTACAAACAACTGCTTTGCCGTGTAAATAGTCGCTTGTAGAGCCATCGATAGTTTTGTAGAGCTAAGTCTATTTAATACTATTAGAAAAAAAGCATTTAAGCCATCATGGCTTTATAATAATGGCCAGTGTAAAGAGCTGGATGTGGGGGGGGCGAAGCCCCCCCATGTCCTTTTGCAAACAACTGCTTTGGCGGGAGGTTGTGGGGGGCGAAGCCCCCCATGTTCTTTTTGCAAACAACTGCTTTGGCTTGTAATTAGTCGCTGATAGTTTAGCGTTGCTAGGTTTATTTAATACTATAAGAGAAAAAGCATGTAAACCATCATGGCAGCTCAAAGGGGGTGTGTGGGGTGGCGAAGCCCCCCCATAGCCTTTTTGAAACAACTGCTTTAGCGTGTAACTGTTTTTAGTCTCTCATAGTTATTTAGAGCTAGGTTTACTCAATACTAATAAAAAAAGCATTCATACCATCTTGGCATGTTAATAAAGGGGCAGAGTACATCTGGAGGGTTGCATACAAATGCTTTGGCGTGTAACTGTTTTTAGACGCTCATAGCCTTGTAGAGCAAGGTTCACTCAATACTAATAAAAAAAGAAAAACTCATATCATTATGGCACGTTAATCATGGGTGTCGTAAATGGGGGGTGCGGGGGGCCAGGCCCCCCATTTTCTTCGGCAAACATAATTTATTAGTGGCTAATAATTTTGTAGAGCTAGGTTTACACAGTAAAAAAAGCATTCAAACCGTCATAGCTTTTTAATCACGGGCGGAGTAAAAGGGGTGGTGTCTGGCCGGGGGGGGGGGGGGGCGAAGCCCTCTCATGTCCTTTGGCAAACATAATTTATTCGTCACTTATAGTTTTGTAGAGTTTGCTCAATTCTAATAGGAAAAACATTTAAACCATTATGGCTTGATGAACATTTCGTCAGCTGTTCAACAACAAAACACAAAAAAAACATTTTGTCGCCACAGTGTGTGGCCAGCCTAATTGTCAATTATTTTAGAACTTTTGAAACAATACAAACACGTTGCTCGTAAATTAACAAAATAATGCTTTGGTAATATCTGAGTTCACTCATCCCATTACGCGCAGAATAAGCGTACTCCTAGTATAAATAGAATAAAATAAAAAACTTTCTACACTCAGTTCAACGTTCACCTTTCAGTCCAGTCCACATGGGAGATACCGATGCCTGCCTTTGCTGAGTTTATTTGTTTACTAAATCCATATCTTGTGATGGTAAAATCGCCAGCTGATTATTATCTCATATGGCTAGTACAACCTAAATTACCATTTGGAACATATGGCTTATGAAAATTCCATAGACCTACTGAAAGGTGAATGTGGAATTGATTATAATATTAATGAACAATTGTTCATCATTACCATTTTAATTTTATGCCCTCGTGTAACAACGATAATCTGAATTTATTACATTTGGTGCTTTAAAGTTACAACAAAAATCTGCTAAGCTTTCAGTTGCAACGCATTTTGTAAAAAAACCCCCTGTATCAAAGATCGAACCAAAAACGCTAAATCATCTGTGTTTTGCCAACATATTTTCCTCCTAATGGATTTGTGACGCAGTAAATGCCAAACTAAAAGGGCAAACGGACCCAACCAGGGGTTAAACGAATGATTTTGACAGCGGTCAAATTTAAAAGGTCGGTCATCAAATTTTATGTGTTTCCACCCCGAACACTGGAAACATTAGCAGCACAAATTCCTCAACCCTCCCCAAACCTTATCTAACATATTAGTTTCAGCCGTTATCGGTTCCAGGTGTGTGTAGATGTTTGACAAATTATTAGACTGGAGAACGTTGAAACTAAAAACATCAACTTGATAAATGACAGCCTTACCACAACAGGACTACATAGAAATGGACGTACTTACTTACTTACTTGTTGGTAGCGCACTCGGCCCCGGTTCTGTGGCGGCAGCGTCGCAGGATCGAGTCCCGATGATGCCGCATACTTTTAGCAGTACTGTTCATCCTTGTACTGTACCGGCTCACTCCTTGGGTTTGCTTGATAACTTCCACGCACAGGCCTGAGGCCCATGTGGGGGGGCAAATGCAAGGTAAAAAGAGGCCGCCACCCTCTTTTTTAAAAAAACATAAAAACATAACACTGCGTGAACTATTATTCATTCATAAAAAAACGTTGATCAACTCATCATTTTTATGAAAAAAACCGTCTATCAACACGATTACCCTACTATTATATTAGTTCATTGCTTCCATCCAATTCGCAGTCTTTGGATATTTCTATGACTGCAATAAATCCGAATCCCAGTCTTTGGAACAAAAATTAATTTATAGTTAACTTATATTTAGTTTATGGTTTAGAAGCTAAAGCCTCCATGCAAAAAGATTATTATGTGGAAGTCATTCTTTATTGTATTACATAACATACCTGAACATTCAACGTTACCTGGCGCTCAGACATATCTTCTGAATCCAGCAGTGTATGTAGCAAAATGTAGCCTACGATTTTATTTTCTCGTACCATGCAATTCAAATGTATATTATACTTTTTTTCTCATTTACTAATATTTTTGAGATGCTTCTTTTCGTCCCGAGTCCCTTGGTTCAAGACAAAGGACTAGTTTGAATTCTCTCACATGTAAACTGTCTTGTCGAGGGATTTGTTGTAAGCTTTTGGGTTTACCGATGGGTTAAAATACTTCGAAATATGATCAACTATTTGTTTGAAATCTCATCATGTGGTCAAATTCAAAAGGATTTTTTGGAATCTAGATTTTTTCTTTAAAAAAATGTTAAAGTCTACGGACAATTACAAAGTACGTTAACAGGACTAGTGCAAAGTACGTTCTAAATTCTATACAGTCATTTTTGTGACTTTTGAGATTACATGTGCTTAAGTGCAATCTGTGTAATTTTAGCAATACGATTTGCTGGAGTTCTACGATCATTAGCTCTACGATTCGGGATACTTCATCCCTCACAGCTCAGCTGTTGACACTTTCCGAAACAGTCTGAGAATTAGACCCAATTACTCCGTCGGTCCGGCTGATTTATCTGACCGGGCCCGGGGGGCAGTTCTGGGAACACCCTGTAGATCATGCCCAGCGGCCGGGGTGGCGCCGGCGTCGGCGGCGGAGGCTGCGAGCGGCGTCTTTATAGTAGATTGTGACCGACTGACCGTCAGGAAAAGTGGCGGCTCAGTGTAAAGATTCCAAAGCCGGCAAGTCAGATATTCCTCTCTGTCATAAAAATGTAGTCAGGAACATTTTGATGTTTCTAAAACTTAGTGCAGTTAAGGAGCTCTTAAATTCAATGGATCCTCTATACGAAACCCAGGATGTAACCTTATGTTCAAATATTGTATTGCGAGAAAAACTCACTTTTCTTGAAAAAGGTGAACCCTCTAACAACCAAAAAAGGCCTCGAATGCCTGAAAACGTCATTACAAGTTCAAAGACTTTCTTAGAGAGAAGGCGGGTGGTCAACAATTCCTAGAAAATAACTGAATAAATAGCTGTTATGTCCAACCAATTTTCCATGGGTATTCGCTTTTCTTGAAAAAGGTTATCACTCTCTAAACCAACAAGGGTCTCACATGACTGAAAACGTCATTACAGGTTCAAAGACTTCATTAGAGGGAAGCTGGGTGGTCGGCATAAATGACGGGGGAACAACAGGTGACAATTGAGAAGCAGTCGACTGACAACCAGCTGTGACTGTGGGTAGTCTAGTCGATCCATGGACACAGAAACCGATGCAAGCCTATCAATAGTCGATTTTCTGCTGTATCAACTTTCTGCTTTTTTGATCTTGCAAGCTTGCATTGGTTTAACCAAGGTTTATATCAAATAAATTATAGACATCAGGATGGTGAGTATCTAAAAACGTCTCAGCCTCCCGGAAGATGCCGTAGACTGACTAACACTTTTGCACTTTCCTTGATTCCTTGATTCCTTGATTTAACAATTGGAGATGGCTATCAACAAGAAAATCTTGGGTATTGTGCAAAAGTTTGGGTATTCGCAAATTCAGAAAAAAGAATAAAAGGTGTTGTCGTAAATAATTAGATGTTAAGAGATTACCAAAATGAAGAAAAACAATTACTACTACAGAAAACATTGCATTAATAAAACCAAATAACTCTGATTATTTTATGTAGAAACTAATTTATTACTAAATCTCTCAGCTGTCCTGAAATCTCGTCTGCACAATGGCCTTTTGCATCAAAACACAATTCTACTTTCCCCTGTCACAAAGAACCCAGCCACTGTCATACCACATTTTGTTTATGTCAGCTGACACAATACAAACACACACTCATTATTGTCAATCAACATCTTCTCACTTCAGTGTTTACTTCCTACTATTTTCGCTCATTTTCCACGATGGGGATCCCCAGAGTGAACGACTGCTGCTTCGTCCTCGACCTCAAGTTGGGCTGCATCATCATCGGCGTCATCTGCGTCGTGATCGGCATCCTGTTCGCCGCCAACGAGCAGCTGGGGGACGACAACCGCGGCAACACCGCCAAGTTGACCGGCACCGTCGCCGCCATCCTGTACATCGTCACCGGCGCCCTCATCCTCGCCGGCGTCCTTCTGGGCATGGGCATCCTCGTGCAGGTCGGCGCCATAGTCCTCCTGGTGGTCTGGATCCTCAACTTCGTCGTCGCCGTTCTGGCCTTCATCGACAACGGAAAACCTGTCCCTATCATAATTGATCTTTTATTACTCGTACTGGTCATTTACTTTTGTCTCGTCTTGTGGAGTTTTGCCACATGATTGGGTATGCCCCGGTGAATTACTGCGTAGGTTAGATGAGTTTTAAGTTAGTTCGAGGTTTAGAAACCGTGCATTGTTACTGTCATTTTATTTTTAGTTTTGTTTGATTGAATAAACCATTTTTTATTCATGTTGAAGACTTCCGGAATTGGTTAATCAATAATGAACAGTTTTACATACCTTGACGTCGCAATTCCACAAAAGTTCAACTTATTACTGTTGACTATAGTTTCGTCTTCTACGAAGTCATTATCAAAACTATCAGAACGTTAAAATATCATTCTTCTGAATTTCGTCTTGAGTTTAAAATGACATGGGCACAACAGAACTGTACAACACTTAAAGAATAAAACAGTTTGCCGACCGGCACCAGTCACTGAACTTTTTTGCGTTCTTATAGTTTTGATAATGACTTCGCAGAAGTCGAAACTATAGTCAACAGTAATAAGTTGTAATTTTGTGAAATTGCGACGTCAAGGTATGTAAACCTTTTCATTACTTAACTAGTTTTTTTCTGTATTTATATTGTAAACCAAGTGAACATTTTCACTCTTGAATCTAGGGTTTGTGATTTGCCACAGTTGACATTTAGCCATGTAACAAATTTGGTATTCTTAAAAAAAACTCTCCCGATGCATTTCCTTCAGTACTTTTGATTATCCTTCCGATATAATTTGGTTCCATGATGTCCCATCGTATCGCTGTATTACCTTCCACGTCAACCTTTCAAAAGTTTGAACACGATGCAAACTGTTCAAACTATTATATAAATTATTACTTTTACTATACCTTACTTTTTGGTTGAGTATTTGGAACCTATTAGGATGAAATTATAAAAGAAACCATGAATTCTCTTTTAACTGCAAATTAACCTTTAGGTATCTTGTAGTATTTCGATTATTTAAATACTTTTACAATTTTAAAATGTGAGGGTTTGAACACTTTTTCGAATTCCATTTAACACTACTTCATCAAGTTCTTGAAACGTTCTTTGTAACTTGCGGGAGAGATTTTAAAGTTGTACTGTAACGACTTGAGGGGAGAAAAAATTGGCGGGTGTGGTCCAAGTCATTGGATTCCATTTGTAGTTCAAAACGCCAAGTTTCAATTTTGGAAACACGAAAAATTATCACACTAACGCAACCGTATAAAAAATGGTGGTGCGGATTTCTTGAAAATAATCAAACTAATCTAAACTCCTACAAAGCATTTTTGGCGCGTTTGGAGGAGAAAGTATCAGTTGCGATTTAAAAAGAAGAGCTCTCCGTTGAGGCGGCCTTGTCTAGGCGTATTGTTCCCGGTGTGCCTAAGGACCCCACTCGAACCTCGTTTATTTATGACTTGTTCACCGAACTCCGGACAAAAGACCCTGGACCGGGGGCATTGTTACAGGGCGGCCGCCACAGACGACAGCCTGGAGGACTACTTTCCGTAGAGGAGAGCGGGGAAGTAGTTGGTGTTTGTCATTAGATCGTTGGCTCAAAAGTGAGAGAAATTTTATCAAACTTCACTCAAAAGTGAGGAGAAATTTGATCAAACTTCGCTCAAAAATGGAGAGAACATTAAATAAAATGAATGATTATGATTTAGTACTGTATAGACTTTTTTAACGTTACTGGAAAAGCAACCATCCAAACTCTGTTACTACACATTAAAACATAGGCTAAAAAATTGTCTCATTCTCCATTTGCCTGTGATATAGATATGCAATGTGACTATGAGATACTTTTTTCGTAAGCAATATTTCAGTAAACGCGCGGGCCGTCCACAATAATTGCTAAATTTTATAAACTATCACATTACGTAAATTAAAAATAACTTTAAAAGTATTCCAACTGAAAAATTATTTGTAAATACGAAATGACCGAAATGTCAGCCTAATTTTTCATCCAGCTTTGTATTACTTTAGTCCATCTATCAGCTTCATAAATATTCAATTATTTCGTAATTGTATTTGGACATCTAAGCATCTAGGCAAGAGTTCATATATGTTTATAGGGGCGAGGTAGTTGTGGGGCTAATGGGAAATGGGAATCAAAAGTAAACATTTTCACCCCTTCCCAGTCTGGAGGTGATTGGGTGAAGCCCTAGGAAACAAATTTTAATTGTTTGTTAGTTCGACTACTATTAAGGCTTTATTGACCCTAACAATTTTCAAAGACTTATATGACATAGCCGTCTCCAATGACGTTACATTAGTTACATTAATGACATAATGACAACATATAATTTAAAAAAAACTGACAACTATGTGAACCTTTTAGAAACAGATTACTAAATAAAAAATAATGTATTTAGTCGTATAGTCGACTTTCGTGTTCTTTTAAATAGTTTTATGGATGCTTTAGTGTTGCGTTTCCAACATCTTTTCCCATAAAGCAAAAGATAACCGACAGAGCATAATTTAAGAGGGTTCCCTACCAACAGCAGTTTTCGTTTTTCTGCGACACTAGCGGCGACTTTTGGAACTGCGGCTCCGTAAGAGCCCATGTTAAATTTGTGCACTTTTCGCCGCGCAAGCCAGTGCAGGGGTAAACGCGGTGTCATTTAGCGTCTCCATTTCTTAAAATAACAGTTATTCGGAAATACCATTGTACAGATAATGAGTTGTAGAGTGTTTATTGCTTCTTTAAAATCGTATATGCTCACTCATTAAAAAGATACATGGCGTTAAAGTTGGTCAACTTCAACGGAATGTATCTTCAGAATACGTTAACATGAACTATTTTGGGTTAGCAATTAGCATTCTACCACTCTTTATCTTTGAAATGCTATGTTAAATTAAATTTTATTTTGAAAACTGTAGGCGCTAAATGACACCGCGCGGAGCGTGTTTAGGCATGTTTTGGCGTAGGTAGGGAACCCTCTTAACCGTTATGTCCGGCTGTTAGTCCGGCTCGGAAAAAACCCTTTCTGTTTACGCAGTGCTGCATTGACTTAAAACTACAGGAACAATACAATAATGAAATTCAAGAAAATCTTTAATTTGTTTGCCTAATAATTAGTGGGTTATTTCGTTGGTTAATCTTAGGATATCTCTTGTTATCTTTGGTTGAGTCGTATGAAAATTCATTTGCCCAAAATACGTAATTCTAATTTTTCTTAGAGTAGGCCTATCTAAATCGGGAAAGTAGGGAGGAGAAGAAGAAATACCTCTTCCTCCTCCATTCTCCTATGTGATATAAACTCCAAATGCTGTGTCCACAGCACTCTCATAAGTTTAATATAGTACATTAAACGTACGCTATGAAAGAAATTTCCGCAACAAGACCGGCCGAAAATGAGGTTTTGCAGGCCCAAGATCGTGTTTCAAATTCGAGACGAAGTCGAGAATTTGAATCGATCGAGAGCTGCAAAACCCTTTCGGCCGAGGTGCGAACACTCACCACATTAGACTTTTTTTACAAAATAAAAAATCGGATTAATTATTTGACACACTTTGAGGATATGAGCGACGATACAACTTCTTTGTCGTGGTTTAAACAAACACAGCTATGAAAATCATATGATCGCAACTATCCTGTCTTTGGAACCTATAGAATGCCGTAGAATTATGTGATGTTCTCACGTTGTTTCAAGCAAATAAACGATCAGCTGACTTATTATACGGCCCTCTGACTGAAAAGAGCTGGTTCACGCGCCCACCAATTGACGTTAGTAAATCAGGTGATTATATTACGTTGTAGCGTGATGAAAACTTAGTTGTTTCATTTAATTCTGAACAATTAACACCAGGTGCTGTGTCGTAGATGATCAAGAACAACAGGTGAAGTAGCTTCCCTTTTCAAAAACCTGGTTTCTCACGCCTTTTCATTGGAGTTGAAAGGGTTGTTTACCGTGAATCGCGCACTATGACGGACTGCCTTAGCGTTATTGGGTAGCTTATATCTCCATCTGCCCATTCTTACATTTTGAGGCCCACACCTTTATTACGATGACTTCGGGCGTGCAGGTGTGAAAGATTTGGAACACAACTTGCAGAAACTCAAAAGTGTTTTCGAAGATGACTTTTGGAACCGACAAGTAGGAAACACGGATCTATTCATGGCTCTTAGCTTCTGTGACAAGTAGAAACTAGGTTAGTGTCTGTTGACAGGAGAGCGGTGAAATAAAGATAAATGATCTTTTAAAGCGCACGTAAAAGCCATTTAAGAGCCAGGACTCTATATGTGGGATGCTGGGGGATGAAAATATACCTTTGGAACTACTTTTGTTTGAGGATACTCCAACAACTAATTCTTTGCGCTTCTTTCTTCTTCACAAAATGTTTATATGCTCATCAGATTTTGTTGAAACGCTTATAACAAGTCAATCAAAAGACCTACAATCCTCCGTAATTTCAATATTTTCAATGTTATTGTGTAAACCGAAACATTATAAACTCTTGTATCCCAAAAATATTCTGATAACCGCTTTCGTGGAGTATATTCAAGGTTTGATTAAGAGTAAGGTTTATTGTTAATTATTCATTGAATGATACGTTTTTTAAACCAAAATAACAATTCTAATTCACTGAACGGCAAAAGTTTTATCTAAAACCTTTTAATACAACCACAGATGAAACGTTTTCTTTATCCGTGGAAGAAAAACTTTAGGGTTAACGAATCACTTTGTGCCGTTTCTGCCCCTCTCTTCTGCTACAGTCTTTAATGTAAACTCTTAATGTATCCCAAAAATATCCTTATGTAACCACCATTCACGAGCATAATTTATGGATTGATTAAGTGGAATGCTTTTTGTAAGATTGTTCGCTGATTGTCATGAGTCAATACGTTTTAAAGGGGAATACAAACGAATCGAATTCATTAACAAGTGAAAGTTTTATCTGAAGCTCTTGAATTGAAATTTTGTACTATTGATCAATAGTACAACCACATAGTTTTTCATCCTTGGTAAAAAAATGCAAACAAAAAATTGAGTGATAACGAGCCAATTTGTGCCGTTTCTACCCCTCTTATCTGCTGCAATCTTTACAAGCCCCGACCACTCAAAACTAAACACTGCCCGAACTGCTGTAGTGCTAATTGCTTCACACCGTTAGCAGGCGGTGTTTTTGCAAGGAAGTTTGGCCAGAGCCTAGTCCACACACCGCCGCCGCCGACAACAATGCGAGCCCAGGAATGTCGTGGTTCTCGGAAGGCCCTGGTCGATGGGTCGATTCATTATATCGACAACGGGGGTGTTTTGCGGCGTGGGGGGGAGAAACCGGTTGGGAATTACGGAATTTCGAACCTCCCCAACCCGAATCAGCTTAGGCACTCGGGTCGTAGGTCATTATCTAGCCGGTATAAATAAAGATGTTCTGATACTTCCGATACTAGTGCGTATCGATTCACAGTATCGGTATCGTATCGAATCACTCGATATTATCGTGATATCGAGAGAAAGTGTGGAGTATCGAATCAATATTAAACGCATAAGAGGAGGAAAAATTAATAAGATTATCTGCCCAGAAATTAAAGCAATTTAATACATCTTCGACGTTGCGTTTTTGCCCCTTATTTTATTTCTTTCTGCAGCTTTTATTACTGCCCTTTATACCTACCGACTCTATTATGGCTCCTCCGTGTTTCGTCTGCTAGGCCGGCCAGTGCAGCGTCTGGATGTTTTAGTTTCGTAACTAAGTACTCAGGTTCGGTGTTTAGTGATTGATCAGATATTAAGATTAGTTTATTGATTGTGAAATGGCTCCCAGAACAATTACAATTTTGAATCATTTTAGAAAGGAGGACAAGAATGTAACAACGTGTAAGCTGTGTTTGAGAGACGCATGAAACACATGAAAACAAACCATGGAAAAGAACATGAAACATTCCCATCAACAATTAAAAACAACCTTATTTAATATGAACTTAATTATTTTTTACTTTTTTCCAGATCTCTTCTGATTCGATACAGATACCGATACTCACGGTATCGATACTTTGGATCCGATAATAACGGGGTTTCGATACTTTGCTTCCAATACTGATTCGATACGAAATATCGCATCGAAGTCGGTATCGGAACGACCCTAGCGATACCGATACCGATACTCTCTGTATCGATACTTTGGATCCGATAATAACGGGGTTTCGATACTTTGCTTTCAATACTGATTCGATACGAAATATCGGATCGAAGTCGGTATCGGAACGACCCTAGCGATCCCAGGAATGTCGTGGTTCTCGGAAGGCCCCGGTCGATTCATTATATCGACAACGGGGGAGTTTTGCGGCGGGGGGGGGGAGAAACCGGTTGGGGATTTCGAGCCTCAACCCGAATCGGCTTCGGCACTCGAATCGCGGGCCATTATCTATTGGTATAAATAGCCTCGCCGCGCCTGCGGTCGTCGGGTCCTTTAAATCAATTATTCTCTTTGTTCTTTTTACTCTGAGGAAAATACGTGGGATGAACGCACTCGAAATGTTCCCTCATATTTAAATGGGTCGAGAATATGGGGTCTCGGAACAAAAGAATGCAACTGAAGGAGGAGTCATGTGTTGTGTCGTATCTTATAACGAGTAAGTGTTTTTGTGTAATGCATTTCCTTTAGGGATTCTTCGAAATTAATACCTGTCTCTATCTCCAGCTCGGTATAAAAGAATTAAAAGAGACTGATCTTAAAAATTCCTGAAATAATTTTGGTGATTACAGCCGATTCAGGTGGTACTGACTGTCTGCGAAACACATTGTAGACAACTAGCTAGTCATGGAAATTTTAATAGTTATAATTATTCTATTTTTTATTGAAAACCTAAATCAAAAAGGTAAGTCCGACTGAAATTTGTCATTCACTATTGCTATTAGCTATTCAAAAAATAATTAATATGTGGGGTTTTTATAAAGAAAAATCCACCTTAAATTCTAAACCGATTCGGAAATAACTCAGCGTCAATATTTGGTCGACACATCGGGCAATCCGTATTTGACTCGGATGAAGAGTCAAATTGGTCAATTCAAGCGATGAAAATTGGTCATTTCAAACGATTTAATGTAATAATGGTATTTCTCCATAAAACGTAACATTAAAATACAAGTTATAACTAAACAACTTTAATTATAAGTAATGGAGTAATCGCAGTTGTATAAAGAAAATAGTGTCATTACTGAAATCGTGGTCTTGCAAGCAAAACAACCAAATATCTAGTTGTTGCAAAAGCCATTAATCGCTTCATACACCTGCATTTCCTTGTGTAGGCTTCTTCTACCAATGATTAAAGAGAGCGATAATTCCTTGGAATAAGGGAACCTAATCATAAAACCAACAAAGCATTTCAAACGGGAGAATAATTTAAGGGGTCCCCCGTAAAACGTTCTAAGCGACAAAAATCTAGTTTCGAGTAATCAAGCGTTGAAAGTTGAATTCTAAAATTTACGGTTTTTTTCAAGGTTAGAACTTAAAATCATGTATAATTTGTTAATGACCTATTTATAACATCATAATGTAGCCTTATATTGAATTTTTACTTACCATTAATCATTTTAAAACATTTTACGAGGTTTATTTGGGGTTATAACGTTCTAAACGACTGGCGTATGAAACGTTTTCTGACGGACTGCTCTTCTGCTTTGGAAGAAAACATCATGGGAGTGTAGGAATACCAACATAAACGAAAATAAAACTCAAAATTAATCAATTTTATTGATATAAAAGTATAAAAACGTAATTTTGTCACATAACGTGAGACGTCATTTTGCTGAAAATGATCAAAATGTGGTACTTATAACGTTATTCTACTCAAGTGGAAAAATCACTTCTATTGGGGGCAATTTTCCAGGCCTCGGCTATTTAGTTTTTGAAATAAGGCTAATCAAGCTTTTCTATACTCATTTCTGGTCTTATCCTTCCACTTTCCAATATTTACTTCACGTCTTTTATTTTTATTTACGCGATTTTGGTCGCTGGGCGACAACGCAACGACCGGCGGTTAGTCCATCTTTCGGCGAATAGAACGTTTTTCCCCTAAAAGTCCGTGTAGTCCCACGAAGCACGCAAACTTTGACAGACGAAATCAGGGCTACCAACTCAAATATCTTCAAAACAAAATATACCACGGTGTAGCTCGTGTCCTAGAGAACCTTTTTCACTAAATATCTACGATTTTGAAATTTTGTCGCTTAGAACGTTTTACGGGGGACCCCTTCAATTTACGTCAAACCGGAAATAATGAAGATGAATGTTACCACCAGTGGAGGCCCCACATGGTCAGGCGCCGCGAAAGCAGCGGAGGTCAGGCTAGTTGTGAGTTTTGAGAAAGGTCTTTTGTAAACGCCGCCAGAAAAATAACATCCGCTCATCCGCTGGAATCGGGATTGCAACAATGGTGCATCTGCTCACGTGGATGTTGTGTTGGGCAGCTGGCCATGGTTTCATTCGATTTTCCTCATGGAGAAATATTTTGTCAGCTATTTCGATCATGATCAGGGTTCTCTCAAAAAGGCACCGTGTGGACTGAAAAGGCACCGAAACTCTTTTGAAATTTTGGAATATTAAGCTTTTTTTGTAAATCGTTCATTTTCATTAAATTTTAAAGAAAAATTGTAATTTAACACATTATTTTAATCAAGGCCGTAGCCAATGGGGGGGGGGTTAGGGGGTCAGAACCCCCCCCCCCCCGAAATAGTCGAAACTCCCCCCCAAAAAAAACGCCGCGAGCAATCGTAGAGGGGCCCGGAAACAGTGAAAAAGGGTCGAAAAGTACACACGCGAGTAAAAATAAAAAAGGTCACCACTTTTCCCGAGCCGGAAATTCACCTGCCGGCCCTGTCCAAACCCCCCCCCCGAAAAATTTCCTGGCTACGGCTTTGATTTTAATCGAGATGTTTTGAGAAATTTGCTAAAAAAGAAATTTCATACAACTACATTTTATATAGTTTATAGTTGACCTGTATTCAGCCAGTATTAGTGCCAAAGTCTAATGTTATTGGAAGACCAAGATTCTTTTTTCAAATGGTGGTTTCAGATCTAATTTCACTTGATTTACATGACTGGAAGGTTTTAGAAGTCCTGTTTGTTTTCAAAACGTTTGTCTGGCAATCATTGATCAGCGCACTTTAGATATAGCTGCCTCAACCGGTATGCGGTGTACCGGTGTACCATATCCTCATCGAAGTCGGTCCGGTTTTTGGTAATTGCTCTTATTTACGAAACCCGTTGACATTTGGTCCAGCCAGCTCGAGCCAAATCTCTCCTATATTCACCTTTCTCTTATTTATGTGGGTATACTGGTATACTTGATTTAATGAGCAAGACGTAAAAAATCAAATCCTGAAATTTCGATTTTTTGTGTGTTTCATACCAAGAACTTCCCATGAAGCTCTGATTGTGCAAGGCTGGAGCTCATCAACAAGTCTACTGAATCCGTTCTCAAGACTGATCTGTCAGATTTATTAGTAAGGTAACGAACTGATGAATATCCCCGCACCAATTCGGTGTTTTGAGAAATATGCCACATTTTCAGAATTCACATTTTTTTCAAAGGGCCACACCTTAAATAGCCAGTTCATTCAATACAATAGTCAACCCTAATTACAGAGATATGAAAAGGTCTTAATCATTTAATCATTCTTAATAAGACAGGTACCTCATGGAGGACGTTACCCTGAATATGAGTGAAGGATGAGTGTGATGATCGTGATGATAGTGGCGCGATCTTGTAGCCTTGTTACTGACTAAGGTTGGCTCGTTCCTTAGACAGGATTGTTAATTAATAGCTGTTAATTAATGGCAGCTGGCTCCAGAAACAACCCTTCAAAAAGCTACTAACTTTTATCGGGATCGATCCGGCTACCTACAAGTTTGTAGGCGGGCACTATAACCACTACACCAACCAGCCATGAAAACATAATGTTTGACTCGTTAAGGTGCTGCTATACATACACGTCGCGTCACGTCACGTCACGTCACGTCGCGTCCACTTACGGCCAATTCGGCGATTTCGGAGGGGGTGCTATACATTTTCGCATCGATTCGCATTTTCCAGTTTCTAAGAGCCGAATGGCCGATTGGACGTCGGTGTAATTAAGCTATACATGCACGTCACGTCACGTCGCGTCGCGTCCCAATTCGGCCGATTCGGCCGTGTATGCTCTTCAGAGCATTCGAGTCGGGCCGTGCCGTGACGAGATGTGACGTCTATGTATAACCGGTTCCTTTTGATTACACAAGTTTCATTTACATCGAAAATGGACGCGACGCGACGTGACGTGACGTGACGTGTATGTATAAACCTTTATAGTGTCTACCGATTCCAACAAAGAACAGAATAAGAATGAGAGCATAAAAACAGCTACTGGAGTGGAATCAGGATTATTAGGTGTATAGATATTTCAATAAAATTATATTAAAATTTTTGTTGTTGTAATCGCAAGGAGAGCTCTACTCTAAACAAGTTTGTCTGATACACGCCTTCATACATAGTTATATACTAAATTATTCAAGTAAACATTTATAGTAAGTTAATCAATAGTGTCCTTAAACAGAAACATTTGTTATGAATTCACAGATTCTCCAGTTTGCTTCGATTCCTTTTTTAAAAACAATGTACATATTTCCATTAGTACAATATATATTCTTATGGATTTATTAAATGCATGTTTCATTGTACTAAAGGTAAGTTCGTTAACGATTATTGATTTTTTAAAGTCGAATAATCTAACTTATAACGACTCGTTTATCAGAATTGTCGAGTTTGATCTTATCGGAAAAAATCGCAGCAATCGCATCTAGTCAGTAATCGACAGTAAATAATCGAATATTCGATAAAATTAACGATTAGCAATCGATCAGCTGATTTACAATACGATTTCGATATGAGATTATTCCAGAAGGAAATACGACGAAGGCGAGTCGTTACGTTATCTCCCAATCTGGATGCCTCTGGAATGTTACTTGGTTACATCAGGGACTTTTAAGATTGAAACCGATGATAACAGAAAGAAGAGGTGGTTTCTGCGTCTGCCTTTCTTCCGGGTGAACGTAAATACAGAACCGATTGGACTGAAACATGTCTTAGAACAGGAAAGTAGTGTTCGATTCTAGAGTTTTGATTTAACAGGCTGAAAATTGGTGGAGAGATTGTACCTACACACCTGGGATCGTCATACTAAAATTCCCAAAAAATCCCACATGGGCAACATGCCGCCATTTGGAAAAAAACATTTCTGGCGGTCCGTGTTTTTTCTAAAAAAAAATGTTAATTATCACAAAAACCATAAGAGACACAAAAAAGTGTAAATGGCGTTTTAGAAAAAATAAAATTTCCAATCAAATGATTATAAATATGAACAAGAAATATTAGTAATAACTGTTGAAATTACTAATTTACTAAAATGTAATTCTAATATCCCTGTCATAGGGAATAATACATGTAAAATTTGGTGTAAAATACATTCCCTAGAGGGCTAATACCTTTGACCTTAATAAATGATAAATTATACCCACAGAATCCTGATAAAAATTTCAGTTATTGGACACGTCAATCATCAAAATTGGTTCACCACAAAGGCGTGTGTAAGCTCACAAAAAATATATTCCTTAAGGAATTTTTACAAACGTTACCATAAGGTATCATTTTCTAGAATTATGTTATTACCTGAGATTTTCTTGTATAAGTACTGTAAAATAAATTACAACGAATAGTAAAGTATATAATTACATTAAAACTACTTTCAAAGTCTGTTAAGAACAGAACAAACCTTTACTTTCAATTAATTCATATCATATCATATCATAAAATGGCAGCTGAAGTCGATAACAATGAACCCAGTTGGAGGGTTTCAACATCTTTACTTTCTAATCAGCTAATGGAACCTCTAACACCTTTTCTCAGTGTAATTTCTTTGTAATTTATACTGTTTTGTAAACAATGGTTTCTTTAAGAAACCCCTTTTTTAAATTTGTCGTAATGTAAGAGCTATTTTACGCTTTCTAGTCCATCTTTAATCATATTTTCCTCACTGCAGTGATTAAAATTTAAAATTATAAATCCTTGTAATTATATACTCCAAGTTTTTTTTTAAATTAAAACCTTCAATAGTTTTTTTTTTATTTTAATGAATATGTCTTCTTGAGTAAAAAAAATTAGTTAACCTAACATGAGAAATAGAATGGTCCTATGTACATAGCCTAACTGCGGGCTACAGTTTACTGAAAGACCCACACACTGACATTGCAATGCGGGCTGTGGTTGTAGTATGCCGACATTTTATGAGTTCAAGTACCCCAGATTGCTATGACGACAATGCAGACTGTTGATATTTTGTTACAGGTGGACGACGGAAATGTATGTATCGTCAGCCAATAGGATTTATACATTGAACATCCCATTCAGAATCAGAATCGTTTATTGCCGTTAAACATACACATGTATTGGGCAAAGTCACATTTAAAATTGTTAAGCCTAATTTAAATTGAAACAGATCATCAGGTCGTAATCTCAGAAAATGGTAACACTGAGTCTTTATTCTTTAATAGTAATTTCCATAAACTCATTGCAATTATGCGTACGGTTTTCCTCTAACCAATCTGACAAAACTTTCTCAAATTTTCTATTACTAACTACTTTGGCACTAAGAGGCAGTTTGTTAAACAACTTAATACTAAAAACATTGAAAGACTTGAGGATTTTAATTAGCTTACTATGTTGCCTAAATACCTGATGACTAGATCTTGTGAAATGGTTGTATTTGGTTTGACAAAGTGAGGTTATCTAAATTATTCTTATCATAACATTATCAGACAAAAACATACAAATTGATCACAGTTAAAATCTTGGATTGTTTAAACAAAGGCCTACAATGTTCAAATGTACCTACGTTAGATAAAATCCTCACAGCCTTTTTCTGGATCACTAAATCTCATTTATTTTTTATGTGTATTTCCCAGGGTGGTGATTCCGAAAGGAATTCGGAACTGTTAAGCACTTTGCTAAGGATGTTTATTGCTCAGTAATAACTATCCCACGAAAGACTACGGTACCGGCTTCAATTAATAACATAAACATACAAAAACATCTGTACGGGACAAGAGGCGGGAACCGGAAGTCCTCGTCTCAGATGGCGATTGTCGCAATTGTCGGCGAATCCCACCGGAAGTCGGGCAAAAACAACTGTTCCACATCTACATCTGGGCCCAAGGCCTCACCGACAATAATGACTGCTCGCTGCAAGCAAAAAGTAATGGATGCAGTACGTGAACCACTTGGATAAATGACAGAAGAACGAATAGAAATATTTTGTCATCATACTGTCCGGAAAACAGCCGTTTTTAGTTCTCTAAATCGTACGCAAAATGATCGTTTTTGGATCACTTCGAATAGGAGTACTGAAAAAACATATGGTAAATTTTGCCGTACTCGGATGTCAAAATTTGTTTATGTTACGTTTGAAATGTTGAACGATTTCTTCGCTTGAGTTTGTAAACAACTAATAGATGTGTAAATGACGATGACTATTTTGGATAACCTCAAAATTATGTAGTCTAATTTTTATCGATTAAATGGTTACTTGTACATAATGAAGAAAATAGTTGTTCATCACACGGAGCAAAAGTGTCTGCTTGGTACTCGCTCGCATTTCCAAGCTCGGCTGCGCCTCGCCTATAAATTACGACTCGTACCAAAAAGAGCCACTTTCGCTCCTAGTGATGAAAACTACTATACTTAGAGAGAATGGCACTCATTCTTACGAATCGTACGCTATGTGTTTGTTATTTTGAGTTAATCATTTTAATTTCAATAACGTTTTTCGACTATTCGCTACAAGCGAAAAGCAAAATGTCTTCAGTGGGTGAACCACTTGAATGAGACAGAAGAATGAAGAACTCCACCTAATTTTATTTAGGGTGAATGACACTCGTTCGTACTCTTTATAAATGTGTGTGTTATTTGAGTTAATATTATATCTAAATTTGTCATAGTTTTAAAGCTTTTTGTCAATTCAAAAAAGGTGTATGAATGTCATTATACTAACAACAAAAAAGAAGTCTAAAAGATTTACCGTAGCAAACATTAAAACCTCTCATTTCTGAAAGGTATTACTTCATACATGATGCATTCGAAATTCAATAAAGCCTCCGAGTAGACCGGCCACGCACGGGAGAGCGGCGCGGCGCGGCGTCGCTTTTGACGAAAGTGACGCAATTTTGAGTGAAAAGCCGCCAAATATTTAATCTGCATGTGGGCCCCTTCCCTGCCCCTTCCCTGCCCCTACCCCTGCCCCTTCCCTGCCCCTACCCCTGCCCCTACCCCTGCCCCCTACCCTGCCCCCTCCCCTGCCCCTCCGATCGAAATGACGGATGAATACACGACAAAGGGGCTGGGGGCGGATTGTTTGTCTGTTTGAAAAATTAAAACATCTCGACCGCACTGCCATTAATGACCACAACATGTTGTGGGGATCCGGGGGATGGGAACAAGGGGATAGAAATTAATTATAGGTCAATTTCTGGGAATTAAGAACCTAGATTACATTTTTAGGGGATGGGGATGGGGGAGCCAACTTAATATTAACGGGTTGATAAAAAAGTAAATCCTGGAATTTCTAAGTGAGAAATAAGCTTCAGAAAACTATTGAGTTGCTTGGGTCAGTACAGTTAGTGATTGTTTTTCAGTTAAAATAATGAATGAATGATCAATGTTAGCCTTTGTATTGATTTATAAAACCCGATTTATTGCGTATCAATTAAATCCCTCCTTGCGCTTTGGACTATTTCTAAAATCACTAAAAATTATACCCAAATTGGCCCTTAGGGTATGCCTTTTAAAGATATTTAACTAAAATATGGAAGGAAACTGAAAAAATGCTACAATAAAAAATAGCATAATACACAATGCTGCAAAATTATAAATTATTCTTCCTTGTCAGTTTTGAGGAAAATTACCTGATTATAAGTTGAAGGGTTCATTAAAGGCTGCGGAAGGGTCCTCTTTCTCTATGTTTGATTTGAGATTATATTGTTTTAGTGTCATATTCTCGGGAGATCTGAAACGCTCTAGCTTATAAAAAAGCTATACTATAGCTTTTTTACTATACAAGCTATACTATAGCTTATATAGTATCGTTGAGTTCGAGGAAGGTTGGGGCACTTTGGAATTTCGTGGCGAAGAGACGTGGAGATTTCGGGAATCAAATCCATAAGACTACACTTGGCTACAAACTTGTGTTTCTAGTAATCAAATCCCTGAATCCTTTCTCCTATTTTGTCTCCAAAGAGAGAATCATTCAATAAGAACCTTCACCGAAGGAAGGATTTTACCTCGACCAAAGATCGATCACATCTTTAAGACGCAACTAAAGTGCACAACTAAACCACGTGCGTACATTATCGTTTCTTCAAGAAAAACCTCATTCTTCCCTTTTTGGTTCCAAAGGAAGATTCATTCCGTACGAGCGTCAAGCGTCCTGGAAGTGCATGTTTACGTGTTGCCAAAAACTAGTTATTTACCCGGTTTTCGGGTATTTTGGAGGCCTTGCGGGGATTAAGAAAAAATCGGGGATTTTAGACTTAGACTGTGGGGATTTACCCAGCAACCTGGACATTTAAAAATACCCCCGTTGCAGCAGACCTGCATACTCAGCGAATTTCAAATGCAAAACAACATATTTCAATCCAACATAGCGAGATTTGACATGTTTTTGAAAGCTCCATAAGAATAATATGGGAAATGAGTATGCAGGTTTGCTGCTACGGGTATATTAAAACTAGGTGGTTTTAATTCAATATTTAGTAGATCTGAACTAGAAGAAGCCATTTACCAAGTTTCATTAAGATACGTTGAGAAATAAGCGAGATATAGAATTTTACTTATTCCCCATAAGGTTAACATTGGGACAACGTACTGTGTTTACCACTTTCAATATCTCGGTAACCAATGGACATAGAGCAGTGATTCAAAATACTAAATTGTTTGTTTTTTTTAGCAGAATTCAATGGTGGTAACAAAAATTGGATTATTTTTATTTTTCTATACAAAAAAACTCAAAAAACCCATTTTTGGGGGGGTTTACCCCCCTTTACCCCCCCTTCCGGTAGTCCGATCGGGCTGGTTTTCGAACTCGTCCGAATAATTACTACTTTACATGGCTGTGCCAAATTTCATTCAGATTGGACCATTTTTACGGCCGCTATCGTGCTTAAAGACACACACACACTCATATATATATATATATATATATATATATATATATATATATATATATATATATATATGAAAATGAACGAATAGTGTTTTTTGCTTCTGGGGGCCCCAAAACGAAAAATTATCATGGTCTCGGGCTTAGGTCTTACCATGAGTACTACGGTAACAGCTTCTTCCCTATTGGGGAAATTCGCTAAAACGGGTAAAACCGGGTATTTTGGAGGATTTGTTTAAACTCTACATAATTTTTTAGTTGGTAGTATTCGGTATGGTTTTATTGGTTTCAGTGTTGCCAGAAAACGGGTATTTGCTTGGTTTTCGGGTATTTTGAAGTCCATTCGGGGATGCATAGTGGATTAAGGAAAATTGGGTAAAATTGGCGATTTTAGACTTGAGCTGCGGAGATTTACCTGGTATCCTAAATACATAAAGAAGGGTAAAGCCGGGGATTTTTTAATTATGATTTACTTTGCAAATATCCAATGTTCATGCAAGATGAGGAACATAATTTTTGTTTTCATGGTTTTGAGAACAATACTCGAAGTAAATAGACATATACTTGCACACAATGCAGTTTTTTATGCAAGATTTTCCTTCTACCTAGTAATTTTAGGAAACTACCCGGTTTGAGGTGTTTTGAAAGTCAGAAGGTTTTTCGAGTAACCACCCGGTTTTTCGTACTTGCGGGGATTTTTGGGGATTATTGCAAAAAACCCGGGTAAAAGCGAGGGTTTAAATAATTGGTTTAGCGCGTAAAATGACAAATCCTCACTGACAACACTGATATTTACCGTAAACTAGCCGCGGAAGTGGCGTGTGCGCGTGCGGAATCTCCGAGAGCGCGGATTGGTCACAGACTGCACGTGGCTACAGAGGAGACCGCCGCAGCTGAAAAAAAATATTGGAAGTGTGGAAGGGTTACGGCCAGTTGACTTTTTACAATGTCAAGGTTTAATGGTTGTAAGGCCGAAAGACGACATTTCTTTGAGACCTACGGTCGTTAAGTGAATTACTGCAAGAGTTTTTATTTTGTCGCATAATCGATCAACTTTCGAATTTGTATAAGTACCCGGTGGACCGAGCCTTGCTCGGTGTTATTTCATGTTTACCAGTTCATCCAATTACTATAACATATTTTCGATTTACTATCCTTGTTTTCACTAGTTTGTACTAGTTTTCAGTTACAAGCCTATCCTTGTTATTTTCGTTGTTAACCCATAAGGCCAATGTTAAAATTTTACAACTTTAAAATTCGATTTATTACGTTATTAGATTTTCTCTGGCCAATCAATCTGCATAAAAGACGATTTTGAACCATAAATTACTAATTTACAGACTTTGAAGGAAATCCTCGGAGCCGTTTTTGAGATCGTTGTGCAAACAAGCAAGCAAGCAGGCACGCACGCACGTACGATAACATTGCTCGTATAAGAGTATAATAATATAGGATGTGATGGGAGGGAAGATGTTTACATCATTGAAAACAGGCAGGATAACACACAGAACTAAATATAAGGGGCGAAGTGACAATTTGTTGAATATTTGTATGGAACATTACCATGCAGTGGTCTGTGAAGTTAGCGTATCCAAATTAGCTTTAGATTAGATTATTTGGGTACGCCAACTCCTCAGACCTCAACTACACTACCTACTACCCTTTAAGCAACTTTCTGTAGTTATGTTGACAGCTAGCACAGAGTCACTCAAGCATTAAACTACTTTAGTTTCACATCTGTGATAAGTGATTTATTCCATCATGCGTCCAAGCAGGTCGGGTACAGTACCGAAAATATGTCATGCGTCATGAAGTCACTTGTTCACGCCTATTATTTTGGGTTATTTTAAAAAGTTGCACAGTTAATTACTATAACATTTTTACAATATAAGAATATTGGAGATACAGACTGTACTAGCATAGTTAATTTGAATGGAACTTCTAATAACCTAATGATTGAGCCATCACACTTCATCCACCGTACATCCCCAAAAAGAAGGTTGGGTTACAAAAATTAATTCTCTACCCCTCACTGACCTCGCACTAAAATCAAGATGGTGTTATAAAACCACAAAATCAGGTAGAGGGGGCGACCGCCCCCATGCGGGCTCAAAATTGGCCCCACGGGGCTACCCTGTTATTTACCCCCAACCGCCCCTTTAATCCATTGTTACTAATAAAGGGCACATTATGGCAGTTCGGACGTACGCCGCCGGAATCAGTTGTTAGAGCTATTGTTTGTTAATAGAGAGAGGCTGGGCGCCACTGACGCCACTGATCATTCATGTGTCCGTCCAAGTGAGGATATATGCGTCACAAGGGACCGATGCGATTTTTTATTTTTTAAATTTTAATCGAATTTTAGGCTGGTGGTTATATTAAATTTACCCAAGACCCAGTATCGTGATATTAAAACATGTAATACCCCCGTTGCAGCAGACCTGCAAACTCAGCGAATTTCAAATCCAAAACAACATATTTCAATCCAACATAGCGAGATTTGACATGTTTTTGTAAGCTCCATAAGAATAACATTTGGAATGAGTATGCAGGTTTGCTGCTACAGGTATATTAAAACTGGGTGGTTTCAATTCATTATTTAGTAGATCTGAACTAGAAGAAGCTATTTACTAAGTTTTATCTATATATGTTGAGAAATAACCGAGATTTAGAATTTTACTTTATTTCCCATAAGGTTAACATTGGGACAACGTACTGTGTTTACCACTTTCAATATCTCGGTAACCAATGGACATAGAGCAGCGGATTTTATTTTTCTACGTAAAAAACTAAAAAAACCCATTTTGGGGAGGTTTATCCCCCTTTACTCCCCCTTCCGGTGGTCCAATCGGGCTGGTTTACGAACTCGTCCGAGGGATTACCACTTTACATGTCTGTACCAAATTTCATTAAGATCGGACCATTTTTACGGCCGCTATCGTGCTCACAGACACACACACACATATATATATATATATATATATATATATGTAGATGTATATATATATATATATATATATATAGATATATGTAGATGTATATATATATATATATATATATAAAATTTCGAACGAATGGTGTTTTTTGCTTCTGGGGGCCCTAAAACGAAAAGTTATCATAGTCTGGGGCTTAGGTCTTACCATGAGACCTACGGTAATAGCTTCTTCCCTATAGGGGAAATTCGCTAAAAGGGGCTACACACTTTAAAATGAGAATATGGTTAATGTCAGAACGTATACAGAGTATTTACTAAAAATCCTTCAGGAGTTCGGGATACGGTTACTTACATCAACTGAGAAAAAAGTTCCTATAAACATGGGTCCTAAAATGCTCGGTTAACCGTCTGTCGGTATGTATGTGTTTTCACATGACTTCGCATAACTTTGGAACCACTGAAGATGTAAACTTTAAACTTGGTGCGTACGTGTTGACTAACAGGACCTCTTTTTTTGCGGAGTGTCGAGTTTCTGGTTTGTACCATTTAAAAATGGTAACCATTTTTATATTTTAAAACTTGATATCTAAAAACAGTAAATTTTACGAAAATTATACAGGGAATAAAAAAGCTGCGCAATTTAATTTCTTAAAAAGCCATATAAAGATTGTTAAGATCAAACTACAATTAACGGAGCTATTGACATTTTTCTAACAGAATACGTGCTAGTTTATGGCAGTTATAAAAAAATTCCGTAGGGATTTAAGTAAACACCCTATATATTTTCTGTTGCTGTATAAATTCCTGAGCAAAGACCCCTTTGCAGTGGCACTAATAATTTTTTTAACGATTCGTTATAGAACTTGATGGAGATGGAGATAGTGAAGACAAGTGTAGAGAATGAACTCTCATGAGACATTCGTAATTTGCAAACACATTCGTAAGGAATAATGTTTCAAATTCATAGCAAAAAAGAGTTTATAAAAAACAGTCTAGAGATTAAAGCTACGTTAAGTTAGCACCCTTTATATTTGCAGATGGAAACTCAATAAAACTGTCCAATGGCTTTTCTCAACTAGTGACATGACAAATTTCAGTTTGCAAAGCGAGTTTTCACCCCTTACCAGGAAAATTAAACGTTTCCCGAGCTGCAGGAAGTGTTAGGTCTGGAGATGGCGATAAAGATAATTCACAGCTGATTCACAGGCAGGTGAGTTCTTCGTGACCATCGAATAATTACCTCTAATTAACCCCAAAACGCTCCAAAACCTCTCGCAGCTGTCCCTCTATGCCCGTGGATTAGAGGGCACCTGCTTGTTGTAATTAGTTTTACTACAGTCCATCAAATTAGGTACGTGAACATACCCATTTTAGGTTTTCCTCTTTTTATTAGACATACACATCAAAGTGAAGTTAACGATGGATCAATGCGCTTTTGATTACGGTGAAACTTTAGTGATGCTTGCTACTAGCTGGTAATGCTGATCTTCTTCCGTAGACGGGAAAAATATCTTAAAAATTTATGAGATTCTTTCAATATTTGTATGCGCAAATGAAAGTTGTTATTAACGCCCAAGCCATGCGACATAATAATAATTAATTAAGTGCGACATAATTTTTTTCAGGGAAGCCGATTTTACTATCTCCAAAACTTGTGTAATCGGGAATTTAATGTTATATCTTGCACTGAAGACCATTACGCTATCCTCTGAGCTATCCACTATCAACACGAGCACATAATGTTGATAAAGTACTTTGTTAGGAAATATTAAATTAGCAGTTGCCCGTGGCTTCGCTCACGATAAAAACTACAGCTGATCTTACATCTGCTCTTTGAACTGTCAAATTTTAATATTCATAGCTGTTTACAATTCAGTATTTGAATGTTTGCATCCTTATAAAATGTAAACATTGAAGCTAAGGACGTTCTCATGGGGCGCAGCCCGAGGTGATTTTAAGGATTTTAAGGAATTAAATACGCCTATGTCCTTTTCTGATATAGTGGCTCTATTCCTGCAAAATTTCAGCTCAGTTGGTCAGTTGGTCCAGTAGTTTTCACGTGGTTGAAAGACAGATATTTTTGATATTCACACAAACATCCATACTGTCACATTTATAATATTATAGTAGGATGATTTGAGTGTAATTTCAAATCACCGCAGGTTAAAAATTAATAAATGAAAAAATTCGACATTACACGTTTTGTTTAACATAAGAGGACTGAAGACGTAATTATAAATCGGCAAATGTTTACGCCACGCCACAGGATACCTGGGGAACCCCAAAATCCTTCCCGTCTGAAGCACCCTGTGATGTTCCCACGCGCCCCGCTGGAGGCTAGAGGCTTTTGGCTCAGCAATACCGTCATGGGGCAGCGTAGGGATGGCAACAAAATATCAATATATCGTAAATATCGATATTTAATTTTCATTACTCTACACACGAAAGTACACTTTCTAAACGTAAAATGAGCTAAGAAAATAGGTTATTCTCGCTGTTGCACGGCAAAATTACATAACGTTAACTTTCTGTGCGTATGTGGTAGACGGAAAGTAACCGTTATGGGATTTTGCGGTGCGGACCGAACAGCTGTTGCATTAGGCCGATCAGCTGTTGCATTGTTGTTCAAACCAAACCGTTTCATCGCTTAGTAAATACTGGCATTGTCAGTTAGGTTATAGTCGTTGTGACGGATGTTTGTTAAAAATATTCATGTTGTTTACAAGTTTTTCGATATCGTAATAAAAAATAATGTTCATTACTCGTCTCAAAAGTGCTATTGCGGGGCTCGATAGCTTTTTTCGATAGTGTAAGTGCAATCTCGCCCCGCAATTGGTCACTTGCGAGACTAGTAATGAAAACTACTATTTCGATATATCGGGAAAAGTATAGATATTTTGGTTCCGATACTATCGGTGTGTCGATATTTCTTTTCCGATTCATATCGCCTTATGGAAAAAGGTTTTTTATCACGAATTATAAGGAGTTGAGTATTAATAAGGCTGTTTTCAGACGGTTAAAATGTGTACAGCATAATATTTTGCGTTTTAAAAGGAAAGAAATCTCCCCTAAGAAGATTTTGAATCTTGAGTTCCGTGAGATCAAAACCTGCTTCAGATTTTTCTTTGAACTTGCAAAATTGTGTCTTTCTCTCCAGAAATATCGCTGTTTCGACATAACGGAAATATCGATATTTTGCTCCCGATATATCGTATGTACCGATATCAATGGTTCGGATACATCGAAAAACCGATTTATCGATATGTTGGGAAATTTTGCCATACCTAGAAGCGCCCTGTGATGTTCCCACGCGCCCCGCTAGAGGCTCCTAGTTCATGGGGGCAGCGCCGCCGCGATCCGCGATACGGGGCCAAATAGTGCAGAACTAATCCCTCATTGTGGACATCAGGCACCCTTATTCCGACATAATTTAGAGGCCGGAGGGAGAATGGTTGGTTTCCGTTCCAATTGTAATTTTAGTGTATTGTGATTTACTTTTGGAGCTAGATTCATGAGGGTTTATGGGGACAGTTACTGTAGGTGGGGAAGGAAATTTCTTCAATAATAGAACTCGCAGAGTTTTCTTCTTATGTTAATTGAATGAATATTGTTACTTCATTCTACATCGAATTTGTTCACAGTTTTATTTGGAAGCAGAAAAACAGTAAATATATAATAAAGAATACAAATAATAAAAAATAAATTAAAACCATTGTATTTATATGCTAATGACATGGCTATTTTTGACTGTTACTCTACATTGAATTTTTTACATTTTTACTCAGATGCTGATAAATGAGAGAAAAAAATTAAACTGGAGAGAGAGAGATAATTTTATTGATGGCTGATTGGAAATTTCCAGGCATCTATTTCACTATCTCACCCAACGTACAACAGAGTTGTTATAGTTTAATTTTAATAATCATTGAACTGTAGCTACAATGAACATAAACTAGAGGCTTGAAGGGGCTAATAGCCCCTTAAACATAATCCTTCTTTATCGTAGTACAAAATACCGTCATAGAAAATGACTTTTGGATCCACAAAGTTATGATTATATCTAGCATACGGTTTCTAAATCAAGTATCAGCGCTACATGCTTAAAATAAACAAAACAGACATTTACATCCCAATGGTTTTAAATGGCAGCTATTTTACGTTGTTTCTCATTTTCTATTAAGCTTAAGGCAATTTCAGTATTTTCCCCGAGTCCCAGGGATGAAGATCTACAATTTGAGTCCCCTCCCATCAACCTGCGACCTTCCAAACGCCCACAATTTCGGCACAAAAATTTCCCTTACGGTATAGATCATTTGGTATTAAATCTGCATCGTTATAACATAAACTAAACATGTGAACTTAACTTTTTATGATTTTAAATTATGAAAAAACTCAAACCCTTAATTTTTATAAAATCGGAAAAACTTAAACGTAATATATTTATTTGTTATAGTACATTGAACGTGCATAGGTAGCTGCATTTGGAAAAAAACCACATGTCAACATCAACATCTAGCATATGGCATTGAATCAAGCATTAGCACCACATGTTTAATGTAAACAAAGCAGACGTTTTTCAATCCCATTGCATTTTAAATGGAATATATTTTTCGTTGTTTCTCATTTTCTGGTAGATTTGAACATAATCTCCTATTTTTCCCGACCCCCTGGGACCAAGACCTTTAATTTGAGCCCTCTCCCATCATCCTGCGACCTGTCAAACTATCACAATTTTGATTGAAAAAAATCGCTTACAGAATTAATAATATAGAAAAGGTAAAATATTATGATATTGGAGATGTAATTAAATTAAATTTCAAAAATATTCAGAGTAAATTGCCACTTTGATTATAATTTCCTCTATAATACTTAATGTAATTCCAGTTTCTTCTATAAATCAACTAAAATGTTTGGTACAGCTATACCAAATATTATATAATGCAGGCTTATTTTTAATGTATTATCATTTGGAAATAACTGTGATTGTATTTAATTGTAGGCCTATCCAAATTTAAGAACTCTATACTAGTTATCGATGTAATCTATTTTCAACAAATAAGCTGTTTCATTCCTGCTCGCATGTTACTATCAAAACATTATCACTGGATCGAGTAAGAATCATTGAAAGATGATTTAGTTTTCTCAGGAATCCACTTGGCAAGCTTCGATTTACGAAATCAGCACGTCACCACTGGGCTATCCTGTAATATTTTAATATTATTACAACCGGTTTGGGAATGACCGCTCCATTTACATTTTTAGAGTATAAATTTCTGTGACAAATACCTGAGGGTGTTAACAGGTGGCTACCCCCCTCCTGCGGCGAACTTGTAAATCAATCGAGTAATTGAAGCATTGTCGGGTGACACACACTTCAGGGCGGCCAAAAATTTATCGGTCGTTTTCACTTTTACCCTCTCCCTTTTGGAAGATGAGTTTTTTGCTGTACGAAAGGGAAAGCATTCGTTTCCCAGACTCGTCTGGCCGCTTTTTAGACGGGCAGCAAGTCCCCAGAGTGCATGTGGTGGTTCGGGGGTTCATGAAATACAAAATTAGACCGATTTCAAATAAATAACTCGTTTTGATAACATTTAAGCACACAATCAAGCTCATATCATTGTAATTATTTATTTTATCGACAACTAGAAGAATAAGAAAATGTGGAAATGTATGTTCATTACACAAATAACGTTCATAATTAATTACGCATAAAGGCAATGTTAATTAGATCATAAATAAGTTAATGTAGATTGGTTGGTTGCTGATATGTTAAAGTATTACAATTTAATGGATATAGGCCTACTGCACCTCTTATAAATTCTGTGTTTTCAATCACGTTCACATCTCTCAGATTGTATATTCGATTCTGAGGAAAAATCTGAAAATATTTTACAAGGGATATAAGAAAGATTTGTTTGCCAGAGTAATTCCACTGTAATTGCATTAACCTTATGGTAAAGTCGGTCTGGGTTAGATAGTACAAATAAGAGACAAGACATTGACATCACTCTTCCTTCAATAATTCATTTATTTTTGTCCTAAAATAATACATGTCGTGTGCCGGAGTCTCAATAACTCAATGAACAATCAATCAATCTCATTCTCGAGGAGTTGATATACTCTCAAACTATTGGTGTCAGACGGGTTTAGCTGGCTGAAAAAACCTTTTAATCATAAACCAGCAAAATTAATTTGTTTCACCGACTTAATAATTTGATTTAAGCTCTAAACTGAGTAAATGTGTCAGAAAATCGCCGGGGCGTATTTAGAGAGTCGCCAAAGTCGTATTTCCCACCCCTCAGGTCCATGGGCTATAAACTAATCGTTAAAGTCAGTCATGCCGCTTCTGCCCCATCAACCCGGGGCGACTCAAATTTGACATTTTTATCGGGGCGCGATGGGCGTAGCGCCGGGGAGGGCGGCGTCTGGGGCGGCGAAGTTTATGGGACATATTTGTGGCCGGGGATGAAATTAGGGTGAATAAAAAACCGGTTGAATTTCAAAATAGTTTTGTGGAGGTATAGTTTGTAGAGCGGGCAGTATAATTTTGTGTTATTTTAATTAAGCCGCTAGTGTTTTCAGGTCGTAAAACTTGGGTTGGTTTATGGGTAAGGGAGGTCCCGAGTTTTTTCTTGGAGTACAAGTGTAATAAAATTATCTCGCCATCGGTTTGGTAATGCCCATTGAGAGGAGAGGTGTTGTGTAAGCCTAAGGGCTACACGAGTATGGAGCGGTTATCACACGCTCGTCGCAGTCTGTATAAAAGGTTGTTTTTTTTTTTTAACTGTGCCACAATTGGGATCTTGTAAATTTAACATCTTACCGCAAACTTTAAATGGAGAACATTCCCTTGTTTTAAAAGAGGTTTAAAAATAAGTAAATAAAATTTTTGTAAATGGCCGCCATTTTTCATTATGGCAGACAACTTTGATTTTTCTTATGGAACACCCTATATTTTAATGCGTATTTGGATCCTACGCTTAATTTTAAGAACTTATTAGTCCTTGACATTTTCCCCTAAACCCAATAGTTAGGTAGATATAAGCAGTTAAAGTTAGAAAATAAATATAGAATCCAATCCACTTAGATTTTACTTCTAGGTACTTCAAGAACATCAACGTTGAGAGAAGTCGAAGTAATCGTTCAGGTTTGTGTCAAGCTTCTCCAATAAAGTATTTGTAGGGTTTCCCTTCTTGTTTATGCAACTTTGACAACAATCATCTATAAGACAGGATTTTTACAATTTCGCTCACATAATTCAATAAAATCGGATATGATTTCATAGGCAAACCAAAACAACAACTTTACTAGAAAAAATCATATTTATTAATTTGTTCTTACTTTATAATTTGTTGTTACGTAATAAAATAAAATCCCACACTGAAAATTATCACTTTGAATGGTCGAATACCCCATTTAATATCACTGTAAAATAGATAATTTTAAGCTGCTGTTACACATGAATAACCTAATTTACACCCTTTGAATAATGTTCTGCAAGCACATTACATTCTAAAATTCATTCTAGCTCAGAGAGAAAAACTTAATCTAGTAAAGTGGTGGCCAATTGAAGGATGTACTCTAAATTTCATACCTACGTGATGACCGTGGCTTAATTTATTAAAAATAATTACTTTCAATAAAGTAAGTAAGTAAGTAGTTAAGTGCTTCTAAGTGTCTCTCTCTAACTATCCGTTCTAATCTACAAAGAAAAATGTCTTGCTCGGATAGACAAGATATCCCTTTTTTATCATTTTACAAGAGCTTGTTTATGACATTAAAATCTTGTGCATAGTAAAAGTTTAACAGGCCAACTGAATTTTAACATGGATTGGCATAACGATAAGTTTCAATATATTCTTTAATTTCATTATGTTATGCATCAGTTAATTAATTTTTCCTCCAAAAATGCCACGAAAAATAATCTCATCAAGCGTCAATTTTATGTGATTTGTAAACAGAAAGTCATATCAACGTTTTGAAAGTAAATCACAACAATTTTTAATAAATTTATTAATACGTTGTAAGATATTTATTTTTTTCATTATGCAGTTAAATATTTTTTTCAAAAAATTTTTTTTAACATTTTAATCTGAGTTTCAAGTAAGACTAAAATGCGTACTGAATTTAGGCAATTTATATGACATAAAGAAAATCTTCATACTCGGATAGACAAGATATCCCTTTTTTAACATTTTATAAGAGCTTCTTTATGACATTAAAATCTTGTGCATAGTAAAAGTTTAACAGGCCAACTGAATTTTAACATGGATTGGCATAACGATAAGTTTCAATATATTCTTTAATTTCATTATGTTATGCATCAGTTAATTAATTTTTCCTCCAAAAATGCCACGAAAAATAATCTCATCAAGCGTCAATTTTATGTGATTTGTAAACAGAAAGTCATATCAACGTTTTGAAAGTAAATCACAACAATTTTTAATAAATTTATTAATACGTTGTAATATATTTATTTTTTTCATCATGCAGTTAAATATTTTTTTCCAACAAAATTTTAAAAACATTTAATCTATGTTCCAAATAAGACTAAAATGCGTACTGAATTTAGGCAATTTATATGACATAAAGAAAATCTTCATACTCGGATAGACAAGATATCCCATTTTTAACATTTTATAAGAGCTTCTTTATGACATTAAAATCTTGTGCATAGTAAAAGTTTAACAGGCCAACTGAATTTTAACATGGATTGGCATAACGATAAGTTTCAATATATTCTTTAATTTCATTATGTTATGCATCAGTTAATTAATTTTTCCTCCAAAAATGCCACGACTAAAATGCGTACTGAATTTAGGCAATTTATATGACATTAGGATAGTTTTAATTTACTTCGGTTTCATTGTTCTAAGTTATGTTATGGAGTATATTACTTTCCTCCTAGAGAGGCGAGAAAAAAATTATCGCACAAAACAACGATTTAGTGCGAGTTCCAAACAGAAAATAGTGCATTTTTAAAGTAACTCACAACAATATTTTCTTAAAAGCGTTTCCTTAAACTACATAAATTCATTACATTTTTATTGTATTACCTCTCCTAAAAGTGCGACAAAAAACGCACCAATCATGAATTTCGTGTAAGTTCCAAACAGAAAATCATGCTGAAGTACTGAAAGTATATCACAACGTTTACTACATAAAAAACAATAATTTCCAAAGTATTTTTCTACAAAAAGACAATTCTATCTGATAAACACTGCAGTTAAACCGCGACGGAACTTGTTTACAAACGAAAGCGGCAGCACACCCTCCGAAGTACTGAAGGTATATCACAACAATGTTTACCACATAAAAAAGTATAATTTCCCTACTATATTTCTATGTAAAGCCCCTCCCTTTAAATAACATTTGTATAGAAAAGAACCAATCAGAGAAGAGGCAGTCCATATGTTCCCAGGGATGGTTCACAGCCATCCCCCTTAGTGATTTCAATTGATTAAATACTATATGATATGAATAATAAATAAATGTGTGGATGCTTTAATTTGTCTTATGAACGATTAATTTACCTATCGTAAAGATCAAGTGCATTTTACATTTACTGTAAACAAACATAACCATAATTGGCTTTGCCAACAGACATCCATTTCCAGCTCCAGATTTTACTAAAGCTCTTTGGAGTTCTGTAGCAATAACATCAGGTACTCATGTGACAGCCTGCCAACGTTACAGCTGATGGAGGAGGCGTGGCTTTACTTTACACTCTCACTGAATTATAGTTCATTCAGTGAGAGTGTAAAGTAAAGCCCCTCCCTTTAAATAACATTTGTATAGAAAAGAACCAATCAAAGAAGAGGCAGTCCATATGATCCAAGGGATGGTTCACAGCTATTCCCCTTAGTGATTTCAATTGAATGAATACTATATGATATGAATAATAAATTAAGCATGTGTGGATGCATTAATTTGTCTTGTGGACAATTTATTTACTTATTGTAAAGCTCACGTTCATTCTATGTTCACTGCAAACAAACATAACCAAAATTGGCTTTGTCAACAGACATCCAGTTCCAGCTCCAGGCTTTAATAAAGCTCTTTGGCGATTTGTAGCTATAACATCAGGTACTCATGTGACACAGCCTGCCAACATTACATCAGCTGATGCAGGAGGTGTGGCTTTACTTTACACTCTCGCTGAATGAAGTATAACTATACTTAATTCAATGAAAGTGTAAAGTAAAGCCCCACCTCCACAACCAGCTGTAATGTTGGCAGGCAGTGTCACATGAGTACGTTATGTTACATCTATAAAATTCAAAAGAGCTTAAGTAGAAACTGGAGCTGGAACTGGATATCTGTTACCAAAGCCAGTTATAGTTATCTTTGTTTACAGTGAACTAAAAATGCTCGTGAGCTTTACAAAAAGTCAATAAATAGTTTATAAGACAAATAAATGCATTGATCAATGCTTTGGTTAATGTTCACATCACATGGTTTGTATTTTTCATTATAAATCAATAAGTGGAATGGCTGTGAACCATCCCTGGGAACATGTGACTGTCTCTTTTCTGATTGGTTCTTTTCTATACAAATGTTATTTAAGGGGAGGGGCTTTACTTTACACACTCACTGAATAAACTACAGTACACCTCGGATTATCCGGATTAATATGGCGAAATACCGATCCGGATGATAAAAAATCCGGATAATCCGAAGTCATTACAATATTGCCTAATTAGCGATCGCGTACCTTAGCCCCTACTAAATTGATACTGCAAACGGCGTGTCAAGGCAGTTACAACATGTTAGTCTTTCAAATTTTCCGGGGGATGAATTTGGAAACAAATTTAAGAACTAAACTTCATTATTAGTCGTACGAATATAATGTTAACTTTTACCGTACTCACGGTGTAGGTTTGAAATTTTTATTTCAATCAACTCAAAATATCTCAAACTTGGAATAATCATGACAAAACTTGAAGTAACTCAAAACTTTATACATTACCTCTTCTTAAAAAAAAATAACGTGACACATTAAGTCACAGCAATAAATTAGCTCTCAATATTGCCGTGCGCTACGCCTTTGTTGATTACTGCTAGCGCCCCAAGTAGCAAACTAGAAAAATACGTTCATTTTACTGCCTAGGCAATGTGACTCTTTCAACTATTGAAATTCCAAATGCGTACGGTAATGTAATACATTTGCTTTTTAATTTTAGAAGGCAAATTTCACTCGTAAACTCGCTAAAATCACGTTTTTGCCGTGATTTTAATTTTTCAATTTCTCGGATGGACTGGTCCGGATAATCCGGGATCCGGATGATATGAGGTCCGGATAATCCGAGGTGTACTGTATATAGTATTTTTTCTTAAAAATATATCTCTGATAAACACTGCAGTTGAAACTGCGTCGGAACTTGTTTACAAGGAGACCCAGACAGACGGCAGGTGAGGCGGACCGTTATCACTGTCCTAGGGCCGGGGTAGTTGCGTTTTCATCCCTCCTCGCCCCAAGGTTGCATGTAATCCCGGCGTCGCGTGCGCAACGGTCTCTTTTAATTTTCAATTTCAGCTGCTCTTTTCTTACAAGGGTGCTTCCAGGGTGACGCCGCGCCGCCGCGCCGGCCGGGTAGTTGGGGGCTCGGGCGCTGGAAATGAATAAAAATAACTGTCAATAGCTCGTGTACGACTTTCTGGTTCGATTGTGTTGAAATTGTAGAGGAGATATTTATTTGAGTTTGAGGAAACGATAATGTGAGGCGTTTAATTGCTAAACTCACTTAGGTATCGACATTTTTTTCGATTTTGAGATATTGGCATAACTGAATTCGTTGGAAAAATCTGCATCGACTTGAAACATTGAACCTTTCCAGTTTCCAAAACACATTTTTTTCTATTTTTAATTTAATGTAGAAAATCAGGTATCTTTCCAAAACTGACTTATATTAGGGGTCTTGTTGTTCCATAACTCACTCATTACAACAGCCAATCAAAATGCTTCATTTTCATGACGTTTACCTGTAATTGTCAAGTCACGGGACAATTCGAAGCAACGTTATTGGCCAGATGGAAAGAGGGAGTTTGGCTGTTGTAATGAGTGTGTTGTGGAACAACAAGACCCCTAAAATAAGTCAGTTTTGAAACGATACCTGATTTTCTACAATAAATTAAAAATATAAAAAATGAGTTTTGAAAGGTTTAATGTTTAAATTCGATGCAGATTTTCGCAACGAATTCAGTGATGCCAATATCTCAAAATCTAACACAGCGCGTCATGCCAAAACTTACTCCCTGCAGATTTCGAAGCTCAATTTCAGGTAAACGGCTGATTGGCAATAGAAAATTAATGTTTCACAAAGTTCCAGAGGTAATGTCGTCGCGTGCGCAACGGTCGGCTTTTAATTTTCAATTTCAGCTGCTCTTTTCCTTCTAGGGTGCTTCCTTGGGGACGCCGGGTAGTTGGGGGGCTCGGGCGCTGGAGACGAATAAAAATAACTGTCAATACTTCGTGTACGACTGTCTGGTTCGATTGTGTTGAAATTGTAGAGGAGATATTCATTTGAGTTTGAGGAAACGATAATGTATTGTTCGCTCGTGATTCGAATTGCAACTAAAGTACATCTAGGTTTGTGACCTTTGACGAGCTATTATTGCTTTGTAGTTACTGTATCGTTTTGCTAAATTGCTACAACCCTGAATTTTAGATTAAAAGTCTGGAAAAGTTCACAAGATAGAACAGATATTTATACAAAATCATTAATGTTTCAGAACGTTAGTACCGGACGTCCAGATTCTACCCTTCTTTGAAAATACCCACTACGAGACTCAATAAACCCAGTTCATACTGTGTAACAGTTTATTTGATTGAGATTTCAAATAAGATTTAATTAACTATAGGAACAAGCTTGTTTGTATTACCGTATTGTATTCTATTAACAATACGCAATAGAACATATCTAACCCAGCGTAACCATATCTATTAGCGTAAACATATCTAACCCAGTGACAAGACCTGTATTTATAACAATTTTTTTACCTTAGTAAGCCTGAAGGTCTTTTGAAGTTGTTTTAGGTGTTTTTATGATGTAAAGTAAAGCTAAAATGGAAATATATTACTATTGGGTTTAGGTTAAAATCAATCAAAATATTTAATAGGCTGTTTATTATCTATTAAAATATTTTTGTTTATTGAATGACGTAACGGTAGTCTATGGAGAGCAAACATAAACTGGCCTTTTATAGTTTATTAGTTTTCTTTTTCTACTTCAAGGGGTTGAAAATTTATTTTTGTTATCAGAGCCGGTTAGATGACCAGAAACTGTGGTTTTATCAAATTGTAATATTAATCTTCTTCTATTTCCAAATATGTTCATTTTATGATATTTAATCATTTTTCTTCCAAAATACACAAATTCAGCTAGCAAGTCTTTTCAATAAAATTGTGTTTCACTCTTGAAATCAAAGCTGAAAAAAATAAAATTGGAAATCCAATCCGAATCCCCAAATTCTTTGCGTCTCGGAAGATATATTGGTAGAAATATTTCCTATGTTTATGTTCACTTTATGCAAGCTAATAATTTTTCACCCCAAAACTCAATAATTCAACAAAAAATCTAGTGAATAAAAATACATTTCATTCTAAATACCGAAACTGAAAAAAAATAAAATCGGAAATCCAGTCCGAATCCCCAAATCCGCGGCCTCTCGGGAGATATGTTAGCAGGAGAAGGGCGGTTTTTGTGGGGTTCAGGTGTTGTAAGGGTGGGGTGGGACCCAGGAGGGGGGGAGGGGGGAGGGGGCATTCAAAGAATCACTACAATAGAAAGGCGATCGTGAGAAACCCCAGGGGGCTACAGTCTCCTTCAAAAGTAAAAACTGCACAAAAAGTGGTCCTGTTTAATTTGGAGAGTTTCCTCCCGAAATGAGCTGCAGGATAGGTGAACAAACAGATTGTAATTGGGGGAGGATCCGGGGGGGGGTTGTCGTAGTGTTATTGAAATTGAAATGATCGAGATCTCATTTGATGCAATCGAGGGTTACAGGGGTGGACGTATGAAATAAAAAAGCTGAGGACGGAAATAGAAGGTTCGTTTACAAGTAAGTACCTTAAAGTCCATTACATATTTTAAAAACTTAAATATTTGTAGACCTTTATTTGCTCTTATTCAGAAAATAAATTAAAGCTGCAGATGAACTACAGGAGTATGAAAATGAAGTCAATGTCAATAAAAAAACACTCAGTTTATTTTGGAAGTTATGGTTTAAATCAAATCAATGAACAGAATTTCAAGTGAAAACTCACTTTGTGTCAAACTAGGCAATTAGGGCCTAATCTATATTTAGCAGCAAGCCAAAGCCAAATTTATATAGACCTAGAAAATTAGGAAAAATCTAAATGCAGATAATTTGTAACAGTAATATGGTCCTTCATTTGTAATTTATTGTTTGGTGATGGTGAGTTTATGTTTCAATTTTGATATTTGCAGTCATTTTCCATCTTTTTAATAATCAGTGATGACAAAAAATCTAAATCGAAAAAGTATTTCAGTATTGTGTGATCAAGAAAATAAATTATATTTGGAATCAATATTGGTACACTCATAAGTTTTTTTGATTTGACAGTAAAAACCATAAGCACCCCTCAGATATACAGAGGAAAATCAGTGCTCCTCATATCACTTGCAAATCCGATCAAGTCGAGACGGAAAATAACATCTCGCAAATTAAATAAACCCACATAACTCCAGCTGCACGCCGACACAGAATACTCATCCATAAAACCAATAACTTGAATTTTATCCCCAAGAAGGGGAGCTGCAATAATAGTAAAATACTGTATTGCATTCTGCAGGGGCGGTTGTGTTGTGTGTTTACATTAGATTCCCCACACTCTCAGATCCACGCACACACTCTCAGACTCCAACCCACGCAATGTTGCATCTGCCTACCTGCTTTTCTATACGGGACAATGTCTATAGAAATGCTAAAGCTGATGTAAAGGTTGTGATTTAAGACCCTGCAAGTTCCAACATGCAGAGTCCGACTTGTGGGTGGCATTTGGCTACAACCTGATGCTGAAATTGAATTTTAAAAAATCTAACTTTTTATCAGATTATCGTTTTCCATGTTTTAGGTAGATGTGATATTGGTTAATATAGTAAGTACTAAACGATACCCAACAGTTTTCTGAAAAATGTAAATTCATACAATAATCAGAGGAAAACGAAAAGTACACTCTAAGACACAAATAGTCAAATGTTGAAAATTTGCATAAAAGAAACTGGAACTTTCACTATCACTCAAAAGAGGTTTCCCAAAGGGGAATCCTATTTGAAAATCTAGGTTGTCTTTGTTTGCAACTACACATTCTTTCAACCCATCCCTTTGTAATTTTGTCCGATTTTTAAAAGTGGGTAATCCGTTCAACATAACGCAACAGCATGATCATGCATCAATAAACCTACTCAACCTCCATCAATGGTCCAAAGATCAAGCGTTATCCAAAAGGATCTTCCAGGAGTACTTCAAGGTACAGCCTTGGGCCCTTTGCTCTTATCCTTTTTACGGGCAAGTTTTTTACGTGAATCACAGTGGATATCCTCAATTGCTCGATAAATCAACAATCCTTAATAAAATCAGGTCTTTCCCAATATTCAACTTTTTTCCTCTACGTAAATCTACCTCAGCGACGAATTGTTCGCCGACCTGGCTAACGTGGGACTCTGTGGAGCCACCAGGATCATGTTTCGCTTGGGCCACATACTCGACATTTCTGATGTGGCCCATAATGGGCTATTGATCCTCATCCGGCCTACGCAAGCACCTGTCCACGAGTATTGTCTTTGGGGCAAGGCTCGTTGGGCCAATGGCGTGTAAAGGCTCAGGACCGTCTCAAGGACATGTTCTTGGACCAGCACTGTTCACAGGGTCAGGTTCAAGTGCATGTGCTTCATAGGACTTTGCAAAACCAGAGAGAGTAATATTAAAAAACTCACCTGTATGATTTGCAATTTGTTACAAAAATATTGTTAAAATTGTCGCTAAGTTCGTATATTTTAAACTTAAGAACATCCATTAAGGATACATCTAAACACATCTAAAACATAACCCTTCTAAAAATTTGTTCAGAGTGTGTCTTCTAGGTTTAACCAGAAGTTAAAAGAGTAATTTTAATCAGTTAGTTGTCGTAACACATAGTTTGTGTTAGCTTTATATTAATCGAAGATTGAACCAACCAATCAATCAATCAATCATGATATAAAAAAATCTACCAATTCAATATATGAATCCGAATGAAGGGTTCATTCATGTATGAAGGGGCATACATAATAGGCTGTCCTAAATCTAATGTGATCTTCCGGTTTTAGTCTCAGATCATGAAGAATAATCTTATGAGAAAATCTTCATTCATTTAACATTTTCTTTCACTTGTCGCTTAATGACAATGATTCAAATAACCTACACAACCGATCGGATAGACCTAAGAGGACGCAGAAACTTCAACTTTCATGAACTATTTTTTTTATCTTCCAAAGGTGCTTTTTCTTCTTCCATCTTTCTTCGCTTTCAAAGTTTCCATTTGCTTCACCAGTTTCTTCCATTTTACTCAAAAGTTTATTTGTAGAAATATAGAAAGACATTTTTATTTCCAGTTACTATCCGACAAAATATTCTTCCTCACCTTGCTTTCTCCTCTACTATCCAAGATTCCTTCTCCTTCAACATAAAGTTTTCTTTTCCTCCCCATTAAAGTTTACTTCTCCACCATAAGTTTCCTTTCCATTCAACATCAAAGTTTCTTTCTTTTTTACCATCAAAGTTTCCCTCTCCTCCACCATCAAAGGTTTTTACTTCTCATTCATCATTAAAGTGTACTCTTCATCCACCATCCAAGTTTTCCTCTCCTCAACCATCGAAGTTACCTCTTTACCCGCCATTCAAGTCTTCATCTACTCCACCATCAACGTTTCCTTCTTCTTGCCATCAAATCTTTCTTTTCATCTATTATCAAAGTTTCCTATCCTTCAACATAATCGTTTACTTCTCCCCCACCATCAAATTTTCCCTCTCCTCCACCATCAAAGGTTACTTCTCATTCACCATTAAAGTGCACTTTTCATCCACCATCCAAGTTTCCCTCTCTTTAACCATAGAAGTTATACCTTTTTCCTTCTCCATTGAAGTTTTCTTCTACTCCACCATCAACGTTTCCTTCTTCTTGCCATCAAATGTTCCTTCTCATCCATCATCATAGTTTCCTTACCCTTTTACTTCTCAGCCACCATCAAAGTTTCCTCCTCCCCACACCAAAGTCCCTTTCCCTTTCCCCCCGGTCCACTCCAGTAGCGGCGAGGGCAGCCACCCGCCACCCGATAGCTCCACCCGATACTGCTGTCGGCAGCTGGCGATCAGTTGCGATAACACACTAGACTGCCTCCCCATTAACACGGGGCCTTCCTGAGAATTCGTCAAGGTCCTCCGGGTCTCCGGGTCTCCCTGTAAAAAAGGAATTTGAATTAGACTCATAAAAAGTTCGTTAGGCCGTGAAATCATCAGATTTGTTGGCTAAAAATAGAATAGGCCTAGGATAAGGGTTTGTAATGAAAGTTCACAAAAAGCTGCCACAATCCTGAGTTATTGTAAGAAACTCACCGTTCTAAGTACATATTAGCGTTTGGAGACTTCGCAATCTTTTCGAATCGGTAGGCAATGAACTATGGGAAGATAAAAAATGTTATGCTGCATAGTGGATAAAGCGGTGAATTGTCTTTGAGTATCAATATAACGGACGTTTTCAAGTTTATTGACAGACCGAAAAATCCAATTTTTTAAGTTTATTGACAGTAAACAAAAATCCAATTTTTGTATGCTTGTATGCTATGTTAACACGATTAAAATAAACCTCAATTTGTCATTAATTCAAAAAGAGTTTTAGAGTGAATGATATGGATATTACGAAGGCGGAATATAATATCGCGTACAGAAAATTTAAGCTTGAGCTGCAAATAATGTGGCAACTCTCTGTTGATGTATGGTATGATAAGGTTACATCGCACAAAGTAGCCTCATCAGTTCTAGAGTAAGATGATTAAGATTGCAGGAAACACGGACAACGACCCTGCCATGAGGATGACCTCCCAGAAAAAATACAGGAAAACATGGAAGTTCTTCTGTATTCTACAGCTTATTACACACCAATCAAAACAAGATACCATAGGGGCGAGCTGTTAAGTGTTAGTGATTGAATTCTAATTAAGTAATAACAATCCTCCAGAACGTCGTAATCCGTTATAATCTTCCTGAGGCTGCTCTATAAAATCCAAGTTAAGAGTTACATGCTATAGATTTGTGTGTTGCGGAGAAAACTTGTACACTGTAGTGGCCTTACCTACCTTGGGAAGTGATCCTAGTAAAGGTTATTGGTTTTACCCGGAAACTATTAGGGTTTCCTTCAATAAAACAAATTTTTTTTAATTTTAGGTCCAACAATGTTTGAAACAATACTGACAACACTGTGTGCAATGGTGGACTTCTTTTGTTTCAAATTCATTGTTGATGAAGGATGAATGTGAGTTTATGTTTGGATTTTGATTTTTGAAGATATTTGCCATCACCGATTAGAAAAGAAACTCATACCGCTTCGGGATCTGGAATCTTATCTCGCCTTCAGGTAGTAAGGAACCTAGAAACCCAAAGCCATTTTCTGTCACTTTTCTAAACGCAGTTTTGCTTGAATTTCTTTCGATTTTGGTGCCCTTTAAGTTATTAGGCTACTTTGTAGGCACACATAACCTGGATGTCGACAAAATCATTGTGAAAAGTACCAAACAAGTTCTAAACTAAAAGCCACCATCCCAAATCCAATTCGGCAAACTCCATCCATACATCCCCATATTTTCTCCCCGGCATAAATCCTGCCGTCCTAACCCAACATATACATCATCCGCGGCACCCGTGCACCGATCACCCTGAAAATTTAAGACCCCAGACACAAAAGAGAGCGTCTCCTGTCCGTTGATCCCCGGCAAGGAGGGAGTCTGTTAGTCTGTTTGAAGTGCATTTATCACCTGCATTGTCTCACCCAATGCCGCGCCACGGAGCGGCGTCCCCCTCGCCGCAATAAAAAGGATCAGGATTTTGAGTCGTCGCCAAGAACGAACGACTCCCGATCTTCTGATTGTGATCTTCAATAATGAACGGCTTTCCAAGCATGTCGTTCTTGCCGGTCGCCATATTAACATTGTTTTGGCCGTATCAACCAAAACTTAGTTGGCAACCTGCTAACTATCCGATTAGAAATTATTTTGGGTTTTTGTTCTTTTGACTTAAATGACTGTGCTAGCTGATGTTACATGCAGTCTTTAGTCAACCTTCGAAACCAATCGACAAGGCCTAGTCACTGGTTCATAGTGAAAAATAGTCTGGTGATCTTTACATTACTATTACTTAGTAGGCCTATTGATTGAAATAGTATTCAATTCACTATGATAAATCTGGCATGTGTCTCGATTTGAATCACTAGTTGTTGCAGTTACAGGTTATTTTTTTAATTTAATTGTAAAATTTATCGAAAAAAGTTTTTTAATAAAATTAAAATCCACTTAAAGCAAGCTCGTGATTATTGAGCTCTCGATTATTGTCTCGAGTTCAATGTTGTGATACGGTTTATTGGCAGTCGTGTAAAATATTGCGTTATGGTTCATTGGCAAACATTAAATAGGACCTGTTACTGGAAGTCGAAAACAGATAATACGAAAAAAATAGGTGCAAGAGCTGAGAGCCAAGTCATTGTCGTTCACGGTTCTTGAATCATTATTCTTGCGTGGAACAAGAGAAGGGAGTCGTTCGTTCTTGATGACGATTCAAATTCCTGATCCTTTTTACTCATCGACCACATAGTACAATAGACGGAGCACCAGAAACCGCGAAGTGAAGTCTAAATTTGCTTCTAGTCCCTATGCATTGAAAAATAAAGTACGTAAAAAATTACAAATATGGATCAAATTATACTACTGAATCTCAGAATCACTATAGTACCAAATATACCTTGCGCGGCGAAACGTGTACAAATTTAACATGGACTCTTATGGAGCCAAGTAAAGAATGATACTTTTATTTTTTTTCTAAATAAAATTCCTTATTCCAGTGTTGACCATCGAAGACGGAGGAGTAGAAACCGCGAAGTGAAGCCGAAATTTGCTTCTAGTCCCAATGCATGGAAAAAATAAAGTATGTAAAAAATTACAAATATGGTATCAAATTATACGTCTGAATCTCAGAATCACTATAGTACCAATTATAAATGGCTTTACAGGAGTTTTCACATGGTAAACACTGATAACCATGAGCTTGTCCTGACATTTTTTGAAAGAAGCTGCCGCCACGGAATACACCTGTAACGTTCCTGTGATGTGTAAACTACTTCTAAACCATTTATAATTGGTACCATAGTAATTGTGAGATTCAGACCTTTAATTTGATACCAAATTTGTATTTTTTTAGTCGACTATATTTTTGTAAATAACAGTTTAGGATTGACTTTGTTTTTATGCAGGCGCCGCACGGATAAACTCTCCCGCAGTAACTAAGTTTTCGACCAAACTACGTCAGCTATTTTTTCAAAAAATATTATTTGAAAAATTCAACTTTTTCGCAACAATTTCCACCATTTTTTATTTTGCCTGACCAAAAATAGAAAAAGCAGTAGCCGGCTACTTTTTTCATGTCATGTTTTAAAGTTGAATAAAACCTTATGATTTTATATCATTTTTTTAAATATAAAAAAATTATTTTCAAAATATGATTGATACTATTATGGTTCCAAACTAAAGGACTCTTCACATGCAAAATTTCAACCTTAAGCCTCAACGCTAAATGGTATAAACTACGAGTTATCTGAAACATGAGCACTGTCGGATTACGCGGTTTTAAGCTTGCTGGTTGGTGTAGTGGTTATAGTGCCTGCCTACAATCTTGTAGGTACAGTAGAACCTCGCTAATCCGGCATCCGATAGTCCGGCACCTTCAATAATCCGGCACCGGGCTAAGGAGGGAATTTTTGTTGCTAAGGAGGGAAATTCCCGCGTTTGGCTGCGTCCGTGCGTGGTTGGTACAGTACGTAGAGTTCGTCTGCGGTCGACAGAGTTCGCCCGTGGTCGGTTGAGTTCGTGTTGAGACAAAGCACAAAAACAGGGTTTAATACTCTAGCCCGTTACCCAGTAGTTGAACTGGGTTTTCATGGCAATAATGATTTGCGGCGACTTTCGTCAACGTGAGACCGGTTTTCATTGGTCAAGTAACGCGACCAATGAAAACCGGCCTCGCGTATGACGGCAAGTCACCGTGTATCATACGTTGTTGCTAGGAAAACCCAGCTTTACTTATGACTATCTGTTTTTACACGTATTTCCGCTATTTTTAGACGACCCTCAGTAATCTGGCATTTTCGATAATCCGGCACTACCAAAGTCCCGAACGTGCCGGATTAGCGAGGTTCTACTTGCCGGATCGAACCCGAGAAAAATTCGTAGCTTTTTGAAGGGTTGTTTCTGGAGCCAGCTGCCATTGGTTGTTGGGCTATTAATTAACAATCCTGTCTAAGGAACATGCCAACCATAGTCAGTAACAAGGCTACAAGATCGCGCCACTATCATCACGATCAGTGATTAAGTGATTAAGCGCCGTTTTATGTTTCTATACCTAGACAATATGGCGGCCCAGGCCTCACTTGCTGTAATGCAAGTAAGATAGCTATGCCCCGTCTATTTCTACTATGTGGTCGCTGGTTTTACTGCGGCGAGGTGGACGCGCGCCGTGACGGCTGCGACGGAGGCTGGAAGTCACGTCTGTTTGTACCGGGTGGGACGGGATTATAGGGGCCGCTCGAATGCTCGATGGGGGCGGTATCAAAATAAACAGTAAAAGTCACAATAAAAAATCGGTGAGGGGAGTGAGGGATGGTCTCTTTCGGTTTAAGAAAATGACATTTGTTATTTTGTTGATTTTTTGTAATAAAGAATAACTGTATTAACAGTTGCAGATTCGTTTGTAAACTCTGCAATCCGTGGTTTACGTATAGTACTATTTGAAAGCATTACCATGATGGTCAGTTGTATCATTGACTTTGGTCAATGGTTGTAAACAAAGTGAACTGAGCTTGGTCAAGTACTGTATCGATAGTTAGGGCCACTGTTCCGAAACCTTTAATACCCACTTAAGTGGTACCCTTTCTTAAAATTTTGAGATCAGTGATCGGTGCAGTCGTTTTTGAGTTTTTACTGAGAAAAGAAAACCCCGTGCGTATTAATATATAGAGTTTAGGGATCTAAACCAAAACCTGTAGGGTTAAAGTTTAGTTTTCAATTAAACAAAAATATCTCAATATCTTATCATGTAATTTTTTAACATATAAGCACTATTCTAAAAAAAAAACTTTAATCAACTCCTAAAGCATTTGAGCTCTGCGATAATATCAGTACCGTGTGATTTATTGATCCATATAGATAATTTTCAAAATTCGATAAAAAAGGTACATTCGTAATACTTTCTTGAAAATTTCATTTATTAACACTGTTACGATATACTTTAATGATATATAATCACTTAACGCTCTCCCCTATTTACCTGTATTGTTTTCCAATTTCATCCCCCCTTTCAACCCGCCAGGTGCGTCTCACGTGGCCGCGCCCTTGGAGTTTTCAGCCCAATTCTTGCGCCTTCTGAGGCCTTTCTTGCGTCTTCTTTTGTCCAAAAGAGGTTCAGCTGCCGCTGCAACAAAAGCCTGAAGCCCAAAGCCCTAGGCCCACGTGCCCTATTGTCGACACCCCCGCTAGGAGTCTAAGACCGGAGGTAAAAACTGCTGCTGGGGCATTGGAAGCAAAAACCATGGGGGAAATCCGCAACACATTGACGTATGTTTAATTTATACGTAAAGTAGCCATTACAAGGTTTTATTGTTGTCAAAATGTTTTCTTTCGTAGTTCTCGTTCTCATCCTAAGGTTATCCCCTAACGTTGAAGAAAAGGAAATGCGGTTCCCAAAATAGCGGGTGTCCGGCCCAACTGAGTTTTACTCTCTTATCAAACTAGCGATAAAAGAAAGGAACGGAAACGCTTTGATTTGCAAATGATCTATATCCTTCAGGATGTAGATAAACTATATGGATATGACGTCTTTTACCAAGAAGAATGTCCTGCGGGATTCCCATCCCATTTATTTGCAGTAGAAGTTTGTTTCTTCATTTTTAAAGAAAATCGAAACTTAATATATGTTTTTTCCTAATAACGTTACTTGTATAGATCTCACCATGTTTCATCGAGGTCTAAGAACAACATTAATAATTATTTTTAAACATACTATAAAAGAATACGTTTAGTTCTAAATTCTATTTAGAACTAAACTAATATAAGAGCAATATTACAGAAACTAAAATTCCTAACCATGCAAATGAGATAATATAAGTGACCATTAAAAAAATCAAATAAGTGACTAAAGGTTGGAAAATTGAAAGTAAGCCTTCATAACACCTTTAATTTGGATGTTCACTAATAATAGAGAACCTGGTGGACCGAGCCTTGCTCGGTATTTTTTCAGGTTTATCAGTTCATCTAATTACTATAAAATATTTCAGTGTCATAAAATTTATAAATACAAATATTTTTATTATTCTATGCAATATTTATGTCACACACTGTATTATCCCTAGGTGGCTGTAGTTTGCAAATTACTTAATTTGTTTACACTTTCCTTGTTTATTTCGTTGGTATCACAGCAACTCATAAGGCCAATGTTAAACATTTACAACTTTAAAATTAGTTTTACTTCGTTATTAGATTTTCTTCGGCCGAGTTATCCGCATAGAACACGATTTTTAGTCATAAATTACTTATTTTCAGACTTTGAAAGAAATCCTCGGAGCCGTTTTCAAGATCGTTGTGCAAGCAAGCATACAAGAACGGACGGACGGACGGACGATAACATTGCTCTTATATGAGCAATGTTATCTTGCTTGCTTACTTGTATGCTTGCTTGCACAATCATCTCAAAAACGGCTCCGAGGATTTCTTTCAAAGTCTGGAAATAAGTAATTTATGACTCGAAAACGTCTTTTACGTAGATTACTTGGCCAGAGAAAATCTACTAACGTAATAAATCGAATTTTAAAGTTGTAAAATTTTAACATTGGCCTTATGGGTTTCCGTGACAGCAATGAAAATAAACAAGGAAAGTGTAAACAAATGAAGTAATCATAACAGCTGTTTGCAATCTACAGCCATCAAGGGAAAATACAGCAAGTGGGATGAAGAGTCCATGGAGTAATAAAAAGGTTTCTATTTATCAATTTTATGACATTGAAATATTTTGTAGTAACTGGATGAACTGGTAAACATGAAATAACACCGAACCAGGCTCGGTCCATCAGGTACTGTATAGTATAAGAGTATAGGAAAATAAATGCAATAAATCATTTCAACCCTCGTAATCGTAAGTAACGAAGAGGTAGCCAATCGAACATTCAAAGACATGTTCCTGTAGGAAGCCACAGCTGATTATCCTTAATTAATGTGCGGGCCGAACACCTGCGAAGACCAAGGATAAGGCCCCTGACACCGGCCAAGGACACTGGGATACTTCCGGTCAGATAAGGGGCCGTTTCCGGCGACCCGGCTTATCACCTGTCCGACCCCGGCGCAAGACACACCTGATGGTCCCAAAACCAAGAAGGGGTCTGTTTTGGTTTTAGCGAGGCTCAGTATTTTAGTTAGTTTGTCACAGACTGGGTACTCATAAAATTAAATCTGGGAAGTTTTTCTCATAAACATTTGAACTAAGCATTAAAAGATAAGAATAGCTATTAATCTTTTAGAACTAATTTCATAATAAGCGTTAAAACCGTAAAAATTTAACTCAGTTGTAATATGCGATTATGTTATAGAGGAAACATGTGTATTCCTTTTACACTAATTGAAGGGGTCTCCCATAAAACGTTCTAAGCTACAAAAATTCAAGGTTAGGTACAGAATCATGTATATTTTTTTCAGTACCCTATTTATATCATCATAATATAGCCTTACATTGAATTTGTACTTGCCATTAAGCATTTTAAAACGTCTTACGTGGGTTTTTGGGGTTATAACGTTCTAAATACCTAACTGGCGTTTGAAATGTTCTCTAACGGACTGCTGTTCTGCTTTGGAAGAAAACATCAGGGAATGTTGGAATGTTGGAATCATAAACGAAAATAAAACTGAATATAAATCAATTTTATTGATGTAAAAGTACAAAAACGTAATGTTGTTACACAACGTGCTACAGTACGTCACTTTGCTAAAAGTTGTCTAAAGGCGACGCTTGAAGCGTTATTCTTCTCGCCTATTTTTGAAACAATTTTTTAGGCCTTGGTTTCTTAGTTTTTGAAATGTAGGGTAATCTCGAGTTTCTATATTCCTTCCTAGTCTTATCAGTCCATTTTCCAATATTTACTTTGCGCATTTATTTTTATCTACACGATTTTGGTCGCTGGGCGGTAACGCAACGACTGGGGGAAGTCCATCTTACGGCGAATAGAACGTTATTCTCTAGCTGACTGTGCACACACCTTTATTTTTTCTATACTCCATGAGGTCAGCTAGTAAATAAATAAATAGCTCTTTATCAGCTGTATTAAAAAATAAAGGTTAATCTGACATTTGTATGAAAAACAAAAAACAATAACAATCAACCTTCAATTTTGAATGAGCAATTAAATTCAATAATGTTTCTATTCAATATTTTAACCACTTTTACATTATCAATAACTATTCATAAACACTTGGTGATTTCTAAAATGTGTACTAAAAAGGAAGACTGTGTATCCCAACCCTCCGATGGAGCGTGTGCGTTCTGTGTAGGAAAAATTGGGGTTTCAAGCTGTGTAGACCCATTCGGTACAGAATCTATTTACAGAACAAAAACGCAGGATTGCATGTATAATTATTTCATGTGTACTAAAAATGACCCTTGTAAAAATTACGGTATATGTTCTTCTAAGATTAATTTATTTTCAAATTATGTACTTTACTATTGTCGGGGAGGGTGTCCCCAACACTACGTAGGACGAATCTGTGAGATAAGATATGAAGGGATTAAATTTTTCTCTGTTCCTGCTAGGATTTATTCTGTTTCAAATCCATTGCATCATACTTATGAAATGGAATTCAGTGTAAAACTACCAAAAGGTGAGCTCAGCGAGGCATCGGTTGTGTCAGAGGATGGGTACTACGAGAATCTGAAGTACGAAGATGAGGCATGCGCTGACTACAAGTGTAGTCGCACTTACAAGGCCTCCATACGATACGAATATAAGCCATACGATGCTGAGAATAAGGATTTTTTGTACTTGGGTAATAATGTGCTGGGTTATCTAACAAAATTTCAGGTGACCTTTGGTCATAAAGGAACAACAGTTTATAATGAAGAGTTTAAACTTTTTGTGTCCTACCCGGAAACAAATATTTGTGTTCCGCTTGTTGAAGTAAGCGAGTGTGGGTTCGACTACAAGAACCCTACTGCTTATAACAGATGGTCTGTAATAAATATAAATTCGTATTCAACCGTAATTCCAGACGGTAATAGCTTAAATCCCTTTGAAGTAAAAGATGAAGAAAACTGTGGATCTGAAATAAACATTAATCTATCTTGGAAGGTATGGTGGCTCAATGAGCAACAAAACGAGCCTAACACTGTAGTCGTGGAGAGGTTTAAAGATAAATGCTTAACTTTAAATCCAATAACGGACGGATTAGAGTGTGGTGAGTACAGAGTCGTGTTAGAAGCTAAGAACGTTTTCAGTAGGGGAAGTTCCAGCAACTATGACATTTGTTACTTTTCAATCGAAACTTTACCTCTAGAGGCAATTATTGAGGGTGGTACCCACCGTTCTGTGTCAAAAAAAGAAGGTTTATTACTCAGTGCAGTGAATTCAAAAGATCCTAACGAAAGTCCTGAATATGAATCTATTATGACAAAATGGAGCTGTAATGCTTTGAAATCCCTTGGAGATATTAGTGATCTATGTAAACCAGTGACTTTGGAAAAGAAACAACCTTATTCGATACCAGCAGACAAACTGTCGGAAGGTGAATATAATTTTACCTTAGAAATTTGGTCCAATTCCTTTAAAAATAGAACTTGCAGACAGTGTGAAATGGCAAAAAAACACCAGTATTCTTATCAAATAGTAATAATCACAAATAAAACTATCAGTAACCCCATAATTAGTTGTCTAATAAACTGTGGTCAGAGAGTTTATGTAAATAATAATTTGATCTTAAAGGTGTCTTATCTTGATAACAGAAATGATCTACCATATCAGTGGATCTACAGGAAAACTGGTAGTGCTGAGACTTTAGCCAGGCCAGACGAACATCCATCATACATATTTCAAATTCCAGGAGATACTTTAGAAACTGCCGCTCTTTATGTTGTAACAGTTAGTGTCTCTGTGGATGGTGCCGATTTGTCAGCTTCTTACAGTTTTGAAACTGATGATTTTGTTTACACAGGAAATTGTTCCATCGATCCAGACTCTGGCATAAGGGGCATCACTTATTTTGACATTAAATGTTCAGCTATAGCGAATACAGCTCTGGTTTTTGAATTTTATGATAAATCCCCAAAAGAGGCAAGTGAAAATGTTCTCACGCAAGGCAGAATGCTCGGAAGGTCTAATACAGGAGAATTGCAAGCTGCCGTACTGACCAGAGGTGTTCTTGTGGTATATATAACATCTGGTTTTAATCGTGTTAGTAAATCATATGAGGTTAACCTAACTGATGACGACAGGAAGCAAAACGCTTTATTGACAGACATAATGCACAATGAACTTGATGTGCAGAGCATGTCATATTCTCTACTCATGCAACATGTGTCATCTTTTCGTGATATTATAGCTAATAACAGTACTCTAAAAGTGGTATTAAATAATTTATTAGAAAAGCTAATGTCAAGAAAAATAAATCAGTTAGAAGATGTTAAAGATTATAGTTTACTCTTGCATAATATCTTATCAGGAAATTGGAATATAGATATAAATTCTTTAAAAATTACCAGAATAATGGCCGCTAGAATGACAAAAATATTAAAACGTCACATCATGTGTCCTGAACAACCAACTAATGTAAAAGAAATAAGGGAGATTTTGAGGGTTGTGTTGAACATTTTAGAATTATCTCTTAGAGTTAGAAATAAAATCGAAATTGATTTCACCAGTAATAATTTTACAGTAGATACTTTTTTTCATTTGACTCATATCAGTGGATTATTGGAGAGCATTTTACGAGATATTCAAATAATTTTGAGTTTTTTGCAAACACCTGGTTTACCGCCAACAACAGTTGCCTCTGATTATAATTCTTTTATCATGACAGTTTTGGAGGATGATAAAAAATATAATTTTACTCTTTCAAAAATGCTTCAGGCTTACACACAAATGGACCTGCCTGTAAAGGTTTCTTCCTTACTTATGCATCATTTGCATGAAGACGTAAAGGAGGAAGAGAATTTATCACTAAATGTAGGTATTGTCAATGAGAATTTATTCGAGTGGTTTGATAAGCAAACAGTTTCAAACTTACTATTAGTTTCTTTAAGCAAACGTACTAAGGGCAATAACATAATAAATATTAAAGAAATTACAGCACCTGTTGACATGGAAGTTTATTTAAACAAATCATTTGCTGAATTTGAAGAACATATCAGTCAAACAATTCCATTGAATCCGACTTCTGATAAAAATACATTAGATCTGCAAATAAGAGTTCATAGATTTGACCCTTCCCCAAGAAGTAGATTATGGGTGACTTTCCTTTACCCACCGACAAATGTCACACTCAGAGTTCTCATGTTGGAGAGTTACCGACCCACTTTCAAGATGATGATGTTAGATTCGATCATAATTTCGCAAAATTCCCCTTATTATTCCCCAAACATTTCGGCAACTAAATCTAACACATTTTATTACATGGCAGTATTACCTGGGCCAGGAATTCCGTTGACTTATTCAGTTCCTTTCTCATTCACTGTTAACAGCACTTCATGTGTGAGCTGGGAGAGAGTGATGTGGAGCTCTTCAGGCTGTAGGGTCGGATTGAACACCAGCGGCCACAGAATCCATTGTCAGTGCAATCATCTTTCAATATTCGGAGCGAAGTTTCTTTTCACGCCAACCGTTGTTGATCCTTTCGCAGATGCAAGACTCTTCATGACTGTTAAGGATAATTCGATTGTTGTAACTTTAATGGTTGTTTTACTTGTTTTTTATACATTACTTTCCGTCTTTGCTTATCGTTTGGACAAAAGGGACTGTTTTCGTGGGATGATAACTGTCCTTGAAGACAATTTTCCAGGGGACAGACACCCGTACCTGCTGGCAGTCTACACAAGCTCTCGGTTATTTGCAGGAACGTCCGCTAATGTTGGAGTTCAACTCGTCGGTGAAACGGCTAATAGCCGATCTCACATTTTAAAAAGTACACTTTACAATGTAACGAGAAGGCACTCTGATGACTGGTTCCTTATATTGTGTCCAAAACCACTAGGTCTCCTCAAATACCTTCATTTATGGCATGACAGCGCAGGCTGCAGCCCGAATTGGCATTGTCACAAAGTTCACGTTTATGATTTAAACAACTGTGTGGAATGTTTATTTATAGTAGATCAATGGTTAGAACTGAATGTAACAAAATATCCCGAAGCTCTGATTATGCCAGCCAGTAGTGATGATATCCTCCATATAAAAAAAGTGTTGGGTAACAATATATCTAAATGTTTGAGGGAGCAAAAGTCCGTAACAGGAATATTTACTCAACATCCCAGGAGCACTATAGGGCGATTTCAAAGACTAACCATTTTTATGTGCTGTTTATTGCCTGCATTGTTGTGCAGCATTATGTTTTACAAGGATAAAAATAATTCTGACTATTACAAGTATACGTTGATGATAAAAGACTTATATGTTAGCTTTATCACCGTCGGTGTTGTATTTATAGTTGAGTATGTTATGGATTTACTGTTTAGGATGAGCTACAAGTATGTACCTGTGAAAAATCAAAATAATCTTTATTTAAGACAGTGTTTTTTTGACCCGGTCAATTACTTTGATCCTAATGTCAAATCTTCAAAATTAGTCGATGTTGGTCCGAAGACGGAGTATAAATACTCTACCAACGAAAGATTTTTAGCAAAAATAACAGCAAAAGTGTTAAAACGTAAAATACAAGCTGAAGATCTCGTTCCTGCAGTGTTACCTTATGGAGACTCTGGAATTAAAGTTAACAAATCCTGGTTGATTTTTACTTGGTCTATTTGTGCTTTCATAATCATTTTTTGTGCTTACTTAATAATGCTATATGGACTGAAGATGGGCTTGGTAAGAAGTAAGCAGTGGCTTACCTCAATTATGTTAACTTATGTAAATGGCCAATTTGTCATTAGCCCACTAAATGCCATAATCTTAGCGGTTTCAATAACGACTACTGTAGGTTATGTGACTGAATCCAGCTATCGGGTATCGCAAAATGAAATTCAAAAATCGATATTTGACGTGCAGAATAGTAATTACGATGCCTTGATTAGTCTAAGGCAGCAACCTATGTACTCTCCGATCAGCGCTGAAACTCGGGAAAGGATTATGAAAACAAAACTCATACTTAATTTCTGTTCTCAAGCATTTAAATTATTATTGTCTCTATGCTATATAATCACTGTTTTCTGCACTGTGCAACATATAAGACATTTACATTTTAGTAGAAATACTCATTTAGAAACATTGATTAGTTTTCCTCGTTGGGGTGATAACAGTATTGATTTTTATGATGCTTACGATGAAGCGGAGTTGAGCGGTTATTTTGAAAATACCTTCCTAAAGGCAGTCTATAGAACTATATGGTACAACGGGATACCACTTTATTACAACGGTAGTGTAATTTATTGGACATCCACTTATTCTTGGAGGATGGTAGGTGTTCCCTACATAAGGCAACAAAGAGTCTACGAAGAACTGTGCAACAGCATTGCTCCACCATTGCACCGATGTATTCCTAGATTAGGTCGTCGAACTGAAGACACTAGGTACTTCGGTGTCGGTTGGTCTTTCCATTCCCAAAATGGTACTTCGCAAAGCACATATAACTATCCTTGGATTTATAACCACCCGTCAGCGAGCTCGATGAAAACATTTTACAGACTTCGAGGGGATTCTGGAGTAGTTTATGACAACGGGGGATACGCAGCTAAACTAGGATCCTCGATACAAGAAACAGTTAAGACGGTTGTTCACCTAACGGACAACAACTGGGTGAATCAACTGACCAAGGTGGTGTTCGTGGAACTCACTCTGTACAATGTAAACCTACACTGTTTGGGGCAAATTACCCTCATAGTGGAGTTTTTGACATCGGGCGTGTCTTTGAAAGGAGCCAGGATTGAGACAGTGATAAGGGATTGCGACGGGCTCAAATTTCGACACATAGCTTTTATTGTATTGACTTTCCTATTATTTCTTGAAATTTGCTACGAAATCAACCACAACGGATTCACAAACTTTTTTAAAAATATCAAAAATGTCTTGCTATTAGTGATAGTGATTCCGAGTATTTTTGTTATCGTAGCATTTTTAACACATGTATACTTCTGTATCGCTTTCGACTTGTATGAGATGTATTATGACAAAAAACATAATTATTTTGACTTTGATACATTTATAAGTTTTTACATCTACATCATGTTCCTCCTCAGTTTCTTCCTGCTCTTCGGCGTGTTCAGGACTCTGATTCTATTAAGATCACTAGATGTTTTACTCAAGATTCATAAACTATTTAAACTGTCATTAAGCGCTGTTTTTTCCCTTGTTTCGCTTACCTTCTTATGTTTCAACTTTTTATTTCAAATTGTTATTCATTTGGACATTGCAATAAGCCATGTGATGACAGACGTAGTTGTTTCTCAAAAGAAACCAAAAATACTTGGAGAAGAACAATTTAGTTTTAACTGTATAATGCTTTTTGTTATCAAATATTGTACTGTAATGTTAATATCAACTTGTTTCATTACCATTTTCTTTAAACTCCTACCAAGAAGTTCGAGAAAGTTCAAGAAAGTTCGAGTTCAATTATCTGACGTAAAGGAAATATGGAGAAAATTGAGGTTAAAAAATAACACCAAAGTTGTCAATTGAGTGATTATTATTTTCCTCTGCTTCCACTTGTTATATTTATAGATTACCAACAAATACAGAATTCATTGGAAAGAGTTGTTTTTTTCTTAGGCAATTGCAGACATTGAAAACCCGTAAAATATTGTATAAGCTCTCTTGAATGGTGTCTTATTAACCAAACCAGCTTCATTCCCACGCACAGTATTTAATTTTGTCATTAAACACCAAATAATGAATTTCTTCAATGATTCGAGAATTATAATAAACTATGATAAATAACGTTCAGGAAGTCTTTTCCAGTCGTTGCTAGTAGAAGTCACACATTGAAATATGAAAAAGAATTGTATCTTACGGAAACATTCACATGAAGAATAACAAAAAATATATATAATTGAACAATTTATAAAAGCATAATTTATGACTGTCAGAACGATATAAAAGTTAAAAAAAACAACAAAATAGCAACACAAATTCTAAAATAGACTTTACTCAGAATTTTAAAGTTTTGTTTACCTTTACAATGTTAATCAAGTTATATTAAGACCAGATGATTTGCTATGTAAATATTTATATTTGAGCAACACTGATGTGGTTTTCAGTGCTGACAGTATTACAGTTATTATAGTGTAGATATAGTGTTTGATGCGAAAAGAAATTGAATAAAAATTATTTTGTCGTAAATGGTAGCAAGGCCGCACTGAAAAACAGGCCATGCTGCAAAGATCCCATCAGCGCTGCGCACGTTACACACGTAGGCATGGAACTAACATCCTATGTTTACATTTTATTACTAAACGTAAAATATTCCTAGTTTATTTACGATTTTTTATATTTACATTTTATCACTGAATGTCAAATATTACTTGTTTATTTACGATTTAATGTTTACTTTTGGAGGTAACTGATGAGCAGCACAGCTGTGAGTCCTGAGCCAGTCTCTCGTCCTGCCTAAGGGAGCATTTAAGATTCAGGAAATTGTTGCCAAAGGTGATAATATGACTGAATCTTGTGGCATTGTACCACTGGCGATAATTGACATGAAAACCGCCGAACCGCCGCGCCGTTTGTTTCCGTTGTCAAACTTCACATTGACGGAGAAAAGATTTTCACCACCATCTTCGATCCACCATTTTTCATTCTTTCATTCATTGCAGCGAACCGCTTTCCATGGCTGGTACCTGAGCTTATGCCTTACCCTGCCTGTCGGGATACCTTGAGACCATCAGACTCGTCAACGGCAAAGCCTAGCCCATCGAGGAAGGGGTCTCCCCCGAGCCTCCAACCAGGGCAAACTGACTACTCATGACCACCATCCGATGCGGAAGGAAAAAGAAATGCCTCAGAAGACAAGTGCCAGCCACCGCACCGTCAGGGTGGAGGTCCACGTGAGCTTCGCACGGGGCCTATCTTACCCCTGGCAGCTGAGCTGCCTTTTTGAGCCGGAACAGGACATACCGGACCACAGTGGTGACACCATGAGCCCGGGGGGATAGCCCTGCCCATTTCGAACAACATACCCCCTCGAGGCCAACCTCAAACGCTGGATCCACCAGCCCTGACCGAGAGTCGACCCCAGCCAGAGCCGATGGGGCTCGACACCAGCCCCCGTGGTACTTCGTTTGCCCATGTATCCAGCCTCACGGCCTTCCACTATGGGTTTTCCATCACGGAGGTGGGATTAGAAGTGGGTCCCTCCCGGGATACTAGGTTAAGAAACCCGACACCCTTGCTCAACTGAGGCTACCTGAATAGCCTCCTCCATCCAATGGACGGCCTGACGTAAGCCCCGCCAGATTTCCCATTTTCACCGCCAGCAGACCTTTGCCCTCACTCCGGGTAAGAACAGTGGTCGAGAATAAAGTCAAGACCCGGCCCCGTTTCACTCCCATGATCCGATCCGTCAGGAGAACCCAGGCCACAACAAGGGGAACAACCCTGCAGATGACTTAGCAAGCCAGCTGAGAGCTGCGAAAGGCTGGTCCCAAAATATTGGCCCAGGAAAACCCTCAAGACCCTCACCAAGAAGCTAATCCCAGAGACAGGGATCAGTCCCGGCAAGCTATTGTCGATCCACCATGTTGAATGTAATAAGTTTTTCATCATATTGACACAGAAGGTGCCCATTGCCATCCTAAACCGGGAAAACTTTTTCCCTTACTAGGCCGGCAAAATGGAAGTAAACAATCAGCTGATTTGCAGCAAACCGACGCCGCGACGTTAGTTTATTGGTTACTTTTTAGAGGAATGTAGCAGCACTGGCAGCAGTAGCAAATGTTTGTTCTGTTTGTCATAGGTTAGGTTTGAAGGATTGATAGACATATTGGTTTATGCAAGAACTATACGACTACAATTAAAAGTATGCTTTTTTCTAAGAAGTATGATGAAAAGTATCGTGCGTTGCACGGCCGGGAAGTTTTAACGTACTCGCATGCGAAAATCCCGCACTCGCGGGAACTATCATGCTCGTCCGGCAAAACAGTTTACTTTCTGGTCTAGTAACTTAACATATTTGTTTTTTTTTCAAATGAGAACATAATGTTGAGATACATCGTTACAGACTATTTTTTTTCGAAGTGCCAAAATTGGCGGCTTGGATTTATTACAGACTAGATTTTCACGCTGATTGCACTGCCGTAATCCGTTTTTGAACATCTTGATTCGTTTTCAAGATACAGTGTACCCAAAGAAAGGATTTTCGGTATGCAATCCTCACTATGTTTCCAGCTCTGAATATTTTTAAGGATTCATTAGATTATTTTCTTGATATCGTCGATTGTAATCAAAGCATTAAATCCATTTTAGTCTTGAAAAACTCAGAGATATAATGACTGTAAAGGTTGAAATCAAAATATTCAAAATATCCGACTGGAATATTGTGGAAAGAATGCTGCCTCCGTGTGTGGACAGTTAATAATGGAAAGTTAATTATTGATCAGCTGTTAACGAGAATACGACCGGCCAGTGTTGCCAACCGTGATGATGGACGGCGGTGTCAGTGGTGCCACCCCTGCTGTACAAAAACCGCGGTAAATTCCAGCCGCTGCAGGAGGCGCCTATTTTGATGACATTTTTTGCCGCCCGCACCGCACATGTGTTGGCCCATTCACACGTCCATTCATAGAACAACCCGTCGTCCCATTCACGGCTTGCTGCGTGAGAAGATGCGCCTAGTCCTAGCACACCCCTTGGATTTGGGTTAAGGTCATGTGACCACTCGATAGGAAAAAGCTCAAGTATAGCATTACATCTCGCATCCTGTCAAAAGTTCGGTAGTGTCGAATTTTCGCCGGCAACCTGTATTTTCAGTAATACGATGCCGCTGTCAAAACGGATCAATTTGTAAAGATCCTGTTTTGACGGAAATGTGAACGATTTCATAGAAAGGTAAAGGACATACAGAAAAAGTATATGTTGTTAAGATTAGCGGAATTTACATGGCAACCTGTATTTTCAGTAATATGATGGCACTATAAAAACGGATCAATTAAGAAAGAATCCTGTTTGGCAGAAATGTGAAGTATTTCATGAAAAGGTAAAGGACATACAGAAAAAAAAACGGAAGGACATAAGTGGAAGTTACAAAGTAGTTAAATCAAGAAATAATCCAACGTTGCTTCTATATCAGACTACTATAGATTCTATCATTTACCCAAACGACGTATACTGTAGTCAGAATTAATTGCTAAGGTTATTGAAAGATCTGTAAAAATCCTGCATGACAGGAACCGTTCAATATTTAAGACCAAAACCTCGTTAAATAAAACAAGTTCATGCACAATTTTCTTCATTTTAATTCTTGTTTGTAACTAAAATTATCTTGGAATTTGGGTCATTATATCAGAAAACGACTACATGTAATTTTTCAATGGGCTTGTATCAACAACTGACTTGCAAAAAATCCATGAAAAAATCCCTCAAAAAGTGTCAGCTCCGGATCACCATCGATTGATTATATCAATAATGAAAGTGAGAAACAGGCACAACTGTCAAGATATAGCTTTTTGCTTGAAATCCAACTATGCTCTAGGCTGAAATCAACGGTAGTTTATTTTAAAATGAACCTTGTTGACATAAAATTAGCATTCAAAAATACTAGTTATAAGATCACATATTCTTATTTACCAGCCGAGAAAAGGAGCATTTGAAGAAAATCCTGCAAGTCAGGCACCGTTCAATATTTAAGACCGAAACCTCGTTAAATAAAACAAGTTCATGCACAATTTTCTTCATTTTAATTCTTGTTTGTAACTAAAATTATCTTGGAATTTGGGTCATTATATCAGAAAACGACTACATGGAATTTTTCAATGGGCTTGTATCAACAACTGACTTGCAAAAAATCCATGAAAAAATCCCTCAAAAAGTGTCAGCTCCGGATCACCATCGATTGATTATATCAATAATGAAAGTGAGAAACAGGCACAACTGTCAAGATATAGCTTTTTGCTTGAAATCCAACTATGCTCTAGGCTGAAATCAACGGTAGTTTATTTTAAAATGAACCTTGTTGACATAAAATTAGCATTCAAAAATACTAGTTATTAGATCACATATTCTTATTTACCAGCCGAGAAAAGGAGCATTTGAAGAAATAACTTAAAATATTTAATCATTGGCTTTATTCTTCTCCAAACCAGTTTATATCAATTGGACTTTCAGTACACTTTAGCATTTCAAACCCGCTTCCTGATGCTATTTTCTAGTCCTTCATTGTTTCAAAACATATTCAAAATTACCGCCTTCTTCCAAAGTTTGGTAGACCAGTGGACAGTGCCGAATGGCTGCTGTAACGTACGTCCATTGTCATTTCAACAAATATCAAAATACACATTTCATCCAACATTTCTCTAAAACCCCATTATCACTCTGGAATGCTTCACCAGTTGCATACCAGCAAACTTCCTCATAGGTCAGAACATCCTTGGCACCCCGGTCAACAACGTTCTTCCAATCTTTCAGTCTTTGATAAGCCCAGCAAGGGCAGAGGGGGCGGGGGTGTACTGGCGACCAAGATGAGGGCCAATATGAGGGCCACCTGATCCCTTGAGGCCCTGTTCCAGCATCCATTGGATAAAGGTATATCTTTGTCCACCCAGTCTAAGCTAAGTCGAAACTATCCGTCTACGTATTCTCATTTTGCTTCCCTTGTAATAGTCTAATCTACAAAAGGCTGTGAGCCTAAGGATAATCGAAGGGTTGCTTCCTTTCATTTCCGGTATCATGGCAAAAAGACATAATAATGGCTGAAGTATCCTCACAGGATTTTCCTTTGGGGTGGGTAAACCCAGACTACCAAATCCCCCTACAAAAAAATCCCAGAAAACTCTGGTAGTCACCAAGCCACCGCATTATTCAACAGTTCGAAACCCAATCCTAGCCTCCTTGGCCACCAGCACAGCGTTCTTCCAGCCTACTTCAAATTCCGGCGGTATCCAAGGCCCGCTGTCCCATATCGCGCGGCCCCCGGCCCAGACGTCTTTTGACATCTCTTGGCAAGAACCCTGCGAACTTCCTGTCCACACTGACCTCGCCCAGTGGCACAATCTCCATAACTGTCTGGCAACTGGAATCTTTTGTCCTCTCGGCACCAAAACCGGGGTCCTTACGTAATAAAGTCTGGCTGGCTGGGTACGTTCGGCGCGGGGCGGTGACGAAATAAAACTGGAAAAGAGGGTGCATGATCGCCAGGCGAGACGGTTGTCTGCGGCGTAGAAAGGGTTGGGTTTGTTTGGTAGGCTTAATTGAAGGGGTTTAAGGATGCTAAGCTGGCTGGAGAATAGGTTTATTTGAATAATGCTGTAGGCTATTACCTAAGCTAAAAGGTCTATCGCTGAATGATTAACTAGGTACCTAATAAGAGATTTGAGTAGGTACCTGAGATATCGTGGTGTTTTTATTTACTAGTTCATTCTTGTTCCGTAAAATAAATTAAGGTAAAATGACAAAATGTCATTTGGGACGCATGTTTTAGCGAATTTCCCCTAAAGGGAAGAAGCTGTTACCGTATGTCTCATGGTAAGAATTAAGCTCGAGACCATTATGACTTTTCTTTTTTAGGTCCCCAGATGCCAAAAACACCTTTCGTTCATTTTCATAAATAAATAAATAAATATATATATATATGTGTGTGTGTGTGTGTGTGTGTGTGTGTGTGTGTGTGTGTGTGTGTGTGTGTGTGTGTGTGTGTGTGTGTGTGTGTGTGTGTGTGTGTGTGTGTGTGTGTGTGTGTGTGTGTCTTTAAGCACGATAACTCGCGTAAAAATGGTGCAATCTTAATGAAATTTGGCATGGACATGTAAATTGGTAATTATTCGGACGAGTTCTTAAACCAGCTCGATCAGACTACCAGAAGGGGGGGGTAAAGGGGGGTAAACCCCCCAAAAATGGGTTTTAGAGTTTTTTAAATAGAAAATTAAAAATTATCCAACTTTTGCTAGCATTATTGAATCAAGCTCAAAAAAACAAACAATTTAGTATTTCCAATCACTGCTCTATGTCCATTGGTTACCGAGACATTGAAAGTGGTAAACACAGTACGTTGTCCCAATGTTAACCTTATGGGAAATAAGTAAAATTGTATATCTCACTTATTTCTCAACATATCTTGTTAAAACATGGTGAATGGCTTCTTCTAGGTCAGATCTACTAAATATTGAATTAAAACCACCCAGTTTTAATACATCCGTAGCAGCAAACCTGCATACTCATTCCCCATGTTATTCTTATGGAGGTTAAAAAAACATGAAAAATCTCGCTATGTTGGATTTAAATATGTTGGTTTGTCTTTGAAATTCGCTGAGTATGCAGGTCTGCTGCAACGCGGGTTTTTCTAATCACCATGCTTTAAACAGCACTGAGAAAGAAGTTCCCTCCTCCAATGATATGTGAGAGATAAGTAGGAGCACAGAGAAGGTAACTCTGCCCTCTCTGTGGTAGGAGTTTAGACTTTTATTAAAATAGTTGATTATATCATCAACTTTGTATATAGAAACCTTGGGCGGATTTAGGCCTTAATTTTTTGGGGGGTATGAGGTAACCTCACTTATAAAGTATCGTATGCTCAAATTCAAACATCAAATTCTTAATCAAATAGTCTATTTGCAGGCATACTCCAATAAATATCTGTTTATTTTATTTGATAACAACCTTGTTGTAATTTATGAAAAAAACTTATTCAAAGTTATCTACTATATATTTGTCAAATACATTTCAGTGGAAACATCGTACAGCCCAAACTACTTGACCTAGAACCTTGAAACTTTGCATGGATGTTCCTCTTAGGGCGTAGACATCCGCTAAGAATGGATTTTACCAAATTCGTAGTATAAAGGGGTTTTTGGCGAGGCCGAAGTTTTCAAATTTTCCAATTTAAAAGTATGTTGGACGATTTTTGTTTACATTTTTAATGTTCATAAAACAATCAACTGGTAGTTAGCTTCGGAAATGTATACGTTGATACAGATGATAATAAATTGATTTCTTTGATCATGGCTTCATTGATTTTTGTTGATTTGTTTCAAGGACATAATTATGTACTATATAAAAGTTACATTTAGTTTAGATAAAATCCACCATTAATTAGTTAAGTGGCACCATCTATATTTCGGTAGCGGGAGTTACGCAGTTTTAAACGTGAAGAGCATACTGCCTTTTGTGGCTGAGACTAAATCCCGGTAAGATGGAAAGAGAAAAGAAGAGTGGTTTTACAGTCACAAATAGAATGTGCTGAAATGATATGATTCTTTGATCTACTTATGTAAAAATCTATAAATTATACAAATCCCTGATTGTAAGTTATACTTATACTATCTTTTCTACTGTATTTTTGTCAAATACCACTGACCTATCCTATGTACAGCCAAAACTACTTAACCTAGAACCTTGAAAATTTGCATGGGCGTTCCTTACAGAGTGTTGACATTCACCAAGAACGGATTTTTTTAATTCGAGGTTTTTAGAGGTTTTTCGTGGAGCTGAAGCTTTGAAAATGCCCCATGTTAATGTAATGGATGATCTTTTGTTTAAATTTCCAATTTTATTCAATCAAGCATATTAGCTTCACAAACGGATACGTTGTTACAGCTGATTTATAATTTGATTTCTTTTATCATGGTTGGTTTTTTGTTGGTTTTATCATGGTTGTGGTTGTTTTGATGATTTTGTTAGGTTATTCGTACTATATAAAAGTTACATTTGGTTTAGCTTCGTACCTTATACGTTCAGTCATAAGCTCATTATGTGGTACCATCTTTTTAGGCAGCGGGAGCTATATAGTTATTTCGTTATTTCCTTGGGCCGTCCTTCATGTTTTTAATTACAATCATGCCAGTTACAATAATTTGGCAAATTCCTTTTTCATCTAATTCGACGGTGTCCCGGCTTTTCACCGAAAAATAAATGCTGCAATCAGTGGTTGGTCTTAAATTATTCCTACCCGTCCATATTTTAAGTTAAAAACTAAGTGAATCGAGTTTGAAATACTGCCCACGGATAGCACCATAACTGTTTCGAACATTCAGCCCTTTACTGTACTTAATTGATGCCCTACTAGGCAATCCAGGGACGTAATGGTAAATCTACAAGGAAGTACCTTGAAATCGACACACTTGGTGTTAAAATCGGTCCGGCCGTTTTCGAGTTATAACGGTGAAAAGAAAACCTTCACTATCCACTGTGGTATCCTACATCCTACTGTGGTATCTACATTTTATCCTACATTCCGCCATAAAACAAACATATCTCTACATGACATATTCCTTGATATAAATATTTTCTATTCAGTCCTCTAGATTCTTCATATCAAGGTTAGAAGATAATTTTTATCGTGAGCGAAGCCACGGGTTCTGGTAGTATTGAAAATAAATTGATTCCCCTTTTTCCGCCAAATAATCAAGCAAAAATTAGGGGGTATCCTCGATGAAGGAACTGAACTTATGGTATACACTCTAAATTTATTGCTCATCGAGTTGAAACTGGTCTTCATAAGACCAATAAGTCGTTAATATTCCAACAAATATTAACTAAAGTTAAATTTTTATAAAACAAATGAAGGATTTGAAGAAATCGTAGTGCCCAACCAACACCGATCTTTTCTTCTAAACGTGGACTGCTGTAAAAAGGCGTACGTGTGTTTTAGTACTCAACTGGTTGTCCCATTTTAGGGCGTAAATCCTGTCTCAAGGATAACAATAAAATAATTTTACAGCTTTGAAATGCCAAGGTATACGCAATAACGCAAGCTTTTCCTTTTCCTTCTGATGGTTTTGAATTCATTCATTTAAAAACTACAGACTACAAATTGCTATTTTGTGAGAACTAGTTTTTAGAGGTAACACATAGCCATTTCTGGAGTCTCAGGAAAGTTTTTCACGTTTTAATTTAAAACTATAGTTCGATTTACAGTATATTTTATGATTTCGCTTAGTATTATTATTTATTAGTATTTTCATTAACCTGATAATTAAAATGAGACTGCTCATGCTTATGGATGTTTTGAAGTCATAAATTGAGTACACGCGAAATTAGTTCAGCACTTGTCACTAGAGTTTGCACCAACATAACATTGTAAAAACGCTGCTGCAAATATTTTTATCCCTGAAATGGAATATTTTTTTCTTCTCCCGGGCTAAAATATGTTACAAGGTTATAAAAGGGATTTTATTTTAAAAACATTAAAATTGGAAGTGCATTAAATAGGATAAAAAAGGTATTTTAAATTTTTTTAATAGGCCTACCAAGATTCTACCAGAATGTGCTAATTTTTGTAACATTTTATGAAATTGTCGGCTTCAAAATTCAACATGGCTAAGTCTGAGGGACAAAAGCGTAATCTTAATGGAAAGTTCGCATTCATCGAGTTTTGCGACCTCGATGATGAATTAAAATAAGTTTACGAGAAGCGTTTTTTTAATATTTATTTTTTCCTTATAATAAATAGTATTTTTCTCTTGAAACCTTTTAAGCATATAAAAAACATTTCTTACAGATTAATATTTATTTAAAAGAATGGTTGTCAATTATTTCCTTGAAGTAACTTGAATAGATCAATGCGAATACTAACACATCTCCCTTAAATTCTCTTTCTCTTTCGTTCAATGGCAGTTCGTAAAGTTTTGCTACGAATCCAGAATGAAAATCACCCCAACTGCAAGACGCACGAATCGAAATAAAACTCGTAGTAAAGTTCACTCATTCGAGAAATGCATCTGAAATCAGCTGAGTGCTTCTAGTTGTCAAAATCAGCTGAGTTCTCCTAGTTGTCAAAATCAGCTGTTGATTGTTGTGTTGACAGTCTGTGACACGTGACTTGTCCACCCGTGCCCTCTACGATGGGCCTTGACTGTTACCCAAGCCCGCCAGGCATACCGCCGTTATAGGTCATTATAAGCTCACCGTTCGCGACGGAATGGTACAAAATATTTGTATTTTATCGTTCTCAATTATGTAAACTGGAAAACAAATTCCTAAAACTTCCATTTCCTGGTCGGCTTGGAACTTGGGACGTGATGATTGACACCTATTGTTATGTAATTTAGATTAAATATTATTAATTGATTGATTGAGGAGGCTGTTTATTTATTTATTTATTTCATTTTAACAATGCTACAAAACAGCACAAGCCTATTACATTGTAGCATTAAAGATATTTCATTATTAAAGCATCATTGGAAAAAGTTCATCTTCACTGACCGTTGACACTTCACATACAGTTATTTTAAATAGCACTAAAGAATAAATAATAATATAATAAAACAAGAATTATCATGCGTTTCAAATGGCACTATAGAATAAATAACAATATAACGTGTAACAAGAATTAACATGCAAAAAAAGTATTAAAAAAAGTATTCAAGCAGAGATCATTTCATAGATTACATATAAAACTACAAAACAATTTAATATTATGTGCTATCACAAATAACAAAACTCTAAAAGTTTCCTAAGCAATGACAATCAACGATTATCGTAAATGTTGGAGTTTATATAAATGTAAGCTCTGATAGCAATTTAGGATCCTAACGGTTCCATATTTCTGTAGCAACTAATTTGCATACTCATTTCCCAAGTTTTCTTTAACCAGAATAATGGAGTATGCTCATCTATGGACATCCTTGATATGAGGCTTTATCTGAATAATTTATTTACAAATTTGAAATTCGCTGAGTATGCAGGTCTGCAGCAACGGGAGGATTTTTCTGATATAAAAGTATTTCACCAAGTATAGTTTTTCCAGTATCTTAAGCAGTAATTCCATGCATCTACTGAAGTAATAAGTTGGTATTTTCCTATATCTGTTGTAGTAGTAAGTTTATTAACCCAAACATATCTTAGAACATATTTTAATTCAGGCTATAGACTATAATATATCTTATACAGATGCACAACTACTCAATGCTGCTAGAGTCTATGTTATATGAGGGATACATGTAATATAGCTTCATGTTTTTGTCTGCTACAGAAACTGAGCCAGAAAACAGTTTATTATAGCAGATTATTTTTGGCAATGAACAACATAGGCTAATGTGCAACATATATAGGGTAATTCAGCTAATATAACTCGTCCATGAAAGAAGTGGACAAAACTAAATGGAAGGTAGATTAAAACTCGAAATTTGAAGGATACACCATCCGATATTAAGGCATAGTAATATTGAATCATTCTAATCTACATTTAAACCAGTACACGCATCTATGGAAAGTGTTCAAAATTCTGAATTACATTTTTTTACGTTCTTTTTGGCATCGTCCAGCTACTCCCTGCGATGACTAGCCCGCCATCCACGAGCGAACTTTGTCCGGGAGAAAGCACTGATTTGTCCGCGCGGACAATGTTCGGCAGAAGTACGTTCGTGGATGGGCTCTACAAGTGCTGATTTTGTCCGTGGCGTACAATGTCCGGCGGACAAATTGTCAGTGGTCTCGGCTAAAAACCGCGGGCGGATTTTGTCCGTGGCGGACAATGTTCGCTAGTGGATGGCCAATCCCAATTTTGTCCGTCTCATCGTCAATTTTTCTCCCATTAAAAACCCTTTAAAATATATTATACAACACCACCAAGCGGGTACATACATACATACATACATGCATAATTATTAAATAACAGATAAGTACTAATGTAAGTTACAGTATACGAGCAAATAGTTTTATTACTTGCAATGATTTTATTATTTTATTCCAAGGAATATTCGGTCCTTTTCAGTAACCACTGCTTTACCCAGCTCTGCGGAGGTTTTCTTTTCTTTTTTTCAAAAACACCTGCTTCTTCTAATAACAATATGGCCGCAGCTACTCTTTTTTTACCGTCCATTGTCTGGTAATGAATAAAAAATGTACACTTTAAAAAGTTCCTCACTCAAATATATATATTACACACAAAAAATAATAACTACACAGATACAAAACTTAAATGTACTGTACAACGCGGTGCTGCCAGCTCTGCAATTGTCACTAGACTGATCGAAAACGTAAAAAATCATCCCCTCCACAGATTTTGTCCGCGCTGCCTGACGGACAAAGTTCGCTAGTGGATGGCGAGCGATCAGACGGACCTGCGGTCCGCCCAAACTTTCTCTGATTTGGTCCGCGCTGCCTCACGGACAAAATCCGCTCGTGGATGGCGGGCTTAAGTCTTCTCAAAAATACCCATTGGCTATTACCATCGCCATCTCCAGTAACGGTCGTTGGCGCTAAAATGGCAACAACGCTTAAAAGGGTTCAGCCATAATCTCTTATGGCATTATCTTGTGTTTACTTGAAATCAGCTGGCTCTGTAAGGGATTGACCATGCAAAAAACGCCTTGCAAAGAGGCGTTGCCAGTTCGAAGGCCATAGACGGCCATGCTATTACGTATTTAGAGTAGGATTCACGTAAGTTGGCCAAAGCATGTACTAATCATCTCATCAAAAATTTGTATACAAGTCACATTGAAAACATTGTTGGTTACACATGGTGTCTGTTTACATTTTCTCAGAACTGTCAAATCGCCACGTTGCGTTTGTTTACAAGTTGTTATAGGTTATAGAATGATTACAATATCGCCTATTTTTAGAATTTCTTATTTCCATTCAACCTTTTTACATAGTTGCCAAAGTTTCATTCTATTTCTTGATTTACAAGTATTTTAGTTTGTTTAACTGCTTGTTTATTTTTCGTGGGCCAATTTTAATAAGTTTTGACCGCAATATGAAACAATCTCTCTTTTCAGATACTGACTTGCAGCAAGTAATACTCATGGTGTAAAGTACTGGCTATTCAAAAACTCGCCTACATTTCTTTGTAAATATCATTTCATAAGAAAATCTTAGACTATTAACCATGCCGCATCCATGACACATCATGTCCCTGTTAATACATAATTTATTTGGAGAAGCCCCTTAGTAATATTTTAAGCAGCGCAAGTGAACTGCCAGTTGCAAATTGCATCAGAACTTTCCCTTTATTGCAAGTGCTATACTAAACAGATGTTCGTTGACAATGTTTTCAGCACAGCTGGATTTTATGGTTAAGTTCGTAAGAAGATAATAGTTTGTTTACTTTCGTTTTGGCCAACTTAGGTGACTCCTACTCTACCCGCGTCTGTCAGCCTCGCTCCGAGCCCGTGCGACATTCTGCTGTTTGCCAGGGATGTTTTCCTCTACCTGCCCCGGGCACAACCGCGCAGGCGGCGCCGCACTGCACACTTCGTCGCACACGCAGAATACGCGCTTTTCATCCTAAATCGCCAACAGGCGGGTGGAAGGGGGGGGGGCAGCTTTCGTGCTTTCTCTCGAATTGGTTTCGCAGGAAGGTGTTTGGTTTTGCGAATCCCTCGCGCCCTTTCGCACGGTCGCTTCGGCGGTCATTGTGTCGTGGAAGGACGAAGGACCGAGGTTTTGGGTATTGGACGATTTTACATAAGAAATTTCTTCGTTAGTACTGAGTTAAATAGGTTGTGCTTCAAGTTACATTGTCTGTTCTGGTATTTTCAATAACATCAATTAAAAAGTTTCAAATTTTTACTATACTCATAAAATCAACTTGAGTGGCCTTATACATTTCTTTTTAATTTATGAAAAAATAGGTTGCGCGCTTTGATCTTTAAGTATTGTCTGAAATTCTAACCATACAACACATGCAAAAAAAATGTGGCTTATAAACGGTATATATCTAACTATATATATATATCTTCATGATGAATTGACTATTGCCTAAACGTGTATACCATTACAATTTTGGATTGAAGACTAAATAAAACAACTTTCAAGTTATATACCGTCGTCAACATACGACTAAATAAAAAATCAATTTATTTCAATATTTAACAAACGTTTTACATAAACGTTTTTAAGAAAAAATAATCTCGCATGGGCCTGTGGCGAGATGAGTTCTTATCTTTTATCTTTGAACCTCAACAACATTTCCAACTACAAAAAAAATACATTACGATAAAACAAAAAATTATAAAAAACATATACAGCTACAATATTACTAAACAGGTTCTCTACATACTTAAAAAAGTAAATTTGATGTTAATAATAATGTATTAAATTATAAATTTAAACTTGTCGTTTGTTTTTAAAGAAATAATACAGTAAATACTTTAATTTGTAGTTATTTAATTTAATTTCTGTAAATTTATATGTAGGATATAATTTTCAACGCATATAACCAAGCGTCAAACCAGCCTTTCACCAATGCTTTCACTATGTAACCTGGCCATGAGGGCCACCAGGCTTATCATGCAGGATTGATTCCTACAACATAAAACATTGTAAATGCAAAAGCCTTGAAAGGACTACAGGAAGTACTATATACACAACACGCTATAATGATTCTTACTGGCTTTTTTCAAACACGTGCCGCACTAGTAATTACAATTACTTATGTTCAGTATCTCTCTAAGTGCCGGCCTAATGCTACCCTGTCACTGCCAATGGGGGTGGGACGTATCACACACTCCCACGCAACCACCGCGTGTTAGATTAGGTAATTGTTTCCGCCTAATTACAACTATCAATTACAGCTGTTAGATGAGTTATCTACGATCGAACACGTCAACGATTAATCATCGACAAATAAGAGCTGCTTCTCACTTTCTTTGGTGGTCGTTGGTGGACGTTTTAGTAAAATAAAAATGTCCTAAAATAAACCCTATTAATGTGTATAGCAATAAGTTTTTAAATCGTACCAACCATTTGCTCTAAAAAATTCTAATAGTTTATGGGTAGTAGTTTATTTTTATTCACATCTATGTAAAAAGAAATTTCCATAAAGTAATAATCAAACACAGTCTTCCAACACCATGAGTAGGAGTAAAGTCTTGACTGGTCAGCATCCAGCATCGCTTAAAATTTTAAGAACATAAAGCATCCAACAGATGAATGAATGAATGAATGATGAATGAAACGTTTATTCCAAGAAATTTACAGCTTTACAAAAATATAACAAAAAAAAACATAAGTCTATAGAAAATGCAAAAATAATTAAGACTTTTATTACAATTTTATTAACTGCTAAAGAAAAAAGGAATGGTCTTATGGAATCAGCAGACATAGGCAAATGCCTGTGCGTCTGCTGCGTTGCAGTATAAAAATATCGTAATTGTGACCTCGTTATTGGAAATTAGTGAGTAAAAAAATAATCATGAAGTTTATAATTTCAGGTAACAGTTTTTGAAATACCTACGTATCATGCCATGAATATACTATTTAAAAAGATAATAAATTAAATAAATTAAAATCTAATGTAAGTCCGACTGATCATCATTGCTTTAAAATTTTAAGAAAAAATAAAGCAACAAATAGATTACATTTTTTGAAACACCTACATGAATTTATATTAAATAAGATAGTAAATTAAACTCGTTTAAATCTAATAATACGTAAAATGGGTTGTTATATACTATCTCTGCAAGTTATTACTTCTCTCTTTGGCTATTTTCTATATCTAAAAAATTTAATTTTGAACAGCATTAAAAAAACTTTACCGTAACTAAAATAAAAAAGAAAAACACGTATTCCACTGCTGTGATCCTTGATGGGTAAAGTATGTAAAGTGTTGTAACCCAATCTAACGCTTCTAAGAAATACAAAAAATAATTTAATATGGAGATTCAAAATTAAATAACCAAAGATCAGTAAAAACCTAAAATTTTGCTGTGACTGGAAAACTTGAAACTCTAATTTAAAGTGTCGTAGGCCTACAACCTACAGAGCGAGGCGCCAAGCCCGTGACACATAGCTTTTACTACACTATTACTACACTATGATGCCACGTGCCGTGCTAGTTAAAACCAGTTGTTCGCCGTGACCTTGGAACTTGATTGCTACCTTATCACCGGCTTGACCTTGGGCACTGATAACGCTTCCCAACCCCCCGATCAATGAGGTAGGACCGACGAGGGAAAGCTGCATTATAATTCTTTGTTTTATCTGGCTGGCTGGGAAATTTATTTGTAAAGAGATCGGAATGTGGCTTTCTTTTATGAGTTTTGCCATTTAAATTTGGAAGATTAGATAATAATATTCCGCGTGATAACCGTTCCTGTTGATAAAATTTTAAAGGTAGAATAAATTATTGAAGGCAGTTTTATAATTTGTATAATGATAGGCAGTTGTAAAATATAGAAAAATATTTTAATTTTAAAGGTGATATTCCATTAATTATAGAACATATTTTTAAGCACTGCCTTTAACACATTTTTTTAGAATTAATTATTGAAAGTAGTTTTATAATTTGTATAATTGAAGGGGTCCCCCGTAAAACGTTCTAAGCGACAAAATTTCAAAATCGGAGATATTCAGTGAAAAAGGTTCTCCAGGACATGAGCTACACCGTGGTATATTTTGTTTTAAAGATATTTGAGTTGGTAGCCCTGATTTCGTCTATCAAAGTTTGCGTACTTCGCGAGACTGCACGGACTTTCTGGGTAATAACGTTCTATTCGCCGAAAGATGGCATCCCCGCCGGTCGTTCCGCTGTCACCCAAGGACCAAAATCGCGTTTAAATAAAAATGAAAGACGTGAAGTAAATATTGGAAAGTGGAAGGATAAGACCAGGATTGAATATAAAAAAGTTGGATTACCCAATATTTCAAAAAATAAGAAGCCAAGGCCTGGAAATTGCCCCCAAAAGAGGTGGGTAGAATAACGTTTTAAGCACCACATGTGGATAACTTTTAGCAAAATTACGTATCACGTTTTATTAACAACATTACGTTTTTGTACTTTTACATCAATAAAATTGTTTTATATTCAGTTTTATTTTTTTCTGTTCTGTTTGTTTTGGTATTCCTACTCTCCCTCATGTTTTCTTCCAAAGTAGAAGAGCAGTCCGTCAGAAAACGTTCCAAGCGCCAGTCATTTAGAACGTTATATCCCCTAAAAAACACGTAAAATGTTTTAAAATGCTTGATGGCAAGTACAAATTCAATATAATGCTACATTATGATGTTATAAATAGAGTATTAAAAGATTATACATGATTATAAGTTCTAACCTTAAAAAAACGCAAATTTTAGAACTCAACTTTCAGCCCTTGATAACACAAAACTAGGTTTTTGTAGTTTAGAACGTTTTACGGGGGACCCCTTCAATTACTGCCAGTTTGACCAATAATGGAAACATATTTTAAAGGTCATACAGTAGTATCTCGATAGTTTGGCACTCGATACTTCGACACTATAGTTCGACACAATCCAACATTCAATGAAAAAAGTTAATAAATTAGCTGTGCAACGATTTAAGATGGTGGTATTTAATACAGTAAGAGATGTAAATGTACAGCCTTTATTTTTAATGCTTCTATTAATATAAAATACCATTAACTCTCTATAGTTTGACATTTCAATACTTCGATACCCCCAAAGTCCAATAAGAGTCGAACTATCGACAGTCTATTTGTATTCCAAGGATTACAGCACCGCCTTTAACAAAATATTTTTTGTGTTAGGCAAAAATACATTTTTTAATGTTGCTTTTAAAAAGGGTGAGTTTTGTTTCAATTTTAAACCCGAACGTCTCTGATTGCACCACGAAAAAGGAGTTAGCCATCGAGATTGGGATAGGGTGGAATTTTAAAATGCCAGACTTAATTCATAAGGTAAACTATAATCTCTAGCCTATTACCCGAAGAGTCTCGGTTACATCGGTGATATCCTCAGAATTTCCTCCACACCGTTACAGGTTGATGCCCTTGGAACTATTTCCTCTCAATTTCAGCCCAGCCCCCGGGCATGCTAAACCCCTATAAATCGCAGCCCTTCCCAGAAGCCGCGCCAGCCGGGAGCGTCGGGGGAGGACGCTGACTTCCCAGAGGTAATCCTCTTACCCAGACGGCCCGGTTCCAGGAATCCACCCCCCGGGAGGTCACGTGACACGTGACGGGGGAAAGTCGCCAGGAACGTGATGTTTACCGAGGCGGAACGGCAGGGGTGGAGTGGCCTTGAGTCGCACGTGAGGGTCGACCTTGGCAATGAGAAAATGCTACTTTACACCTTGTGAGGAACATGATGAATCTCGGGTATTTCTAAAAAGCGGTTTACCGAATTTGTTTGACTTTGAAGAACTATTTTTCGCAAAAAGTATGGGTGTGCAAGTACTCGATTATGGAGCCTTTTTCGAGCCGAGGTGTCCCTGCAGCGTCCCGGCTGTGTCCGAGCCGCTAAACAGCTTCCCGGACACTTCCGGGACGCAGGCGGGACGTCGGCGGCCCAGCCACTGGGTCGCTGAGTGTCCGTGTATAATACGGGCCTCACATTACTCGACTCGACTCGACGGTTTGAAAATTCGAAATTTGGAATCGAGTAGTTACTCCCGCCGTTTACCCGGGATTTGTTGGCCTATGCGCTATTGCATTTTATACGGCTAACACCAGTCGTGAACAGCCACTATAAAACTTCTGTTATTTTACATGAATTAAAGTGTTTTTTAGTTGTTAATATCAATAAATTTAGTTATATTTTTTCCATAATTTAATATCTTTTCTTACTTATACCACAGAGAAGAATCTAACAGAGGTCGCTTTTAAATGGGTCTTCTGTTGCGCCCAAGTGCTTGCTAGTTACAGTTAAATCCAGCTACAGTTAAGTTACTAGTTACATCCAGTTACTAGCTACAGTTAATTGAAATTAGGAGAGGGCAGCCACTGTGCTGCTCTCTCGTGGCGTTAATGGTGAACTATTTTTTTATAAGTCCTCGACACCACCGCTCGACACCAGCTGAGCGCAACATTAGAAGATACCTCTGCTTGATTCTCCTCTGTGCTTATACTCAGTGAGACAAATTAAACTTTAATTTGTAAACCTAAAAAGTTATGTCACAATCACTATTTTTCTAAGCAAACAAGTGCAGGTGTAGCTTGGTTTTTACCTCCTAATTAAGGCTTAAAGTTTAATAAAATATTGATTAAAAATATAAAGTCGTGATATGGCCTGGCAATTCAATTCATTTAATTTGAAAACAGGTTCTTTGAACTCATAGGAAAACTTCCCATTTTATTGACTAAAGAAAATATTACGTTTTATGTGATCAATGATAACTAACTTCTACTATTCAAAGTAGTCGACTCAAAATAAAACTCGAAACTCGCGAGTATTTTTTTAAACCCGACTCGATTCCAAAAATCTCTACTCGCACACACCTACAAAAAAGTTATTAGTTCAAAGAAAGATCAAGCCAGACAAAGATTCTATGCGTTTGCCTGCAAACACCATGTTCTAGCCTCTCCATGATTCTCTCTAGGAAAAAAATATTATTTTAGACTTAATTACAAAAGTTTGACCTTACAGTATAGATAATACATGCATAGACCAACCATTGTTACCAAACCTACAAATTAGGAATAGTAAAGAAATCAATCACTCAAATACAGAGGAAATACAGGTCTACAGAGGAAATACTTTATATACTTATTATTTAGTATTTAATATTAGTATTTAATTATTTAACATAAAATACTTTTTCATATTTAAATATTTGTTTTTAATTAACATATCTTACAATATACGACCCTGATATGAAAGTATTACTGTATAAATTTATTACAACGTCAATGAATCATTGGAATTGTGCGTTGTGGAATAATACATGAGATGAATCAATGATCTTAGTGATAATGGTATACAAGTAAGACATTTCATGTTACACTCATATTTCATTTTACACATCATGACATGAATTACAATAGAGTGCCAGTATCAAGTAGCAGGCCTGCGGCAAGTCATCTGATCCTGTTATGAAACTAAGAAACTATTAACTATTAACTGGGTTTAGTTTAGAGCTTCATACAATTATTATTGCTCGATTTAATAATACCCCCGTTGCAGCAGACCTGCATACTCAGCGAATTTCAAATGCAAAACAACATATGTTAATCCAACATAGCGAGATTTGACATGTTTTTTGTAAGCTCCATAAGAATAACATGGGGAATGAGTATGCAGGTTTGCTGCTACAGGGATGTTTAAACTGGTTGGATTTAATTCAATATTTAGTAGATCTGAACTAGAAGAAGCCATTTACCAAGTTTTATCAAGATATGTTGAGAAATAAGCGAGATATAGAATTTTACTTATTTCCCATAAGGTTAACATTGGGACAACGTACTGTGTTTACCACTTTCAATATCTCGGTAACCTATGGACATAGAGCAGTGATTCAAAATACTAAATAGTTTGTTTTTTGAGCTGAATTCAATTTTCAATTTAAGTTTTCTATGTGAAAAACTCAAAAAACCCATTTTTGGGGGGGTTTACCCCCCTTTACCCCCCCTTCCGGTGGTCCGATCGGGCTGGTTCACGAACTCGTCCGAGTGATTACCACTTTACAAGTCTGTACCAAATTTCATTAAGATCGGACCATATTTACGGCCGCTATCGTGTTAACAGACATATATATATATATATATATATATATATATATATATATATATATATATAGATATATAGATATATATATATGTATATAAAATTCGAACGAATGGTGTTTTTTGCTTCTGGGGACCCCAAAATGAAAAGTTAACATGGTCTCGGACTTAGGTCTTACCATGAGTACTACCGTAATAGCTTATTCCTTTAAGGAAATTCGCTAAAATGAGAAGTTATGGAGTTAAAAATCATAGCCAAAAGTAAAAGTAATAATTTTTTGATAACAAACTATTTGCTGAGAAGTTTTCTCTATCTATGCAGCTCAAAAATGGTATTAAAACAGGTCTATTTTATACGGGAGAAGATCACACTGGCTTCCACCTAGTGGAAAGGAAGAATTGTTTAGTTCACACAATCATTTCAAAGAAACAGAAGTGAACACTTTTCAGTATACTTTACGCTGCTATTTTTACAAAAAAAAATGAGTTGGACGAATAAAGTATTCACAACTAAGTTTTCCATCTACACATCCATAGCCATATCTCATAAATGTTATTAAAACAGGCCTACGGGAAGAAATCATATGGGCTTCCTCGTGGCTGCATATCTTTTGCACCACGGTTAAGGGTCATTTGGAAACATCGCTTTTGCTCCACGGTTAAGGGTCATTTGGAAACATCGCTTTTGCTCCACGGTTAAGGGTCATTTGGAAACATCGCTTTTGCTCCACGGTTAAGGGTCATTTGAAACATCGCTTTTGCTCCACGGTTAAGGGTCATTTGGAAACATCGCTTTTGCTCCACGGTTAAGGGTCATTTGAAACATCGCTTTTGCTCCACGGTTAAGGGTCATTTGGAAACATCGCTTTTGCTCCACGGTTAAGGGTCATTTGGAACATCGCTTTTGCTCCACGAGAGAGAGAGGGGCCTGTGCGAGAAAAAAACTTGGAGTTATAGGCGAAAGAGAGAATTTGGGGGACAGGAAGCGCAGGCCCCTCTCTCTTGGAGCAAAAGCGATATTTCGGATAGCTATGAAATCTAACTGCTGACCCGTGGAACAAAAGCGATGTTTCCAAAATGACCCTTAACCGTGGAGCAAAAGAGACACACGCTTCCACGTAGAAAACTCAGGATTGTTTAGTTTACACAGACCTTTCAAAGAAACACAAGTAAACACTTTTCAGCAGACTTAACGCTGCTATTTTTTACAAAAAGCCGATGAATCGGAAGAATAAAGAATTCACAACAACAAGAAATCTGATACCGGCGACTGTGCAGGAAATAAACAGAGTTGCACACGCGCGACGATCGACCGGAAAACCAAGTTTGGAAAAAATCCGCCGACTTGACGGGTTCACCTGAGCGGCGAGTTCAGCAGATCAGCGTTCAGCGGCTCAGCGGCGGCCACGGTTGTCACGTGGTTTCCGGGAACGCTGACCAAGGGTCACCCGAGACATGGGAATGCCCGCGGTAGGAAGCGAGAGGCGGCGCTGCAGCCGCTACTGAGAGAATACAGTCCAGGCGTGTGTCTCTTTTGCTCCACGGTTAAGGGTCATTTTGGAAACATCGCTTTTGCTCCACGGGTCAGCAGGTAGATTTCAGAGCCGCCCAAAACATCGCTTTTGTTCCATGACAGAGGGGCCTGCGCCCCCTCTGTCCTAAATTCTCTCTTTCGCTCATCTCCAAGCTCCAAGTTCTTTCTTGAATACTGCCATCCAAACATAATATGCAACTTTGCTTTTTTTTGCCTAAACGAAAATATTTATAATGGAAAAAATGTTATACTGCTTCAATTGTAACAAAAACGACAAGTAAACAATATTGTTTAAAAGTAATAGCTTACAAAATAAAATAGTACTACTAAATAATTTTATTCATCTTTCATTTATTTTATACAATAAATCACAATTAGAAACAGGGACGCCTTATAACACAAAATCAAGCTTTTAGGCATGAGCATGAAAATCAAGGTCACTAGATTTATTCAGTCTGTATCGTTTTTGCAGATTGCTTCTGTTTTTAAATAAACCATGTAGCTTTAAAATAATTGGACCTTGAACCTTCAATTGATTTCAACTTTACTTTTTATAGGCACCAATATTTGTCCCAAAACAGCTTTATAAATATAAAACAGAGAAACAACAGATCGAGAAGGAAGAAAACTATACTAAGCTTTAACTTAGTTTAATTAGGTTATTTAATTAGTGTTTGATGCCCGTCGAAAATCTACTCTTACGGCTGAAACGTGGTTTTCTGCTCCATGCTCATGCTTAAAATCTTTATCTTGTGTCTAATAGTGAATTATTGGCTTCTCTGTTTCTAATAGTGAATTATTGTAAAACATAGATGAAATGTGGATAAGTATTAAGTAGTAACACATTGTATTATGTAAGTTATTTCTTTTACACAATATCGTTTACTTGCGCTTACTCTTACAAATGAAGTTGTTAAACATTATTCTTTCGATAATCAATATTTTACATTATGCAAAAAAAGGTAAAGTTGTACTATTACGTTTAAATGACTTTTTTTTTAAATATGAACCTGGAGGTGATTGAAAGAGAGAATGTGGGGGAGAGGAAGCGCAGGCCCCTTTCTCGTGGAGCAAAAGCGATGTTTCGGGCGGTTCTCAAATCTACCTGCCGACCCGTGGAGCAAAAGCGATGTTTCCAAAATGACCCTTAACCGTGGAGTAAAAGCGATGCAGCCCAGTCCAGGTCCAGGCCGAAGCATGGAGGAGAAACAAAAATCTGAATAATCTGATTTAAGAACGGAACCGCAGCATTCATTGCGTTATTATTTTTTTTCCTTTCGCTTCTAGTGTTTAAACCACACTACGTTTCGGCAGGTATTGAAACTCCTCTCGTTTTCAAGTGTCGCTACTTAAAGTTATATTAACCTACTTATTTTTATTTAACCTACATTTTTGGGGGTTTTTTGAGAAACAACTTACATTCATCCAACATTCAACAGCACAGAAATGTCATTGAAACAAAAAAATTCATACAAAACACATTGAACATAATCCATAATACGCAATGAGTTTGTATTAATTTTTTGTGTGGGTAAGATTTCTGTGCTGTTGAATGTTGGAGAATGTAAATTTTATGTAAAAAAAAAAACGAAAAACCGGAAAAAAGTAGGTTAAATAGAAATAAGTAGGTTAATGTAACTTAAAGTAGGGTCACTTGAAAACGAGAGGTGTTTAATCACTTAATCACTTAATCACTTTAATAAGACAGGTACCTCATGGAGGACGTTACCCTGAATATGAGTGAAGGATGAGTGTGATGATCGTGATGATAGTGGCGCGATCTTGTAGCCTTGTTACTCACTAAGGTTGGCATGTTCTTTCAATTTTCAATACCTACCGAAACGTAGTGTAGTTTAAACACTAGAAGCGAAAGAAAAAGTAAAAAAAAAAGAAATAATAATTACAAATCCTTCCCTATTATATTAATTTTAAAAATACAATTCACTGCGTATTTTAACCGGAGTAGATCTACGAATTTAGATGAGTGAAGAATGGATGACATGAAAGGTTTGTTACTAGAAAAGATTTGCTGTTTCATCTGCCAAGATTATCGCCTTTCATTTGATAATTTTTGACACGAAGCTCTAGTTTAGGTAAGTGCGTGTGAGTCGATGATATTTGTTACTGGAAAAGATTAGTTAGTTGTTTCATTTGCCAGGATTATAAATTGATAGAAGATATCCATTTGATATCGCCTTCTATTTGATAATTTTTGACACGGAGCTCTAGTTATAGGTAAGTGCGTGTTGAGTCGATATGAAAGAAAAATGGACTTTATTATCGAACAGAACATTTCAAGAAAAAATTAAAAGTATTCTTACTGAAAAATGCCCATATAAAATTCAGGAAGTTCAAGAAGAAAATTATTGGACTAATTAAAATTATAATATAAGTTATAATTATAAATAAGATTAATTTAATATTGTCATGTATTTATATAATACCAACGACAATAAATGATTATTATTATTATTATTATTTAAATTCCATTATCTATGAAAAACTTCTTGGGAGACTACAAGAATATCACGATGAGCAGGAATATTGTTTACAAACTTTTCACAATGAAAAGTTTCTTAGTGACGCTACTCGAATCGTACGACGAACTCAATGGGAAGTTGTTTACCAGTTCATTAAAAACTCGTGTCTAATGACAATGTAGGATCGCCCATTGTGCTCAGCCCCGGTGGTCCCGAGTAACAGGTGTAAAACTTTTGTTTTGTTTTCCACTTCTGTTCGGAGACTTCCACATCTGATTCAACAATAGTCCCGTTTCCCCCGACCTCTAGCGAGACAAACTGACATCTGCAAACACAACTGTGAGCTGCGCCGGAACTGTCCATTGTTGGGATCTACTGCACTTCCGGTACTGCCTGGGACTGGAATTAAAGGTAAACACATCAGACTTGAATTCATAAAACTTCCTGAGATACCTCCCCTCCATGGTTAATCCTAATTATCGAGCTTTAGAAGATAAATCTTAACTTCAACTGCGAAGGAATGTGTAAGTAATTAATCAACTTTATCCTTCATTGTATTCTCTATCACCAAGTATACAGATGATGTACAGAACATGTGCTGGGAACACTGAAGGTTAACCTATCTACATTTATTTGAATACTCATTGAAAATCCGGGGCCTTGTGACTGAAAAAGTGGGGCCTTGTGTAGATATGACTACTGCTAGTACAGATAATGGATATTGAATTAAAACCACCAATTTTTTTACATTCGTGCAGTATACCTGCAAACTCATTTCCTGCATTGACTATTTTTTTTTGAACCCTAGTGTGCAGGTCTGCTGCAATGGGGGTGTTTTATACTGTATCAATACAGACTTTTACGAGTTTCAAAGAACTTTTAATTTTTTGATGAGATATTTGTCATAGATTAATTTTAAGATAATATTTTCAAAACAAGCAAGAGGGCAGGATATTGCCGAGAAACATAAAATTGAAAATTATATAATCGTAGATAAACGAATATATACTACGAAACGTAATAAATATTATCGAACAGTCCGAAGTACTCCTCGCATTGAATCGTTATTTTCCGACTCGTGTTTGATTAAAATTATTTGATAACCCTCTAATATTTTTTGGCTCGTTCAAGTTCAAATGACTCTAGGAGACCGGAGTTTTCCTCTTCCATTTGCAAATTTTAAGTTCCTACAGAGGCCAGAGTGTATCGCTGTGTTTATTTCATTAGCAGTTTACATCTGTACATGATCTATGAATGGATTCTCAGTTTTATTTTGGAGGTTTGTATCAACAAAGTTTTTGTAATTAACAATTAAATTTATCTTTCTTGGTTTTAACTTTTTTACAAGCAATCACACAGTCAAGGCTGATTGTTTTGTAACAAGAACCGAAAAAAGATGCACTCTGGACCACCGGATTGACATTGGTTAACCAATAAATTTTAAGGAGCCAATAGGCCATAATGTACAACTGTGTAAGCTCCAGCCATAAAAATTGACAGGGTACATGAGAGAAGAAAAAAAACATACCTAGGCCTATTAACCTAGATAGGCCTACAGTTAATTTCTTGATAAAAAAAGGGTTGGTTGCTTTTAGCGAATTTCCCCTATAGGGAAGAAGCTGTTACCGTAGGTCTCATGGTAAGACCTAAGCCTAAAATCATCATAACTTTTCTTTTTGAGGTCCTCAGATGCCAAAAACACCATTCGTTCACTTTCATAAATATATATATATATATATCTATATATCTATATATATATCTATATATCTATATATATATGTGTCTTTAAGCACGATAACTTGCGCAAAAATGGTCCAATCGGAATGAAATTTGGCATAGACGTGTAAAGTAGTAATTATTCGGACGAGTTCGTAAACCAGCCCGATCGGACCACCGGAAGGGGGGGTTAAGGGGGGTAAACCCCCCCAAAAATGGGTTTTTTGAGATTTTCACATAGAAAAATAAAATTTTTCGAATTTTTATTGGCACCATTGAATTCAGCCCAAAAAAACAAACAATTTAGTATTTTGAATCATAGCTCTATGTCCATTGGTTACCGAGATATTGAAAGTGGTAAACACAGTACGTTGTCCCAATGTTAACCTTATGGGAAATAAGTAAAATTCTATATCTCGCTTATTTCTCAACATATCTTGATAAAACTTGGTAAATGGCTTCTTCTAGTTCAGATCTACTAAATATTGAATTAAAACCACCCAGTTATACCTGTAGCAGCAAACCTGCATACTCATTCCCCATGTTATTCTTATGGAGCTTACAAAAACATGTCAAATCTCGCTATGTTTGATCGAAATATGTTGTTTTGCACTTGAAATTCGCTGAGTATGCAGGTCTGCTGCAACGGGGGTATTAATTAATTGATAAAAATAAGGTGTATTCAAGATTTGCAAATGAAACGGTTGACATAAAACCCCTGTGTAATTGTCTGGAGGTATCTTCATCCACTAATCTTCTAGGGGTATTTATATACGTAAAAATATTTATATTTGTAATAGATGATTATCATAATCTTATTTTAGCGATAATAAAGTTGAACTTGTATCTAATGAGTCAAATGTCCAATATGTAGGGCCTATTTCTGAAAATAAACTTGGAATCTATTGTATTTTATTGTAGGCCTATTAAAGTTAGCTTTCATTAGACGTCAATGGCTGAACTTTTGAACATATATATTTTCCCATTATACCCCATTTTGAAATAATGAAAACGTCCCAAACGTCATGAGGCGTAACTGATGTGATTTGTTGTCCGAATATACTTTCTTCGTACATTTTATCAGTGGGCTATCATATGCGTCAATAGAAGTTGAAATATAAATAACAAAAAAAGTGAATATTTTTTATAATAAATAAAATACTTGGTAAGAATATTGAATTAAATTTCAATTACCGTGAAAGTAAAATCTATCAATAATATAAGTCAATGATAGTATTGTAAACTGTTATAATATGTTTTAAGGAGGTGATAATCTACGCGCTCCCTCTTGATATATTAGGCAGTAATTTTCATCACAATACCGAGGCCAGAGTCGGCCTATTGATTAAAATAATCCATGAACACGAACTTCCACTACAGTTAGACCAGCGATAAATAAAGCAAACAACAGACTAACTGGAATGCCCTTATCACAAGAATGAATGACTGAGTCACCCAAAAAAACATATGTTCCAGGCCAGAGGAGTAAACCAAAGGGCAAATGAATCGACTTAAAATACACGATGATTCAGAGAACAGCTCCGAGTAAATTGTTGAACCGGAGAGCGCGGCGTGGCGGGAAGGAGCGGCGAGCTCCCCCCACCGGCCGGCGCGCGCAGCAAAAGTAGTGCCGCGTTAAAATCGAAGATATTGTGACAGTACGGCTTGTCAAGCGAGTTTCCATCACTCTAAAACACGAACAGGCTGTGTTTAGTACGTATACTTCATTGCACGGAGTGTACAGTCGTTACTTTCATAAAAATCTGACACAGACAGAAATTGACAGACGATATGACCCATTTCCCGCCATAGCGCCAAGGCCGGCGGAGGGATACACGAGCCGGCCCGGGCGTAGCCGAAGTGTCACTCAGTCGCATAGAGCTGTTCACTACGTTCGGCCGGCGGCTCAGTGCAGTTGTGGTCTCGCCAAACGTCAGTCGCACACCACCGGCTTTCCTTCTGTCAGTCTTTGACGTTTTGTCGTTCTTACTGTGGAATAATGTGTGTTAAATCTTCGCAAAGGACGAATCTATTTGTGACTAAACTAAAGTTTCTTTGCGAGTTGTTGTTTATTCCGATATAATTTCTAGTGTCGTTCGATCGTGCCGGCCGGCTTTTTGGGACTTGTGTTATATTGTGTTTTACTTCAAGTTTTACTAAAGGATACCCATTACCAGGTTAGTCGAGTGTTATATTCGAATAAAATTCCTTACTTAATGATGTACTTGTAACATAACGGAGTAGTCAGCTACCGGCATCATGAAGTAAACGTGGCACTTAGGCTCCCACGTCATCAAGTCGTCGTGGCAGGTTTTGACTCTTGAAACATTAGTCCATAAAATGTCTAGTCTATTTTAAATATGTTGTGATGCCATTTCCTATTTCGATTTCATTATTTATAGTATCCAACGATTATTCACTTTTGACGTATCTGACCGGCACTTCAGTGGGCGGTGGCCAGCTGTCAAATCCATGCCGCGCCTGACGCTGTCAAAGGACTTGAAATAAACTAACAGCTGTTTAGTAAAACTGTAAATATTTCAAAACTATAAATACTTTATTGTTGTTATGTCATCTGTATTTATTTGTTATTAAATTTTCGTCTTATTTTAGCACTTCAAGTTAGGCCTAAATTTTGTGAATTATTATTTAATCTGTCACAGTTAAAAGATTCTAGGCAATATATTTGATGCTTAATACCTATGATTGTGTTGTGGATGAAAAGATTGTTAAGATGTAAGTCGTCAATAAGTTAGTTATTCATTATCTTATGCGTAAGAGTAATTTGCTTTTGAACCTTCAAGGGCGGGTTTCGGTGCTCGGGGTTATCTCTATCCTCAGATTAAATACTAGTTTGAACCGGTTTTTGATTCCTGGACTAGGTATTTTGATAACACATAATGGAAATGTGCTACTACATAGTATGTATCATGTAAGATAATATCGATTGATGAATTTGACAGAATAATTCCTGTTATCCTGTCAATTTTCGATTCTGACAGATCGATTTTAAACGATTCCGTCCTATTTAGAACGAACTTAGGTCTAGTTTAAAATAGATAGTACAACTAATTTAGGTAGTAGGCCTACGAATGGTAATTTATACTCAAGCCAATTTCAATTTATGAAACATATTTTAGGTACATAGCTTAGGCCTATATATTTTTAATTTGTTCAGAACCTAGCTGTCAATAAACTTAGTTATCTTAGCACTGGCTATTGATGATCAGCTGGTCTTTGACAGAAGGTCCATTAACGAAGCTGTCATTTTCGTCTACTTCATTCATATCAGGGGCTAATATGTTTAAAATTTTAAGAGGGGGGCGGCGACCCGGTCGTATCTTTTTATCAAGCTTATGTCATTTTTGATTTAGGACTTTCCTAAGTTTAGGTCATATCTTAAGAGTTCAGCCTTCAACTTACATTTCAACTTATAGTTACCGTACCATTCCTCATTGTATTCCTACTAAGCTGGTTGCACTCGCAGGAATTTTAGCCTATCTGTGTAAAACTTAGCTATTTTTGGCTTAAGTTTTAAATTTTTTGTTTTAGGCCTAAGTTACAACGGTAATTATGCAGTTTACAGTACTCCTCCCGAAATTGAAAAATTTTTTTTTCAAAATGTAGGAAATAACGCCCTGATTCCGGATATGATAATTTTTTCCGCGGAAAACGTCGGAAAATAAAAACTGGGAAAAATATTTTTGTATAGAAATAGGTCATGTGGGTACTCAAATTAATCGGGAGAATGAGCTGAACAAGAATATGCAAGAATTTTAAAGATCCGACGGATATTAACGGAGATACGGCCGGAAAAGCGTCGGAAAAGCCAAAAACAAACTTTGTCTAAAACATATCATGTGGGTACTCAAATTAAAGGAAATTGCACGCTGAACAGCATTCTGAAATAATTTTCATGATCGGACGTGCAGTAGTCGAGATAAAGACAAAAAAGCACAAACAATTGATAAACTGACTTTTGTTTAAGTTATTTGATGATGGATTTGGCTGGAATTAATTAGATAGGGATTGGTTATGTTAGTTTAGGTTGTATTTGGTTTGGTTTGGTTAGGTTTGGTTAGGTTAGGTTAGGTTATGTTAGGTTATGATAAGTTGCATTGTTTTAGGTTACACTAGGAATGGGTACCTTAAGTTAGGTAAGGATATGGTTGGTAAAGTAAGAATGTGATATAATAATCCTAATCTAACAATACCAAACCTAATTTAACTCAACCAAACCTAATACAACCTAACCAAATCCAATATAACTTAACCAAACCTAATCTAACCTAATGAAACCAAACGTAACATAACCTAACTTGACCTAACATAGCCTAACCTAAACTAACCTAACCTATCCTAACCTAACCAAACCTAACCTTAAATCCCACAGTTTAGCATAACTCACCTAAAACAAACCCATTTTGTGCAAATCTATGACTTTTCCAGCACTTTTCCGGCTGTATCTCCGTTAATTTCCATCGGATCTTCAAAATTCTTGCATATTCTAACATTTTCGGAATCAGGGCGTTATTTCCTACATTTTGGAAAAAAAATTTTTCAATTTCGGGAGGAGTACTGTAAACTGCATAATTACCGTTACAACCTTGGCTCAAGTTAATTTTAAGTCTAAAGCCTAGATTTTCTTTAATTTTTCAGTCGTTAAGCAAAACCTAGACAATGATGCTGTAGGCCTAGGCACTAAATAACTTCTTACTATGACAAAATATTATTTTTCTTATTTGGGCCACCTGCCATCACAATAAAAGGTCTGATTTATTTTTGAATCCGAATAATTTGTTTTCGTTATAAATTATCGATACCGTATTACACCCATAACATGCTATTTTTACGATCCTGAAACATTGTTTGAGAACTCGTAGGGGCTTATTAATGTCCCAAAGTTGCACCAAGTTGCGTATTTAAGAAATGTAGCCTAATTGGAGCCCTAATTAATAGCCTTCCGGGGTTTATATATGTATTCAGTATTTTCCGTGGTTTTGGGAGATCTATTTTGTAACTTATTCGGTTTACTTTGTTTAGAAGAGGATTCCACAACTGAATTTTGTTAAATTGCATTTTCAGTAAGTTAGAAATTTTTCCTATTGACTTGTACATTTGTTTTCAAAATAAGGTGATCGGTAAAACGACTGTGCGACAGTATAAAGTTAGGCCTATACAATATGTAGATTTTACAATCTTAATCTTCGGTTTAAGAACAACACGATAAAATATACGTTAAACTGTTAAATTAGCTGATTATCTCCATTTAGCATAATGTTACATTGTATTTTCCCTAACGCTGTGGCAACGTCAAACACGCTGCTGATTAAAATTTGCAGTAGCATAGCCATCTCTTACTGCAAACGGCCATGGCAGTAAGTTAGTATCAATGAGTTCATTTTAATCATCAGTTTATTTGTATCGTTTATACTGCTTGTCATATTTTTCGAAACACGATTTACGAATTACAAAATCTATTCCCTGTGTTAGATTATTTATTTGTGCTTATAGCATCGAAAATAGGCCTAAAGCTCCTGTTGAGAACGTTTCCTAAGAACACAATCCTTATTATCCTTTTTATATGAATTAATTACGTAAAAATTCGAAGGTTAAGTCATTTTTTACGACTCAAACCGGAGTAAAAGTTCATTAGTGGACCAAATTTGAACAAGGTAGTTGAGCACCGGTTCAATAGAAATTATAAATTTCCGGTACGTAGGCCCTAATTAATATTGATCGTTCAAAACTTTTTTAAAATTTTAATGAATACTGGAATAGAGTTTATTTCAAATTTAATGCTAGAGACCATGTTTTTATCCCTACACAGCATTATGAAATAGATTGTGTTTGAGACAGTAAAGTACAACATTGTCTCACGAGTGAACATAGTTGAGGCCCGAACTTGCGAGGGCGATAGTTTTCAATAGGGAAAAAATATGCTTCACTCTCGAAATACACACATTTTCCCTCGCCTGTTAAAATAAATATCCTGACGATAAAAATTTCTTTAATAACTTTGTTAGTGTGCTAATAAAAATATCCATTTATTCATTTTTTCGATCTGTAAATAACTAGCGCCTGCATCCGGGTAGCTGCAACCACGCATGCACCAGCGATCAGCTGATGGTTGCAACATTTACATGCCTAATTCTTAGACGTTCTCACAGTTGATTGTTGTTAATCAACAACAAAAATGGTTTTGTGGTCGGTGATCATATGTTCCTGCCATTTATCAGCTGTTAGCGCCTTCATTCTTTAAGCTGCAACATATTTGCATGTGTGCGTGGAAATTTGAAGGCGCTCTAATTTTTGAAATATTGATTTAAATGTTATTCTAATGGGTTTTGTTTGTCTCCCGTTTAACATACTTTTATTTTACTCACCCTACTCAAGGAGTAAAAAGCGTCTGAATATAACAGGTGGGGGAATATAATATTTTTACTGTCGCACGGTTATCCTGCCTATATCTTTCGTTGATCAAGTAACCATTTAGGCCTAGGCTATACGTATCGCAGGTTGGATTTATTAATCAATGAGACATTCTCCAACGCGGGTTCTGACCGACCGTCGCACTGTTGCAGTTGGCCGCCAGTGATGCCGATCTGCAAGTTGGGCGACCCCGCGGATCCGTGGGGCCACAGCGCCATGGACGCCGCCAGGGACGACCTGGAGTCGCTCTTCGGCAGCGACGAGGAGCTCTTCGACCGCATCGACCTCTCCGGCTTCGACCTGGACGACGTCGACCCCAGCGTGTTCGACAGCACCTACGACAGCGAGGACGACAGCGACGGCGAGTGTTTGAACACCAAGTTCCGCGAGATCCGGAATCACGACTGTATGTGGGGCGGACAGTGTTGCAATAAAGAGTTTCAGAGGACTACAGTGGGGCCCGTGCCCAAACCCGCGCCGCCTCCGCCCGCCAACCCCCCCGCCCCCGCCCCCGCGCCGGTGCCCACCCCCGGTGTCCTCATAACACACAGTACCAACAAAGTGGTTACCATAGTGCCCGCGAGTGAGAGGACGGACGCAGTGATGGTCAGGACGGTTCAAAAGAACGAGAGCAGAAGTCTGCTTCTCAACAGGACTACAGTGAACTCCCCCGCGAAAACTCCCGCCCACACTCCTGTCCAAACCCCGGTGAAACGCGAGTTCCCGACGCCGCAGAACTCGCGGCCGGAGACGCCGCAGTCCGAGGAGGACGACCTGACGCCCATCCCCATCGACCCCCACAACACGACCAACGTGTTCCGCAGCGCACTGGAGGCGATCTCGGCGCCCAGGGCCTGGGACGAGGAGGCGGAGCCCCCGGCGCCCAGGACCCCGTCGCAGACCGAGCTCTGGAGGCTCAGCGCCTGCGCCAAGAGCGACCACAACTACGACGGCTCCAGCAAGAACCTCAGGCTGGAGGGGCTCGGCGTCGACACTCCCTCCGACTCTGGTGAGTAAATATTGCACCTCTAGCCTTTTAATGCATTTTTAACTCACGGCATAGAAGGTGAAAGGCAATAGGCCAAGGAAGTTCTCATGTTTTCGTAGGCTAATCTTAAGATTCCTGGCTTTTAAAATAGTTGTTTGACCCAGATCAGATTTAATCAATGAAATTAATCAATTTTGAAAGAATAGTGTTAATCTAAGCATAGTTTATTTGATTTTTCGTTCATTTGTTATTCAGACTTATTCCCATTCCATTTTTAGATAATATTCTTGCATTTCTAGTAAAGCATTAAAAGTTAAAAATAATAAATAGTAACGGTAATATGGATATAACGTTTTTTTTAACGTTTCTGCCTGTTTCGTGGGTCAATTAAGTTATACTTAATTCCGGACAAAGACTTATTCAAACATCTAAAAAAGTTTCACATGGGTTAGTTCTGTATTTTATTACCATATATTATCCGGAAACAGTTCTTTTTAGGTAGATTTAGTTTTACGTCATAAATCATTGCCTCAGTACATTAGAAGGCCTATTTATTCTGTCAAAAGATAATTTTCACGGATTAAGTGCCAGTCAGTTGTACACAAGACAGTAGACAGGAGGGTTAGTGTCAAGGAACAGGCCGCCAGACGGCCAGACAGAATAGGTTCAAGTTGCGGGGTTTCGCGGATAGATTGCGCAATACCCGGGCCGGGTCAGACTCCCGCCGTCCCGCCACGGCGGCAGTGGCGGCAGTGGAGGGGGAAAAGCGCGGGAAACGTTGGCCTATCCAAGGTCACATCGCATTCCACTCGTCTCTCTCGCTCCCGCTCGCGCTTCACTGGGGATTTAATGTTTTAAACTCCTTTCCGTTCTATATTTGGAGTCGGGTCTTTTTACATTTAGGGTTTATTCTTCGAAGTCTTTGTCGAGGCTTTGAACATTACGACAGACATTTTAATATTTATGTGTAACAGCGTAATTCGATTTCTAATGATACTAATGATCAACTGATAGAAAATGGCTTATAGTTCCATAATTTTGTATAGCTTAGTTTAGTTTTATTAGTTAATGTTTTTAAACTATTGTTAAATCTTGTTACAGTAGACCCCCTCTTTAAACCGACCTCGTTTTAACCGACGATCGGATTATCCGCCCTTGCTGGTCAAATATTAAAGATCGTTTTAACCGGTAACCGCCCTTTTCTAGGAAATGCGGCATTTCCGTTTCCATACCCGGCGATGGGAACGTTGAGTCTAATTTAGTTTATTGAAGTGTTTTGTTTTGCCCGTGCTTTGGGGTTATTTGTAACACTTCTACAGTAATTATTTTGGGAAATAGGTTGATAATTACTATAGGTTATTTACTAAGTAATCCAAGAACTGCTTTATAATGATGTTCATAGAATCCTAAATCAACAGAGCTTTTATTTTTAGGTTTTTAAAGGATTGCCCGTTTTAACCGACTTTTTAAACTTAACCATCCGACGAAGGTCCGATCCCGTAAAGGTCGGTTAAGAGGGGGTCTACTGTATCAGCTATACAAACGCCTTAAAACACCCAGGATATTTTGGGGGATTTATTATATTCCTTTAGTTGTTAAAAATACACTATTGTATATTATAAGGTAGAGCTTTTTTATTGGATTTCTTTTCTCTTCGTTTTAAAATTATGGTTTTTATAATATGTATTAATTAGGATTCGGACTCTATACTCGGTTCCAAAAAACTTAGTCCCACATTTTGAATTTAACTTCTCTCTAGCCGCTTTGAGGCCTGAGTTTCCGGAGAGCAAGCAATCAAACACAGGATATATTTGTACTCGCCTGTTAATATCAGGAAATATTATTTTAATATTCGTCTGTTAATATCAGGATATGTTACTGCCGGCTGTCAATTTCTTACTGGTCGTAATATACCAATTTGCTCGTCATTTATTTGTACTGTAGACCGAGCTGACGACGTATTTGTAACGGTTTAAAGTCTATTTGTGGTCCAAGCCAAGGCCAGCATTCCGTTTCTAATCTTGAGACAAATATTTTGCCGTTAATATGTGTATGTAGGCAGTAGACGCTTATGCAATCGTTAAGGAATTCACCTAACTGGATTGTTTTGACTCGTGTCGCCGAGTGGCATAACAGACGTTCCTTCTGCAACTGACTAACTGAGTAATTATGTAATTTCGGCGTTTGTTAAAGAATGTGGCATTATTGGCATAATTAATTGTTATATTTAGCTTGGTTTTAGGAAAAAAAATTATCAAGGTTTTTCACTTATACATCAATCTTGTTGATAATCCATTGTATTAAATACTGAAGAGTAACTAACTGGAGATTTTTTAACCTGTTCTCTCCATTTCTTTTGGGGGAGGAGGGCAACTAATAATCTCCTGGGGCATATTTATGTACCGTGGAGCAGTAACGTACCCCCCCCCCCTCCTACCACCACCCGTCGCTACCCCTACCTACCCCGCGTTCTGCCCTTATCTTCGTTCGGATTCTTTACGACCATCCACTCACATCCCGCCCTGTAATCTTGGGCGATATAGGTTTCCGTAATTCGTGATGAACAAAATTGATCGGTAACGTTCTTCCTCCGGCCCTTATGACCTTCATGTTTATTTATGAATTAAGTTAATGTAATTTTTTCCAACCGAATCATGAAGTCATTTTGTGAATCTTATTTAAGGTTCTGTATAGTCACTGGGGCCGTATTTACTGGGGCTGCCGGCGGGGGCCTCGAGTGTAAAAGGGGCCGGAAAAGGGGCCCCCAGGATGGAAAAAGCGAACGAAAAACTGACGAAAAAACGCCGGCGGGCGGGAAAGTTCCGCACCGCGTAGGGCCGCAATCACGGAATGTTTCGGGCTTCATTCCCGCACGACTACCTGCTTCTCCCATAGGACCAATGTTAACTATCAATTTCGGATCAGCCTCAACCGATCAACCAAAATCGTTCAATTTTAGCTCAATTGAAAGGAAAAAGATTATCTAGCGACTTCAGTGAGCAGAATTTTGATAGTTTTTTGGTTAGTAGGAAAAAAGTACAACAACAAATAGATTTTCGGAATTTTTATAAATTTTTCAAAATGTGGAATCAAAATTCTGCTCACTGAAGTCGCTAGATAATTTTTTGTTCTTTCAAATGAGTTAAGAATTGACGATTTTTGTTGAGCGGTTGAGGCTGTACAAAATTTGAAAGTTAACATTGGCCTTATGGGAGGAGCAGGTAGAAACGCGATATTTTTCGTGGCTGCAGCCCCTTTCTTAAAGTCGATCTCCTAAAAACCTTTTACAGCTCCGCCCGGGGATTCTGGGGCCCAAAATACGGCCCTGAATAGTCACTCCGAAGCCTGGCAACCTAGAAACTAGTGATTCGGACAATTTGTGATTTACATCCTTATTTTCTCCATTTTCAAGTAGGCTCCGTTTACTTACTTCCTGACCGTTCCAAGGTCCCTGGGCGCTCGAGTTCGTCACTCCCGGCGCTCCGATTAGGCTCCGCCGCTCGCCAAGGTGACTCGGCTTGACCTTGGACGGACCGTGACAGTGACCTTGGAGCAGTGGGTCAACAACCAAGCCCCTCCCCTCCCAGCCCCCCCCTGCCGGGCAGGTGCTACGTCGCGAACCACCTGCCCGCCGTGCCCGGTACTCAGCTGATGTAACTAACGTCTGGGTTCGGTCTCCGATTGTGGTTGTGGCCGGCAGATGGCGCGGGTCGTTAGTTTAACTCGTGCCTCGTGGGGTTTTGTGTTCACCTGTTCGAGAGGAAAGGCTTTGTGTTGGGAAAACGTGTCAGGTGGTAGATAACAAAGATGAACTTGTGCCGCCGATGTAAACATCACTCTTCTATTGCGCTTGCATCGGTTGATTAGTAATTGTTTTGGCTTTTGACAGCCGGTTGTATTGGATGTTAGGAC
>JAQJVK010000023.1:6157004-6409439 GCA_035578135.1 Flexamia atlantica | reverse complement strand
CAAGCAATGAAATTATAGAAATAATTTAAATTTAAGCAAAGAATAGTATATTTCATTACTAGTACCAAAAGTGGTACTTTCCGGTGCGCGCTCAAGTTTCATGTGTGAGACGATCCCGAGTACGGGAATAATTTGAGCAATTGCCGGAAAATCACCTTCGGTACAATTTACGAACAATACTTTTGATCTCGACCCAAAATACACAAATTCGGAATAAGATACAGTTTTCAATTTACTATTATTTTCCTAAATTTACATTTTGTAGTAAGAAATAATAAACATATTTGGAGGCGTTTATTTTAAACACCCACTATGCCAGAACACAGAAGAACTAGCATATACCTATTAATGTTAACAGTTAGACTGTTTTAAATTAAAAACAGCTAATTTAAATTGTACGAGCGAAAGGCAAGGGAACATTAGCGAGCGTAGCGGGCAAATGGAAAACTAATTGAGAACAAGGGAAAATAAATTTAGAGCAAGGGAAAATCAGCTGATCGTATTTCCCTTGCTCTAAATTAGAGCTTGGAAAATTAGCATTTTCGTTTATATCAGCTGTCATCGAAAATAGCTACCTTCAGTACGGAGTTATGAGAATGAATAAATATAACTGAGTAAACAAAACCAATATTCTTGGGAAAAAAAAACTATAATTTCAGTAATATAATTCTAAGTTTTATCCGAGGCTTATGTGAAATGCTTCATACTAATGAGGATGGTTAAAATTGTTTTTGCATTGAACAAATTACAAATTGTAACACTGACTCACAATTTTGAAATTTTTAATAAGTTTATCGGGCACTTGATACACATTTTATATATATTCAGTAGAGACATTACGTAATTCAAACGTTTTTAGAAGTTTTCAGACGTTACGTTAACAAACACACCACAAGATAAAACATTTTAACTCCCGTCAGCAATAACATTGCAGGAAACGATTACTTTAAATGCTTAACTACTCGCTATTGCTTCCATTTATTAATTGGACGAGATTAATTGCAAAGGTTATTCTATTATTCTTTTTATATAGTGATCCTTCTCTTAAACATTGATGATAACACAAATACATTTCCCCGGTGAAATTCCCCCAGCAGTGCTGCCACAGGGAGAATTCCCCCGCCAGTATGTGACGTCACTAATGACGTCACGGTTGCCCAATGGAGCCACAGGCTGCCAAACTATTTGCAGGCCTTTGTTTAATCTATTCCGAGGTCTTTGTCTCACGGTTTGTTTACCTGTCGGTCTCGGATACAGTCTTGCCAACTGCCCGGACCCTAATAGCTCTGTATACGCTTCCGGCAAACATAACCGCTAAGCAAATATCGTTGAAAGTGATCGGTGGATGTTTGCATTGCCGACTCAAGGTTAGCTTTCAGTTAGAAAGGCAGTAATGTAAGAATAACATAGCGGTTGACTTAACGTCATTTACTTCGCTTCTTGTTGGTGGAAAAATAAAAAATAAGTTAATAAAATGGCTTCTTTAAATGGACGTCGTTAAAATAAAAAATACACATTTTCTTTATCGAAACTAACTTTCGAACAGCAGAACATATTTTGTCAGAAAGAAAATCATTTGGACATGTTGGAAAAGTTTGCTTGAAGATGCACGGTATAAAACTTTCCGTATAAGAGGGAGAAGTGTATTCCTAAAAATATATAGGCCTATACAAAGTATTTATGTACTTACGTATAGTCAAGCTTTACAAATCCATATACTTACAGTCAAAGATATATAACGTTAATGTTAAAATAACACAACGTTTCTAACAAAGATATTTATCTGATGTGGTTGAGTTCAGCTATTTATAATCGTAGTCGACGTTTTTATAATAACTTAAGTTTGTAGATTTACTATAGATTAATTACACTAACGTGAAAACTATATATGATCCAATAACAGCTTAAAATTTCAATTCATTTAATCACAGTTCTATTTGTTAGGTTCTTACATAGTTTTATGGTAAACTAAGGAGACTTAAAAATGGGTCATCTTTAAAAGTAAATGACTCATTGTTTCTATAAACTTAATTTAAATTGCGCCTATTAAATTGAATAAAATAAATCAATAAATCATCATGATTAAATAAAGAGGAAGATAAAAAAGGTTTAAAAAAATTAATCTTGTTTATAAATATTATCTTTTAGGATAGTATTATAATAAAAGAATAGTTACATTAAATGTAATAAATTTTATTGAAGAACGGGCAAGAGCGTGTTTAAAATATTCATATAGATAGGGTATATAAGAAATAAATAGGCATTAAAAATATATAGAAATCAAGAACTGTGATCATGCAACATATTTCCTCAGTTCATATTTTAATCTGAAATGTAAAATATTAAATACAAGGTCTTTTTTTTAACGCCACCCATTTTCAAGATTGAATAATGTACATATAAATTTAAAATGAGAATTGTTTTGTTAATCTTTACATTTTATACAACCAATTATTTAAGTCTGATCACATTTAGCTTCCATTATGTTCAAACAATCCGACATTAGCATTTGTACAAAGTTATCCTCTCTCCATAAAATTTCTGAACTTGTTTCGCAAAGTACCTCATTGAATTTCTTGTATTAAATTTCTTGTTTGTTTTGAGATACTGAATATCCTGAGAGTTGTTTTTGTAGGCCTTACTATTTATGTGCCCCCATGGAAAATAATATAGTGGGGTAAAATCCGGGGATATTAAGGGGAATAATCCTTTACTGATAAATTAAATTTTTGGGTTGCGTTTAAAAAACATCCTTTAAAGTCAATCACTATACTGAGTTAACTTGGGTCTTCGACATTTAGGTGTTTCCCTGATAGAAATGCATATATTTTAAAATATCATAGTTATACATATATATTTCATTATGCATTTAATAACAATTTCAATATGCTTTCTCCTTTGAAAACCCGAACAGAATATTTGACACGATAAACTAGAAAGGAACCCAATAGACTGAATAAACCTGGTTAAACGTGAACAACATCAAACAGTACTATCTCTCTACTCGAGTTTTCTGTTTGTTCAGGTTGGCAGCAGTGGCGAGATTGGTGAAGATCAGCTGTTACCTATCTGACAGCTGTTAGCCGCCTCGGTATTTCTGGAGGCGCGACGACATGTCCGGCAACCTGCCAGAGCAGTTTTAGAATCGGTGAACCGGCTATCCGACTATCACCACTCACGTGCGTTATTTTAAGCTGGAAAACCATTTTGTGATTTTCCTTTATGCACAGATGAAGAAATAAGCTAACCGAAATAGAAAGTTATTTCTTGTTTTGAACAAGAATTAAACTCGGTCCAATACCGGTCCTTGTCAAAGCAACAGATGTCAAAAAAGTTGAAAAAAAGGATAAATACCCCCGTTGCAGCAGACCTGCATACTCAGCGAATTTCAAATGCAAAACGACATATTTTATTCCAACATAGCGAGACTTGACATGTTTTTGTAAGCTCCATAAGAATAACATGGGGAATGAGTATGCAGGTTTGCTGCTACAGGTATATTTAAATTGGTTGGTTTTAATTCAATACTTAGTAGATCTGAACTAGAAGAAGCCACTTACCAAGTTTTATCAAGATATGTTGAGAAATAAGCGAGATATAGAATTTTACTTATTTCCCATAAGGTTAACATTGAGACAACGTACTGTGTTTACCACTTTCAATATCTTGGTAACCAATGGACATAGAGCAGTAATTCAAAATACCAAATTGTTTTTTTTGAGCTGAATCCAATGGTGCCAACAAAAATTTGATAAATTTTATTTTTCTATGTGAAAAACTCAAAAAACCCATTTTTGGGGGGTTTATCCCCCTTTACCCCCCCTTCCGGTGGTCCGATCGGGCTGGTTCACGAACTCGTCCCAGTGATTACCACTTTACATGTCTGTACCAAATTTCATTAAGATCGGACCATATTTACGGCCGCTATCGTGTTAACAGACATATATATATAAATTCGAACGAATGGTGTTTTTTACTTCTGGGGACCCCAAAATGAAAAATTAACATGGTCTCGGACTTAGGCCTTGCCATGAGTACTACCGTAGTAGCTTAATCCTTAAAGGAAATTCGCTAAAATGGTGATTTGGTACAAAAAAGACAGTTAAAAGATTGCGTTTAAAAAGTCAGATGTAAATATTCCGGGTTAACAGAAGATAATGAAGAATATGATAAAACACACTATTATTACTTTTTACAACGAAAATATCATCTAGTTAGGAAAGGAAGTAGAAAACAATGTTTAAGCAAATCGTTGGAATATTAAATATTTACATGTTTGAAACTGAGGCAAAAATTAATAGGAGGAATGAAAAGTATGTTTTTAATAACGAAGTACAAAGAGGTTTACATTCCGTGATATTTATAATATAAGTATAATTTAAATATAGTTTTTTAAAACAATATAAATTTTAAAGCGCATATTTTAAAAATTTAAAAGAAAAGAGTTCAGTACGAAGTAAAAGAAAAGAGGAATGTTTTATATTGCCTGCCATAAAACAAAAGCCCCTGGAGCTAAAAATCTGCCACTCCAGTCACGTAGAGGCATGAAGCCCTCAATCGCCCGGACTGAAAATCAAATTACCGCGCTGCCTACTAATAGGAAGCCACCGGCCAAGAAAGCAATGCTTAACCGATCTTACAGTAGATTAACGCTACATTGTATTACAAACAAGGTCCAAACAATCAATTAGTGTACTGTATAATTTATATAATTGTTGTTGCCTTGAAACTAATGCATTCATAACACCTTATGTAGAACAAAGACTGAGACAATTTATTCATCTTATATCTTTAGTTAAAAAATGAAAGAGCAGGTTTTATAACCTCGTATAAGACCAAATTCAATCAATAATTTTATATAAAATTAAAACAAAAAGGAGTGTTCAAAGCTTATTTTGCTAAGGTTTAATTAATTCAATATGCGCTTCATGTGTAGCATGGAGCACGGACACATAGTCCGTTTCTCACCATACATTGGTCAAAGTGTCTGGAGTAGGCCCTAGTGGATTCCACAGTCCTAACTTACAACAGGCGATCAACTGATATTATGAAGAAACTGGAAAACACGTCCGTGATCTTCGACATTCACGGATATGTGCTCCAGGTTTAAGAATATAAGTTAATACAAGACATGACTGAAGATGGTTTGTTATCAAACCGAAACCGGTATCATGTAATTAATATTAAATTTGACTACTAATGGCTACACTACCAATTTTGGCATGTTTTTAATTTATTTAAACTATTTTCTTTCATTTTGAAATGGCTTGTATATTTATGAAATTTTATATCAGAGAGGACAAAAAGCTCTGAGACAATGCAGCAGCAAAGAACCTAACATGATTTAACAGCGGAAGTAAAATTCATCTTCCGATGACATATTAACTTCCGTGTCGTAAGGTAGTAGTGCGCCCCGGAAGTCTAGTCTTCAAAACGAGCTTTAACACGGAACACGCAAGTCATGACTGCATAACCTTTCATCAAGATTATGTACTCACGACTGTCACATGCTAATGTCAGTAAAACGTCTCTTAATTTATTATATTTTTTTAACATGAAATGTGTCAAATCGTTAGAGTGTACTGTTTTAATTGCATTTTATATTAGCCTATCAACCCAAAAGGAAATCTTCAGATGGTGTCAAATAAATTTACCTGAAATAAATTTTACTTAATGTAAACTTCCAACATAAAATTGAATATTTAGAACACACCCCGAAAGTTAACATGAATGAACTGGTGGTATTGTGTGACAATTTGCTCTTGATATTGAAAAGCAAATCCCAAACAAAATGTAAATAGATCGTCTTTATCCCGTCAAATTGCTGCAAAGAGCACAAACAATATAAGAAACAATATAAAGTTTGTTGGCGATAAATGAATCCAATATACAGCAACACATCAGCAAACACGACACGAACGACGACGCTATCCAGGGAAACTCCGACAGAACAAATCAGTTGAAAGAACCGGGGCCATGAAACTTACATTTACTTTTTTTATGGGGAAATAAAATTTATTCGAAACAAAAATTTAACTTTGATCGCTGTAGAATTTTTATTTCGGGGTATTTTACTGTCCTTGAGAGGCCAAAATATCAGTCTGATGGAAAATAGTAATGATAACAATATAATGAATAATAAATAGGTGTTTCAAAGAGCTTTGAGCTTGAAGAAGGTTGATCCGGAGTATCGTTCCTGGCTATACAACAAACACCTAAGTTTGTTTGAAAGAATGTAATTGTAGATGGGAGTATCTAATTAACATGACATATAGGCTACTAGTACACTCTTAAATACAAAGAAGAATATTTTGTGATCAGTAAGATGTTTTTGGTATTTTTGGTCTTCAAATAAAGTATTCAAGTAAGAAAATTAAATTTCAACGGCGGATGTCTTATTGAAAAATCTGCTTTAATTGAGTGTATATATAGCTTCAATAAATAGAATAAACACGACTTTTCAGTAGTGTTTATTGTATTTACTGTTTCTCTTTGTGTATTACAGAAGTTTTTGTAAAGGCCTTATACAAAATATAATTGTGAATGTATTATATTTGTTCATCATGATGAAGTTAATATCAGTAGTTTGGAAGATGCATTTTACTTACTAGTTTGTTTATTTAGTTATATATTTAGTTTGTAATAGAAACAATTTTAAGTCACATTATTGCCATTTGTTATTGTTTTATATTGTTAAATATTAATAAAGCCTCCAAACAGGCTAAGCCTTGGAGGAAAGTAATATTTCTCAGTTGCACGTAGAAAGGTTACAGCTTGGTGTCTTATGTTTAATTTTTTCATGTTATTTTCAAACCTGTATCTTTGGCCCATTTGTATTTAAGTTTGTATATTTATATGGATAAATTGTATTGCTGTACGTGTGATTTGAGAAATAAACTTTTTTCTTTCTTTCTTTCTTTCTTTAACTCTCAATTTGACAAAAAAACTTGATATTTCAGCATGGAGGAATTCTGAAAAGGCTGAGGAACAAGTGGAGACTGTACATCTGAACTTTTCATTCATGGCTTAGCTTCCCTCTCCTTCTCTCCCCCTTTTCCCCCTACCCTTCCCCCCAATATTCTTCCTTTATGCCCCCGAATATCACCCGGTTCTCGCCGTGTTTATTTCAGACTCAGAGTTCCAATATCAAACAATATCCTGCACTCCTCGCAGCTCTCTTTGTTGTATGAGACGAATATTGACGGAGCCTCGGCGAAATATCTGACGTATTTAATATTTGTTGTTAGTAATTAAACTAGAAAACAAATGCAATACGTTCATAAGTAATACGGTCTAATTAAAACAAAGAATAAAAAAGTTCAGAAAACTGTCTTAGAGAACGTTTTTACTTGCTATATTTATGAAGTAATTTCAATCAATTAGATGTGTTTTCTAAACTTACTATTTAGTAAATAGAATTTCAACGTTTAAACGTTGCACAATATATCTTACATTTACTAAAAGCTATCCAGTGAATAAAAAAAAAACTTAAAGAAAGCAGAGCATGTTATGAAGTTCTAAACGTTACTGAAGAAACTATTCCAGCGTAATTGAACACTGAATACCACGTAATATAATAACAATCAAATGAAGTAGGCTATTCAAATTTGTAATTATTAAGACTGTAATTGCCATTTAGTATTAGGTTAAGGCAAATAAAATTCTAATTTTTGTACGACACATTATTTGAAGCGACATTTGAAATAATATGAAATGTTATGGTCTGCAATAATTTTTTTAAGTTCAGGGTCTTATATATGTAATATAAAGTTAATAATTTACGTAAGCTTACGTAAAAGCATTTAAGTAAAAGCAAAAGCATTATTTGAATGAGATTAATAGTAAAACGTAATAAACTGCTTAAAACAGAAATATTTAAGTAAATAATTCTACGCTTATTAAAGCTGTTAAGATTTAACGGTTGAATAAATGAGATAAAGTAATTATACAGGGTGTCACAAAAATGCGTAGCGTGCTATGCAGAACCAGATTCTACATACAAAAATAAGTCGAAAATGTAGAGTAACATTTTTTTGATTTCGCCTTAGTTTAGCCGTAATCCGACATTTTGTATTTTTTTGAAAATAATCAATAATTCATCAACCCCTGGAGATACTTTCATGAAACTTTGTATAAACCTTAAGTATTTTAACATTAACATTTTCCAAAAATATCGTTTATCAAACTTGTCAAATTTCAAAATGGCGGTCATTTAAAAAATTCAAAGTCAAATTTTATGAAAACTAGCAGGTAAAACAAAATTTTACCAAATATAAAATTTAAAGCGCTTTTTAAGCCAAATCCAATGACACTAAGATTGTTAAAATCGGTTAATAAATAACAAAGTTATTTAACATTTTTCAATTAACCTCAAATTGACGCTAAATGTGCTAATAAAGAACAAAAGCAAAAAAGTAATTAGATAATGGAATAGTTATCCAAATTTAAATTAAAAGTATTAAACATTTTAAAAGTAATTTTATGAAATTTATTGGTGATTTTAAATGGCTAAAATAATTTTATTTCATGACTATTCAATCCACCTTACTTGCGTTAACAGCTGGTATTAAATGTAATCTGCTGTTTGCAAAATTCATTGTTGTTGACTTGTCATTGTCAACATTTTTAACCTTTTTGGTTGCTTTTAATTTTAACTTGGATGATTATTCCATTATAAAATTACTTTTTTAGCTTTTGTTCTTCATTAGCACATTTAACGTCATCTTGAGGTTAATTAACTTGATGCTTTTCATTTTAACTTGGATGATTATTCCATTATAAAATTACTTTTTCAGCTTTAATTAACCTCAAGATGACGTTTTACCTGCTAGTTTTCATGAAATTGGACTTTGAATTTTTTAAATGGCCGCCATTTTGAAATTTGATAAGTTTGATAAATGATATTTTTGGAAAATGTTAATGTTAAAATACTTAAGTTTTATGCAAAGTTTCATGAAAATATCTACAGGGGAATTATTAATTATTTTCAAAAAAATACAAAATGGCGGATTACGGCTAAACTGAGGCAAAATCGAAAAAAATGTTACACTACATTTTCGACTTATTTTTGTATGTAGAATCTGGTTCTGCATGGCACGCTACGCATTTTTGTGACACCCTGTATATCACTGATTCTGAACGAGTAGTTCGTGGAATCAATGAACAGTCCTGGAAGCTTTACATCAAGCTGAGCATAAAAATGTAGCGGATGAAAATATAGAATTTCTAACTTAGTAATTTGACCACATATTATAAGGAAAACATGATTTTTGTGATAATTGTTTTCCCAGCAATTATGCATTGTCCGTAAAAAAAGCACTCAGGTAGAAACGTAATTTCCTGTAGATGTGCACGATCCCGTAATCGTAATTTACTTCGGTTTCTAAGAAATTTAGAAAAATAAACTTTGAATGAAAATAAAGTAACATGAACCTTATAAGTTTTCATATTGGTTTCGGAGAAATGTAAACAAAACCAGTCACACGTTATATTTCAGCAAGCAGTAAAACAAATATAAATGTTTTCTGATAGGGCATCGAACCACCAGTCCGATCTCTAGTTTATTTAATTATTATTACTGCTTGAAGTATATTCTTAACAACACAAAATAAGAATCTCAATTTCTCGCTTTTCACAAATCTTTATTGCGGAATAAAATGTAATAATGTGATATTGATTTAATGTTAAATTTTAGAATTATTGGGGAGCGTTTTTGTTGACAAACTCATAGGTACAATGAGCAGAAAAATTAGCACGGCTGCTAAAATGAGCTAGAAGACCATTTTCATATATCATCTCAAAAATTGCGACCTGTAAAATTTACATATTCCGTGTTGCTTTGTAGGAGGGGTGGAGGCAGAAGACCCAACTGAGTATTGTGACTGCAATGTTGTCACATATCATCCGTCCATGTAAAAGGAAGAGGTTCAGCGTCACTGTATCTTAGCATCGCAGGAGAGACTGGAATGTTAGAAACAACCCAGTATTGTGTGGTTGTATTTTGGCCGTACATAATAAATTATATATAACCTTCATAGAATGCAACCATCATCATCTTTCGAAGAAGTAAGAAAAATAGGTATTAGTGCCCTTTTAAGGTGATATACACGATGCACTCGTTTTGTAGCTGGAACTACCAGCGATCGAGGCTTAAACTTACAAACAAGTTTAATCTCAAACGTTATACCTAATTTATCTCTTAATTTGGAATCCCCCAATAGAATCAATCCATAAATATTGTAGCACACATAAACCCGAATACAGAAAAAAACAACGTTACAAATTACCACGTGAGACAAAAATTAAGCAGTTCCTATTTTTCGAGGCACATTAATCGTCACTGCATGAAGGCATTAAGCTAGCATCCGTTTAAACAGTTAGAATCATTAATTACAGTTGACTGTACTTGGAACATCCCCAACTCGTACCATGCATGCAACTGTTTGGAGCATGTCGCTGCCTGTGGCAGAACTATTAATTGTAAACTAATCTCTTCCGATTTTTTTAATCTGGTATTTTTATATAAATAATATGGTAAAAATATTTTAAAACCCTAAAATAAACAGTAAAACGTTAACATCTATTTAAACCCTTAAAAATAAGACAGAACGGAAATAATATTTGTAAATATGAACATTAAATGAAATATCCTCGGACCATGTTTATTTTTAAGCCATTAAAATGTGTTATTTATATAAAAAAATTGAGATATCCTCTATAAAGAAGACAGAAAACTTCTTTTAATAAAAACAGTTTGTCTAGGAGAAGAGTTTACATTTTTATTTTTTAAAGTATTAGCCTACACTAAGGTTGTGAAAAGTAATAAGTATATGCAGGGTGTCTTAACCCAAGGTGTCTCAAACGGATTGCGGACGAACTATTAGACCTACATAGATGAAACAAAACCATTCCCCACTAAATAGACCCTAAGGAACAACGTAAAAATGTGTTTAAGCTTTTTAAAATACAGGGTGTTCCAAAAACCGGGGGTCATGGTTTCGAAACTTAGAATTTTTAAATGTAATGTATAGTTTTAAAGCTCTAAACAAGGCGAACAATTTAGCAAAAACAAAATTCATTTATCCTTATTCATTTCAAAATGGCGGCTATTTTCGTGAAACATGTAGGTATTTACGGAATACCCTGTATCTCGAGAATCATAAAAAACCGTTTTGTTCTGTTAAAACATTATAAATCCTCGTAAACTCACTAGTGGTTTCACAATTTAATGGATGTAAATTTAAATGCCTTGAAGACTGCACATCTAAGAATGTGTAAGTAACAATGTCGTAAGTTTTAATGTGTAAGTTACAATGTCTACATGATATGCAGTGGATGTGATAAGTAGTGGACATTTATGAATATGGAAATTTTAGTTGTGTACTTAACAGCCGTAAATCACAAATACAAAAAGCAGGGATCATAAAAGCAGCTTATAAATTGTCAATAAACATATTTTAAGGTATACTTCAGAGAATTACAATTAACTTTAATACATTTAGCAAATGGATAAATTAGTAAACAGCGAGTAATAGCATTAGATTTAACAGGAAAATGGATAAACGCTTATCCTATAACCGAGTTTATTTTTCGTAGATGGAGGAAGATGACAATATTTGGATTAGCTGGAGTGCAAACATAAAACAGCGTCACCGCAGAAAACCAACAACACGACCGAGCTCGGCGCTGGTGTGTGAGACGACACGATAACACGAAATACAGGGTGGCCCGTAAGTGCCAAACTCTGGGAAAAGGTTATGTGGGTCAATAAAATTGAGAAAATCAAGAATAATGTTTTTCCAAGTACGCTTTGTGCACAAGAAATACTCCATTTTGTATTTTTCAAAAAATAATTTTTGTTTCCTAATTTTTTTTCAACTGATCGTTATAAAATTCGGTATGTATGTGAAGGTAAAAAAGACATACTCTAGAGAAAATCAACTAGGTAAAATTTTAAATTTTAAAATGGCGTCCATTTTAAATCTTTAAACCAAAATGGTGGGAAAACGGTCAAAAACAATAACAACATTTCTTTTTAAACTTAGCTTTCTATCTATCAACACAAAAAATGAGGATCGAACAAAAAATAACCAAGGTAGATTGCAATGCATGATAAATTCGACAAGAAGTACTTATTTACTATGTATTTATTAAGAACCTTTATGCGTTGTAACTCATTAAATCGTTTCAATGTTCCTCAGTTATTTGTTAATTGATCCTAATTTTTTTATTAACAGATAGAAAATAAATTTTATAACGATTTACGTTTTTAGTAATTTTGGTTGTTTTTGACCGTTTTCCCGCCAATTCGGTTGAACATTTAAAATGAACACGATTTTGAAATTTTAAATGAGACCAAGTTGATTTTTTCCCCTAGAGTAGGTCTCTTTTACCTTAACATATATTCCGAATTTTATAATGATCGGTTGAAAACATTCGGAGATAAAATTATTTTGTAATCAATACAAAATGGCAGATTTCTGGTGAAAGAAGCGTTTTAAAATAAAAATTATTATTGATTCCTTATTATTTTCATTCACATAACCTTTTCCCGGATTTTGGCACTTTACTTATTGGACACCCTGTATATATGGAATCGCACTAAAATTGCAGTCATACATAGCAATTCAGCTTAAACGGCTTATTTAGGGTTATAGTCTATACAGTCAGCTTATATGCCTTAATCGTAACTTATTCAGACCAGAATGAGAACAAAACACTTGTTAGGATCACAAGATATGATGGATGTATTGTTTACGGAACATGCAATCATTATAGCTTTGCATATAACCGTAACACAAAACTTCTTTACCAACCTTACAAACGACGATACCAATCTGAAATTCATAAATATTTTATTTCGATGCTATAAAGTCTACAAACCACATTTATCATCAACTTAATGTATTCATTCCCATTTACAAGAGAGCAACAAGCAGCATTAAGTGGGCGAGATAAGACGCCAATGTAAATGGAAATGTAACTTTGTTAGAAGGAGGGTTCCTAGGGGAGTTCTCCTCTTAACTATTCATTGTTGGCAAGTTGAAATAAACTCCAAAAATAACATTTAATATTTAATAAATAAATATAATAAATAAATAATATATATTTTAAGTGTAAATTTGTATACGTCTAATATGACGTAGATTTTTTAATGATAAATTACCATAAAATCTTTTTTAATTAATATAAATCAATACGTGACACTATATGGAAATAGAGTAAAAACAATAACTCAACCCTCAACATTCCAATCCTCATTGGAAACCCCATAATTTGAAATAGGAATTTTTTCCTAATGTTTATCTAATACATAAAATAATTAATAATGAAATTACAAAAAAATATAACATTTTGATTAACTTAATTTTTGATTACTTAAATGGGATCTTCTCGCGATTATCCAAGAATTAGAAAATAATTTGAAAAATAATAATAATTTTTTTATAATTTGCAAATTTGAAAAATAAAGAGAACAATCTTTTTGTTATGGCGTCACACCATCCACATGTCGTCTTAACACAAACCATTTAAAAATTGTCTGCCAGAGAGCAGCTTCTGATAGTTTTGGTTGAAATTGGTGAACATTGACTAACGGTATTAGTTGAACGGCTTAAATGGTCTTAAGTATTAACGTCATTCGTCGTGAGATTTTATGTTAAAAAAAAGATTTATTACATTTTTGAAGGAGGTCTTTTCAAATAAAATAATGCCTAAACTGCGCTGTTTTGTCTCTCAAAGAAAATCAAACCAGAATAATTTTCAAATTCATTTTCATAAAAAATTATTTTGATTATTTAGGAAACCCAAAGTAGATTCTATTTCCCACCCTCCTCAGTATACGGACGATACAGATCTTTCTGAGCTACATTTCACATTATTTGCAGGATTATGAGAGTATCAGTATTTTTTGTTAGTTATGACGTACATGTCTACTGAATATCAAATTCTCTACGTAATGAGTGAAAAGAGTATGAAAAAAAACTTAAAAAATAACAAACGGTTCGAACATTTTCAAGCAACATACTTTATAGAAAAAAAACCATTTTTGGCTAGTGACATTAAAAAGTAAATTTAACATTGCACAGTCGTGAAAAAGTATATTTTTCAAGTTTAGCTCTCTGTTAAGGGAAAGTTAGTTCGCGGGAAGTGACTTTGAAAGCTTTGAGGGCCTTTAGCTTGTTAGTGGCACCGACAAAATTTCATCCCTTAATCCTTCCCAGGGTCAATAAATTGTTTCCCCACATTTTGCAAACACATACTGTAAACAGTACTATAACTAACAGTACAATAATATATTTTAACGTTATGGGTGCAAACCTAAAACAAACTTACTTCTATTTGTTAACAACAATAACTATTCAGGCAAAAAATATGCACTGAAAAAATTAGCACACAGAACATTATGGAAATTTGATTACAAATTCAAAATTCCAATTTATCTTTATAATAGAATTTCAAAAGCAGCAATCGACTTGCATGGTAGGAAATATTCAAAAAAGCCTTCCAAAGGAGAGTTAATGAAATTAACTATCAAATCTTTACGAGATCGAAGGAAAGTGCACAGCGTAGGGATGAATATAATTATCAATGTCTTATAGCTTATTAGTTGTAAATGCTAATTCTTTATGAATACTCACAAATTCTAGCTGCTATATCACTCGCATTTACCTGTAAAGTAAAAATGACATTATTTGTAATTATAATCATCGAAAGGGATCAAACAACAAGGATAGGAATCGAATAGCGGTTTCTTTGGTATTCAAATTCAATTAAGCCCGACGATCGTGAAATTACATATGTGACAATATTTTCATTAACTGACCGAGTTTATAAAAATATTATAAATATATCAATAACTAGTATAATAAATATTAATAATCATTAAACATAACTTTATACGGTAATAATTACACGATGTCATTATTAGTAACATTATAAGTATAGTACTGACAAAAAAAATTAAACTCTCATCAACTTTTTAAGCAAAACATATTTAAATCGTACAAATCCGTGAAAAAGGCTACTGTGACCACTTTGTATAACTCAAGTCCACTTTTAAAAGAGTCTCTGCAAAAGAGTCGTGACCAAGAGCGTTGGAAAGAGCAAATTTAAGGGCTCCACTCAACCAAAAGGAACAGTGGAAGAAAGTTTTCATTTCCTCGGTAAACGGCAGTGGACACGCCACTGCACCGCTTGCGCTTACCGCGACAGTTGTTTAAGTAGTTTAATTCCACTACCCTGACCAGTCACCTGCTACTACCGTTTTGTCACGGATCTCATAAACTACTAGCTTTTGTTCTTCTTGATTGTGTAGACGTTTCTTTGAATTTGTTCTTTCTTATATAGCGTTTAATTTATGAACAAGGAAAGATCAATGTGTAAAATATTTGTGGCAAATTAGCAAACACTTTAAAACAATTATGTTTATTATGTTATGCGTAAATCAGCCCAGTTTATGAACTATGAGTATGTTATACATAGTTACGTAACAGTTTTTCTAAGTTTATAGCACTAAAATGCTATACTATTAAATTATGATATTTTAAGTCCTAATTTATTAATGAATACCAATAAATACCTAACCATGCAGTTACTAAGAAGTTTGATGCAAGGCAAGCTCAAGCTCAGTACATTTAATGTATCAACTAATAATTCACGAACCACTCAAGAGCTTTTACTGTTTATAGCTCTTGCCCGCGGCTGGTTTGCTAAGTCCTAAAGTTTGCGTTTCATATCAAGCAATCAATTGATTTAAAATTAACAATACACCCGAATGCATCACAGCTGATAATAGCTTTAGCAAGAAACAAGAAGATATCTACAGACGCAAGACCATTTTATAAATTGTAGAATTCAGGTAATTTCAACCTACCTAGATAAACGGGGGGGTTAAACGGGAAATTCATTATACTATCTTAAAGTAGTTTGGGTAAAATTGATGTGTGAATGTTTGTGTTTGAAGTAATTGTAACGATAATGAAAGTTATTTGGAAACGACACAATGTATTGCAACTATTCCAGTATTATTATGTTTGGGATTTAACTTAAAACCATATATATATACATATATACATAAAATATACATAAATATACATGAATATATACATAAAAGAAAATTATTCAAAAGGGAAAAATGAAAGTAAAACATTATAAATAGTACCTGGTGGACCGAGCCTTGCTCGGTGTTATTTCATGTTTACGAGTTCAACCAGTTACTATAAAATATTTCAATCTCATAAAATTGATAAATAGAAACATTTTATTGCTCCATGGACCCTTCATCCCACTTGCTGTATTTTCCCTTGATGGCTGTAGATTCCAAACAGCTGTTATGATTACTTCATTTGTTTTCACTTTCCTTGTTTATTTTCGTTGCCATCACGGCAACCCATAAGGCCAATGTTAAAATTTTACATTTTTACATTTTACATTTTTTACATTTTTACATTTTTATTATTTTTTTATTCGATTTATTACGTTATTAGATTTTAATCGGCCAAGTAATCTGCATAAAAGACGTTTTTGAGTCATAAATTACTTGTTTCCAGACTTTGAAGGAAATCCTCGGAGCCGTTATTGAGATAGTTGTGCAAGCAAGCAAGCAAGCATAAAAGATAACACTGCTCAAATAAGAGCATAGGATTTGTATTTGGTACAGCAATTTAATAGAATAAGCAGTATGAATACTTTACTATAGTTCACGCATGAAAATCCCATTCATATTAAAGAACGTGTTCGTGTGAGATGAATAATGAATGTTAGAGAGAGATAGACGATTAAGTAAACAATATTTTTTACTTCTGGGAAAATGATTTTACAATTAAAACTTAAGGAAACATAACTATACGAGTTTAAACTTATTTAAAACACAAATAATTACAAATACGGAGAATACAATGTATATATCCAATTTTATAGCTGAAATGGCAAATATAAAACTTACGTAATCAAAACCTTGAATCATAACCTTGAATATATTTTGCAAACTAAGAATCTTACTTTTGTTTTGAATGTTAGTTCACTTATTGACAGCTTCGTAGCAGTAATGGGGTGGGGCTTGAGTAGACTTCCCCTCCTCCCCAAACCCGATGCGTCAAAATTCCCGCGCTGGTCGAGATTTTCCTACGCGAACTGTAAATGTACTTTTGAATGTTGTAAGACATTTAAATTTCTGTAGATCTACCAGTTAATAGGCCAAAAGTTCTTTATTACTTGTAATTAGTTCGGGAAATAATAGTTTTGCAGGATAGTAAAAACCTACTAATGCCGATACTCGATAACGACTCAGGTACAATGAGCAATATGAGTAGTTTACTTAATGTAATTGAGAAAGTCTGTAGACATTTTAACTTCAGTAGACCTGTAAATTGCATATAAAAAACTTTTACTAATTAAATTCGATTTAAGTTTGGGAAATAATAGTTTTGCAGAACAATTAAAAACACAACAACACAGCGCTGTCTCACAGCATCTCACGACTCCGCGTGTTTCAGACAGTTCTATTTGGTTTGTTTTTGTTTAATTTACAAAGTTCTGGTTCAACAGATACTGCTACCTTTTATGGTTTTCAAATTGACTTTGTAGTTTTGACTCACCTCAAGAGTTAATGACAATGTAACAAGTAATTCCAAAAACAACATTTAGCTTCATAACAAACTCATCTGGCCCTAATTAGTTGGGAAAGTTCAGTGTTTCCCAGCCTTTTGACTAATTGAGCAATTATGCATTTATAAAAACCCAACACATCAGTTAAAAATGCGCCAAAAATGACGAAGCGTTGCCCCAAAGCGGCTGTCCAACTCTTCCTATCGATCAAGCTGATTAGGCTCAATCGCAGTCACAGCTGCGGATTGACAGAGTCAAAATTATCTATCTTTCTGAGAGTCTTATAACCACATACATTATTTCGTTCACTGCAAGAAATTTTAATCCGAACTTGATTATGTTTTGACTAATTAGTCTTTTTAAATTAACAACAATAATATAAAAAAACTCGTTCACACTTAAAAACAGTTACGTTTTAACATCACTAGAATAAAAGAGATCGTTGTTTAAATCAAAGAACGTAACCACATAAATAATAACTCCGATTCGTAGTATGATGGTCCTAATGTTGTTTTAAATATACGATTACCTGGTATATTGTATGTAAATTATATTATGTGTATTATTACATGTAAGTTTATCTTGCGTCAGCCGTTCTTAGACTTTATAAATAGGTCAAAATTGTGTTTTATAAAACTATACGAGACTTCAGCTTTTATTTTAATATTCAATTATACAAGCTAGAAACCTTCAAATTACTAAGCTGATAAACTCGTAGCGCAATTTAAGCTACGGGTGGAGAAAGTTTGACCTGTAATATATGGTAAGAATTTGGAATGATTAATAAAACTGCTCAGGTCTGCTTGGAATAGACTAAAAGACTTGCCAAGTTACAGTCTAAGTCACCTGACGTGACCCGGCCTCCAATAAACTCAAAGCTAAAGTAATTATTAATTGGGTGAACTTGGGTGGAATTGGGCGGGCCACGTGTCAAACAGGCCCACAAAATTCCATTTGGCTTTGTTACCTTCTAGCTTCTCGTAATTAAAACCTTCATTCCCACGTTTTTTACAAATCACACTAGTATCAAAATGCCCCCAAATATGTTTTAGCGTATTATATCTTTAATTTCTGTTTCTCCTAACATAAAGGACACTCGTCCTCTACACTTTGTCTTTGCATGTTACAATTGCTATGAAACAATACATAACACATACAAAACCATTCGTGTTTGTCGAACCCAATATGTTCTGCCGACCAACACCGAGTATGTAAACACTGGTGGCTACTGTTTACTCAAAATCCATGACGGCAATGAACTTACACATAATGATGCCTCTCCACATGTGATGGATTCTCCCATACAACAATCAAATATTAATTTTACAATAAAATTCATACAAAAATATATTTTGATGGAAAATTTGATCTGAACGAGTTTTTGATAGTTTCCAATTAATAATTATGGAACTATAAAGTAAGTAATTACCACTACAGTTTCATGCTCAATTTGTCGCAAGGCTCCCAGAGGGCTGGTTGTTTCTAAGAATTACGTGCTCGGCATCATTGGAGAGTAATTACTTCATCGTAGTCATGCAGCCGTGAAACGTCCTTGCTTTCAATCAACAGCGATATTTTTTCAAAAATATTATTTTTGTTGTTAAATTTATTTTCTTCTATTAAAAACTTTAACTTAAATCTCAAGACCTAATGCGATACATTTTATAGTTCAAAATCCATACTTCATGCAACAAAATTTTTAAATTGTCACTCCATACACGAAAATTTGAAACGGTAGTTGTTATACTTCGAAATTATATTCCTAGTTTTTATTTCTCCATATCATTTTTATATGATTAAATATTTTTCAATAATGTTCTTCTTGGGGACGATTTTCGATTACATAAACTAACAACATATAAATACGTCAGACATTTTATCGAGCCTCCGTCAATATTCGTCTCATACAACAAAGAGAGCTGCGAGAAGAGCAGGTTATTGTTTGATATTGGAACTCTGAGTCTGAAATAAACACGGCGAGAACCGAGTGATATTCGGGGGCATAAAGGAAGAATATTGGGGGGATGAAAGGGGGAGAAGAGGGGAGTTGTTAGGATGAATGAAAATATAAACTGTTCAGTCTTGACTACCTCCTCTGCTTAACGGACTCTGCAACAACCCTTACCAAGATTCGGAAAGTACTGTTTTACCGGGCAAGTATTTAAAACTAACCGGCCGTGTAACTAAAATGATACTAGAACGATACTTTTCATCATCCTACTCAGAAAAAAACTTACTTTCAATCCTAACGTATCCCCTGTATAAACCAATAAGTTCCTCAATCATTCAAACCTTGCCTGTTAAAAACAAAACAAACTTTTTTTGATACTACTGCCAGTGTTGTATCCACTACATTCCTCTAAAAAGTTACTTACACACCAATGTTACCAAAGTTACCAAATGTTGCCAACTTACTTACTAGTTATTAATAAACACGCAACGTCTGTTTGCTGCAAGTTGGCTGATTGTTTACTTCGGTACCCTTTGTTCGCAGTCCGAAAAAACTTTTTTTATGGACTTGTACGGCAATGGGTACCTTTCGAGCTAATATAACGAACAGAAAAAAGTGTTTCTGAGTCAGTATGATGAGAAATATATTTATGTTTCATGTAGGGTATAAGTATACATGTATATTTAACATCTTCCAGTATCAAATTACGCATTATATGTAATAGCAATTTTCTTAAAAGAACACTTTAAATTCCTCTTACAAAATAATACAGCAGATAAATTTCATAGGATTTCCTAAACCAATAATGAATAAAATTGATTATTTAATTAAAAGACAAATTTAATATAAATTTAATTTCCACTTGTGTTTCCACTGATTTGTTCTGTCAGGCTTACAGTGGATTTAGTACCGTCCGTGTCTGCCTGTTGATGTATTGCTCTATATTGGATTCGGTTGTCGCCTAAAAACATTCATTGTTTCTCAGGAAGCTTTTACTTTTTTCAGCGCTTTTGAAGGGTACAGGAAATCATTGCTGTAAAACATTTATTTTCTTGATAGATTGCAAAATATAATACGTTAAATTTACATCACCGGTAAGTTATTTTTAAATGTGGATTGAGTTAATCTTCTCAAGCAGCCTTTTTTAAGAATAAAACCTTTGGCTCTAAAGTGGTTGTTAAAGTTTAAATAAGTTCATAGTTAATCTATTTTAAAAAGTATTAACATTTCTTTATATCCAGTCCACAAGGTTCTTATTAGAAGGCGATGCCGTAAATTGATTTTGAGGGCCAGAACGATTTCAGGGAGGTCAGCCCCTACGTGACTTAAGTGGCAGATGATCACTTTTCAGACTTTTTATTTTATTGAAAACATTATAAAGAGCCTATTTTACTTCTCATTCCACCAATTAAAATAAATATACGTTAAATGGGACAGAGTATTTTTATTTAATTCATTTAATGTTATTTACTTATTTATTTATTTATTTATTTATTTTCATTTAATGCTACAAAACAGCTTAAGCCAATTACATTGCAGCATTAAGATAAATGTTCATATGGATAGCAAAACACTTCACAAATTTCTTCTTCAGTCCACATGATGCACAACTAAAAGTTATAATAAATAACAATAATAATAACGACAAAGATATATTAAAAATTTTACTGAGACATGCAGAGAATAAACCTTTTTCATATTTATAAACATAAATAAAAAACAAATTAATGATTGGAGTGGTCAATATACTATTGCAAGTTGTTTAGTTCCTTTAATATTTGTGATATAAAAGATTGTAAACTTAAATTAAAGATGTCGGCAGAGTGTGAATTATATAAACGACACATGACATTGACTGGTGAATAGTAACCCACATTTGTTCTCGAAAAGCTAGGTGCAAAGAGAAACGTGCTGCGAGAGTTGGGGCGGGGTATACTGAAGTTCAGGAGACCAAGCGACCTGCTGTCATCCAGGCATCCACTCACCAGTTTATGGAGATAAGACAGAGAATTCAACTTCATTCTACTATCAAGAAAATGATGTAATGATGTGATGAATGATGTGATGAATGATGTGATGAATGATGTTTTTCGATGTAATTTGAAAAATTTTAATAGTTCAACGTAGGGAATGTCAAATGTGTAGAAACCAAATGTTTTGAAAAAAGAAGTCTTAAAAACTTTTTTTGAACTGCTTCAATCATGTTACGCAGATAAGCCTGATGCGGATACCATACAACAGATTCATATTCTAACCGGGATCTTACAAGTGAACGATAAAGTAGTTTTATAGAATCAATATTTTTCAAAAAACTGCTTGATCTGTAAATGAAACCTAACACTGAATAAGCTGCCTTACATGTAGTTATATGATCTGAAAAATTCAGCTTTGAGTCAAAAACCACCCCAAGGTCCTTAAAAGTGGACTTCCTGCTTAAAACAGTACCATCCATGGTGTAGTTAAAATTAAATAAACTTTGTCCAGTTTTTCGAGTGCAAGTAATGGCAGCACATTTTTTTACATTGAATTTCAAGTTTTTCTTTCTCCACTCAACTAAGCTGTTAATATCAGACTGAAGTAAAAAGCAATCATGAATATTTTCAATATTTTTGTTATGTAGTTATTTTTGTTCAATAGTTATGTTATTTTCTTATTAAAATGTGGCAGCAATTTCTTAAGATTAAAGGTGTGAAATGAACCAAGTGTTGTAGCAAGTGATATAAAACAAACACAAGTGTGAAAGTGTTACATTGCTAAAACGTTAACTGTTACTTTTGATAAATGTTCTTGCTGATATTTAGTTTTCTAAATTTCCATTTACCTTTTAACCTCATTTTATAACAACCTTTTGTTACCACAACCTGTTGTTATAAAAATGTTAAAGGTTAAAAATAATTTGCAAAGAATACTTTTATACACAAATTATTACAAGAATGTTATATTAACAACGCCGCTCATCAGCTATAATGTATTGCTAATAGCTTGGATGACATCATAAAATATAGTAAATATAGCATGACACCTTTAAACAGGAAACATCACTCTACTAACTATTTCCATTCAAGAATATTTCAACATTCGTAAATATAAGACTCCATAAACCAGTTTAGGTATTGTACACTACAGGACACCATGCTCGGCGGCATTTAAGTTTTCTTAATTTTTTCAGATGGTATATTGATGACGACGGATTGGCTAATATTTAAAATTTATATTCTCCCTGATACATGTTAAGGAAGAATACAACACGTTAAGGACATCTAGGCCTCTTTCCTTTACGCAAAATGTTATTTCCAGTAAAACTTTCCACAAAGCACTTTCTTATGACTTATAAATCATAAAATCGGTTCAGAACTGACAAAGGAATCTTGATCACAAGAAAACAAAAACAAGCATTTAAATATGCACACTATTGCACTTACGAAACCTAATCTTACTCTTTATTGTATAACTGTATTGTAATGACATATTTGTGAATAAAGAATTTATTTATTTATAAGTATACAGGTAGTGACAGATTCTAACTCTACAGAGACCTTCATAACTACATAGAAAAGTAATGATTGGAAATAAACCTACACCGGAAAAGCAATTAATTTAGAAAAAAAACATATTAATATTATGTTTCACTGGTCATTGATAATTATAAAAATTGCTGATAATTTTTCACCTGTACTTATCAGCAGATGTTTCAACCAAAACAATTAATCAAGGTTCTGCTGTATACATTTTTAAGTCAAATTTTGGTTGCTCGTTTTTCAGTTATCTGACATTTCAGATGATGACGCAGAAGCAAGTCTATTGTCTAACACAGATGCGGCACAGATGGACAGAGCAACTGGCAGCAGGAAGGAAGGAAGACGCCGCCGTATTGTGCGGATGTATTGTTGCGGCGTATTGTTGCACCTGACTTATCTGACATTTCACTTGGAGCTGGAGTGGCAGATATTGTGTGACAAAAGCGAACGTATTTTGACGTTGCCATTTTGATATAACTTTTACTCTCGTCCAATTTTTAGTATTCTTTGTCCAGTAGAAGTTGGTTGTTGAATAACTATTCATAACATCCATACTTGCTAGTACTACTTGTGCTATCCATACTTTCCTTACATTCCTATGCTTTTATTCGCCGTGGATGTAATTCTAATGTGTATGTTTACAAGCACAACACGATGTAAGAATTTAAGTAAATCAACTATAATTATCTTTGACAGGTAGTAGAAAGGTAATAGTAAACAAACCCCTTTTTCGACCGTCTATTTTTTACGAAGATTAGCATTGTGAGCTAAAATATTGGTTTTAAGACTTTAAGGAGAGTGTTTGTAACACTGATTATTTTCAGTTGGTAATAATATTTTGCAAAAAGAAAATGTTAAAAGGGAAATTTAATAAACTAAATTTAGTAATCAATTATTAAAAAATTGCACAATACATAGTGATTGTAAAAAAACAAAACCACAGAGAACACCAATAAATATTTCATTTCCTACTGAAATTTTAAACCGTAATATTACCGATTGCTTGTCTAGCTAATGTGCTAATGTTGTATTGTGCTAATGTGGTAACCTAAACACCTTTAAAGTTGGTAGGTATTATCTCAAACAATTTAACTTTGTTGCAGAAAACAACTGAATTGTTATTATTATTATTATTATCTTGTGCCGTTTCCGCCACATATTTCCGGGGTCGGTCGTTGATGTTCTGGCTCTTTGTCACAACCCCAAACGTCCTCCTGCACGCCACGAGGCCACGTGAATTGACTCCGCTAAAGATACTGGTAGAGTCAGATGGTGTGGCAAAACTCGCTCATAAGACTAATGAAAACTTAAGGATTGGCTTCCAAACACACTGGACCACCCAAAAATGCCTTCACAAAAGCAATCCTATAAAATATTTTAATGGAAAAAAGTGTTAGTTATAAGGTCAAACTAATTTTAATTTTCTTGTGACTATTTGAATTTCTTGGAATGTATAATCGTTTTTATTCTTCCTCAAAAACAACTATTAATCATCCCTCTGTTTCCAACGAGTGAAGGTATCAATAATTATAATATTCTTAATAATATCAAGGAAATAATCCAAGTTATTCACACAGTCTTGAAATTAAATTCGTTTGACCATATAACCAACTTTCATTCTCATTAAAACATTTAATTGTATTGCTTTTGTAGAGACACTTTCTTTGTGAAAGTGGGAGGTGTTCCATTACAGTTTGATTTGGAGAAAACTGTGTAAAAATTATATTTTGATAAAGGTTTTAGCCACTTCCAATTAAATATTATATTCTAGTACAAATGTACATTAATCATTTAAATAATATTATTACAATTTGTTTGGTTAAAATATATGCAATTTTCAGTGCTTTACCGTGAAGAGGAAAACAAAGATGTAATTAGCGAATTCTTAAAACAAAAGGTGGCAGTATATGAGCTGTTCCATGGGATAAATTAGTTAGAGCTGGGCTTTCATGCGGTCGAATTAAACGGCTGTCGTGCTAAGCGGTGACGTGACCGCTACAATTTACTGAGGAAATTAAACCTTTCTTCCAACGTTGCTTTCACTTGAGTACACCCCTTAAATTACTTTTTCCAACATTCTTGGTTGCGATCCATTTCCTATGCACTCAAGTACATAGTGCGTATTTGTTTATAAATCCACACTTGTATAAAGTAGTGTACAAAGTTCCACATCACTTTATTTCTACAGATTAGTATTTTCCCTCGGGTTTTATCATTGACTTGTAGAATGTTTCCCATAAAATTGTGTTCGAAATGATTTCAGGTAGTACTTAAATGTAAGTTGAACCTTTCTAAAGTTAAAATGTCTCTTTGAATTTTTAAAATAATTTAACAGAAGTTAAAGGACATATATCTAGGGAAGAACCTAAACACCTTTAAAGTTGGTAGGTATTATCTCAAACAATTTAACTTTGTTGCAGAAAACAACTGAATTGTTATTATTATTATTATTATTATCTTATGCCGTTTTCGCCAGTCATCAACCAAAGCAAGATAACCAACAACTAAATGGAGTAAACACATACGTTTTTCAGCAGACACCAGATTATTGTTGAAATTGAAATGGTTTTATGTATTTATTACGGTAGAACTTTCTGTGGCAACAATTATTAGATGATTTACTGTAGATTATGACGAACTTCATAGGGTGTTTCTACTTGAGTCACAAAGTTACTTGTTGCAAAGTTAACGTGGTTTTCGTTAAATCTGCAAACGTATTCTGTACAAACAAAAAAGCTTGGTACTGTATTTCATTTAGCCTTAAATAACATTTAAGAGGAGAGGTTCTCTGAGCTTCCTCCTCTAACAAAGTCACATTTCCATTTACATCGGAATCTTGTCGCTACCCACATAATACCTCTTGTAGCTTTCTCGCAGATGGGAATTGGAAATCTTACCCAAGCCTTAAATGGGAAACTTATGTGGTCTACACTGGCTTCAAAGGAGAAGAACATGATTTTTACATCCCACTGTTGACCTCAATGCAGCAGAAATAATAATTAATACCTTATTAAGTTGTTAATAAATGAACAAAAGCAAATATTTATACAGTGATCTCCTCATTAGTTGCAGAATATTTTTGCTTTTCATCAAATATCCCGAACATATAAATATTATGGAATCTGAATAGATGTGAACAACTGACCCTTAAGATTTGTATTCTGAAATGAATAGGAGTGCCCTAATAGAATTTATGTGCTCTTTGCAGTTAGATATGTTAACAATGAATGAATAGATAATACACACAGACTGTAAACTTTTACTAAACACAGCTTGTAAGTGGTGTAAAAGAGTTTTGTTCTATGGTAATCTATGTAGCCATTATGTTTTTACTGCTCGTAAGGAAAATATCCGAGACTACTTGGGCTAAGTTGATGGGCTTCTAGTATCCATTCCATTATGGAATTTACAAGAATTTTAGAACAAAACAAATTTTATCAAGAATTTATGTTTTCTGTTTTGTACGAGTTTTGATTTTCCTGAATTATTGTTTCAATAAAAAAAGCACGTATAATCATTGAATATAATATTCAATGTTATAGTTTTGAGCTTTGGAATTACTAAAACAGCTGTCGATAATATATGTTGCAGAGGGAAAGAAGAAGCTGTTTTAGTAATTTCGAAGCTCGCAATTTTATAAATGCCGACGTGTTTTATTTTAAAATTCATTTATATAAGTTACTTTGTAGCATGAGTAAAGTAACCTCGCCTAGTACACCCTTAACATCAATGATAAATCTAGCTTTGAACTTATGGACAGTCTGGAACATATAATTTGACATGAACTGTAGCTGTATCAACCTAACGTCTACCATCGCTTGGTCGCATTGCATGATACCATCGCTCAACTCGCTCTTGCAAACAGACTTTCGTGTCGGGTATCTCAGACGCGACAAACTGCTCTGGGGAAGTATTAGACACAATTAGTCAAGTGTACAAACCAGTTCACATTATCACAACCCGCACTGCCGGGGAGGCGTAAATAATTACTAAACGAAATTATACATTACTCACAAATTTTGTCATAGTCAATCATATCTGTATCCTTAGATAAGTACCACACATCGATGTAAATTATAATACAACTGGATAGCACGCTCCCCATAAAGCTCGTGTAGTGATTTCCGAGCCAACACAGCTGTGCGTTGGGGTTGCAGCCGGGCCGAATTGAAGGGGCGTTGGGGTAAAAGCGCAAAACCGTATTGTTAACCTTAATAAAACCATAAGCATTTGAGAGCAGTTTTACGGGTACAGCTTGCTATAATAGATGTATTGCTATAGCTAGTAGGTAATTACAATTACTATTTAACTAGACGGTCATTACAAGTTGATACATTACATTGCCGGCAAAAGATGCATTCCCCCATCGACCCTGCAAAATCTTAAACGCGACCACTGCCGGCGGCTCGCGTTGCGGGGCCTGAGTTACCAATCCAGTGTACTTATTTACATCGATGGTACCACATAGTTTAAATGTTTGTTAATAAATGTAATAGGTCTTCAGGCATAATATTAAATTTGTAGTGACGAATGTTTTACAACTACGCTTACAAAATTTCAACTAGCGATTTTTCCGAAACATATATTTTATTTAAATGCATCATTTTCTAATTTATATGTTATTTTCCTCAGATTAAAGTTATGGTGTGTTCCTACAACACTGCACTCATGAGCTCGGTTGCATTTGTTGTTTGCCGCTGTGACGCCACCACGACAAGCTGTGTTTGCCGACAAGCCAATCCAAACAATAGGCCTATCATCCGCTCCCCTCTATGAAAGCTAAATTAAATTATTGCATCAGAGTTTAAAAGACATTGCAACTAATTAAATATATTTGCCCTCCACACAGGTTTATCTATAAGAAAATATAAGATCATAATATGGGTTAGAGTTTGTTTAAAAAGATGTAGTAACTTTCTCTTAGAACTATACAGTTTTACCGAAGTCAAAACAAAAAACTTTTGGATTTCAGAATTTGATGCTCCCAAATTCTTTTTAATAATTTTAAATCAAGCCTGAAACAAGATTAGTACCTTAGTTTTGAGTTTATGTTTTCAAAAATGAACGACAAAAAAGAACTGAACAATGAAATCCGGAATTCTCTTTCTAAAAATTCTTCACTTAATTTGTTCATGTTTCTGTATGTTCTTTTGTAACTAAATGAGGTTTTATTGTTCTTTAAAGTTCTTAGTCAGATATTTAAGAAGCTTTTATAATACCTGAATAAAAGAAACATTACATTTTTTACTATTGTTTCGAACGATAATGGAAAAACAAATAAAAAATCATAACCCAAGTATACTGATATTGACATATTAATAATAACCCAGTATAACTGACGCCAATTCTTGGGGCCCAGTGCGGTGGATGCGCGGTAGCAAAAACGGCTGGTGCGCATGCGCGACAACGCCTCGCTAAAGCGCAGCACTGTCATTCTGCTCTCAGCCGTCAACAATAGCGTGTCACTACATGTCGTCCTAAAAACATTGACCGACGGAACATTGATTCTTACTGACGATTAATGATCTGTTTTAATTCTATTCAATAATATAAAATATTTCTTGAGTATTTATTAAAGCGTCTTGTTACTCTGAACAACGATTGACAGAGAGGCAATAACTATGTGCGAGCTGCCGAACGTACGCAGCCAGGCTAGTACAATGTCGGCCGCCGCTGCCGCTACTACTCCCCTCTCCTCCCAGCCTACCCACTCCCCGCCCCATGCGCGGACTGGGCCCCAAGAATTGGCGCCAGCTATACATAAGAACATATCCCCAAAAATAATATGTTTCCCCAAACGGTTGTCCAACTTTGCCCATCGATCAAGCTGATTTGGAGCTCAGTCTCAGCCACTGGCGTGGACTGGAAGAGCAAAATAGTCTGAACTTGAGATAAAACCTCATTGTAATATTAGTTAGCTAGCTAACGTTTTATTACATAATGTTGCATACGTATTTATTTGTGACCAGCAATTATTGTATAGCCTGTTGTAGATAGAAATTTGTATAGTTTTCACACAGTAAAAATAAGGCGGATAGTTGTCGTTTACTTTTTTTTTAATTGATTAATAAAAATGCATTGAAAAAGTTTAAAATTTCGAAAAATTAGTCATTTTATAAAAATCTTGATCAATGCAAGATTGACCATGCTTCATATTATTGAAAACCACGTAAGGAAGTAAAAATATAAAAAAATTGTTTATTAAATAAATAAAATTTCAAGGTCTAACGATTAAATTGAACCTTTAATGGTTGCATTAACACCAAAATAAGTAGTGGCTATTTTTACCCGTTTTTGTAAACTATTATCAAAATGAGTAGGGTTGTTTCAGGATCTAATACATAAACGTCAAATATCTCATTATAAATTACTCATTACTAAATTTGAGTCATTGTTTGTTGAACGGTATCAAGATTTTATTAAAAAAATGTATATATAAAGAAATTCCAATCAAGCCTTAGGAAAGGAATGGCATGACTTTTTTTAAATTTTATTATATAAAGGTTAAAATTTACTCTCGCTATCTAAATACATTTGTTGGGCGATGAGTTTAAATTTTAATGTGTTAAAATGAGAGGTTAAAGGGACAGCGACGGATAGGTAATCGACAAACTACAGTCGGTATCAAGCTTTAGTCGGTGGTGCATGCTTCTGTTCGAATTGTTTTAGGAAGACGCAAGTGTAATTAATGATTCTATTTAATCTGACGTTATCTTGTGTTTAATATCTGTTATATACTACAAATTGATAATAAAATATATTTCACAGATTAAATTGAGCTGATTTCCTTAAACATTTAAAAGAGATTATTTAGGATTTATTCATTTTTTCGTAAATATGGAGCAGAAGTATAACGAACTAGAAAATGATTGATACATAACACTATTTTTGAATGCAAGAGCTAGAGAAGCCTGCCCATGCCTCTTTTACCGCCCCCACTTTACGGGGACGTCTGGCGGCAAATGTCAAACAGCCACCTAACAATATTACTGGCCGCCAAGCCCACGTCAAGTCTTCGCATTTAAAGCTATTCAATATGTCTCATATCAAAAATATTATCAGAGAAATAAAAAATTATTACAATCCGGCCATTTCCCACCTTTTGCATCCTATCTATTAATTATAGATTTAATATTATAAATCTTTCAATTTTATATTTATTATATATAATATGTTATTTACCGTCTTGTATAAATGTATTTCCCTATTTGTGTAAATATACTGTGAGTATTGTAAGACGTTTTAAATTGTTGTCGAGTAAAAATAATTGCGATTCTAAATGTTATAATTTTAGTTAAATGAAGGGAAGGAGAAAAAAATTTTGAATATTAGTGGTTAAGGAGAATTATTGAATGAAGTTTGTTGTTTGACTATTAATTTTAAGGCTAGCGACTCTTATTAAACTATCAATTACTAATAATAAAAATCAACAAAGTCTACTCTTTCTAAATTAACTTCATTTGGTGTGAAAAGGTTGTTATAATAATAATATTACACTGTTTGACTACGTATTACACGAGACCTAATCAGCAAAAATCGTATTTACTTTTTACATGGCTAAAAAATTGTTAAAATATGTTTAAACACTGTGCAATGTAATTTTATGTTTATTTATTAATCCTGATGCTTTTAAATTCTATAAAGAAATATAAAAAAATTAAATATAAATGCAAAAGCAAAAAATTATCAAGTCTAACAATACACCTCAATGAAAAATGCTGAGGTTGCATTAAGTTAAATACTACATTCAATATGTTGTAAAAACACAATAGGAAGTAAATGGTGATTTTTGAACATAAATATAAATGGTCCTTATATATAACTTTGTCCCTTCCTAAAAAGTAATTTTACGGAATAGTGAAACGCCACGTAAATATAAATATCCAAAGTTAATTTAATTAAACATTATATATTATGCATTGGAGGGGTTAAAATGATATACTTATAAGTTATAACAAAGTTTATTTAATACAAATTATTAAATCTTTTGTAAAAGAGATGTTCTAATTAATATGTATTTTCAGACGTCACATTTCCCGATCAAGTGGCTTACAGCAAAGAGGTTTCCTGGAAAACGAGTCGTTAACTGGCCATGTGTAAGGGAAGGTAATTACATTGCTCGGGGAGTTTAATCTATTATAAGGGTTGACGGGAAACATTCTGTTATAACCTCTGATTAATAGCATTTATAATACTCTAGTTACATTGTTCCTGTTGAGAAATTTACACTAAATCTTATATAATAACGGTAAAGTAAGAGTCATACGGTTTTTTCTCCTTGTCCAAAGAAAATTCCACTTAGGCTATTAACTACTGCTAGGTATGAACATGATTGTTTATGAAAAATGTATATTATTAGGTGAACAGAAGTTTGAAAAAAATTATGAGATAAATATTCTGGTTCAATGTAAGACGATAATGAATTTAGACTGTTATTATTCAAGTTTGAGTTATTTTACCTTAAACATTTTTGTAGATGAATTAAGGACCTCATGGTGTAGCTTAAAGTAGTTACGTATTTAACGTCCTATGCAATACTACACCGTAGCAAAATTTGCATTCAATTTTAGTGATTTTCGCAAGCCTTTTTAGAAATATTAAAAAAAACGGTCTAAACATAATTTAATTTCTTTGTTTGAAATGCATTGTTGGTGATGGTTATTATATATTTTGATTTGGAATTTTTGCGGACATTTGCTATCACTGATTATTAAAAAACAAGATTCACGACGTTTCGGGATCTGGAATCTGATCCCGTCTTCAGGGGAAGAAAACCTAGAACATAACAAGATTAGTAACACAAGGCCAGGAAAACCTGGACAGAAACAAAGCTAAAACAGAGAACTGTAAAAGCAGTCACAAAAAAAATGCTGAAAAGAAAAACAATAACATAAAATTACACAGAAATCACAAGTATCGAGAAGTTCTATTCCTGATACTTGTGATTTCTGTGTTATTTCGTGTTATTGCTTTTCAGCATTGTGTTTTTGAATTATGACAAACTATAATTTACTATTTTTTATGTACTGTCGAAACTGTGAAAATTTTTAACTTTTCTTTATAATTTTGTTTTAATTAAAAAAAACCTTGACCAATTCAAACTCATTTAAAACTCGTGATTTCATATATAATTTAACCTAGGTAACTATAAACAATTTTCCAAAGGTTTAGCTTAAGTGGTTGGTTTGCTGAAAACAGTAAAAATGCAACCTTCGGTGATAAATGGTTTCTTAGGAAAGTTCTGTTTTCCTATATTGGCGTAGCAACACGTTTTTTGAGATTTTTATTATAAAAAATGAAATTTTAATTTAAAGTTAGATTAGATGCGAAAATTCTTCCTTAATTTTAGAATTTTAGCGTACTTAATGTCGATACTCCCCTTAAGGATTTAAATCTATTAATTTCTGCAATATTAGAAGTAATTAAACCGTGAAAAAGATATTTATTCTGGTGCACATGACACAAAGTATTATTTTATGTTCATTTATATTAGTATTGTATTAGTAACTTTTGTTTATCAATATGTAATTGATATTTTCAGATTGTTATAAAAATATTGCAAACATAAATTTTAATTGAAATGAAAGGAAGACATCAGTTTAGAAAAAAAAACCTACAGAAAGTACGAGGATATATAACGGACAAATGGAGATCACAAAACAAAGTTACCTGAGCTTCACTTTGTCTTTTAGCTTCACATAATTCATTTACTTTATACCTTCCCCCTTCCACATTCATTTAGAACCTATCTTTTTGTCTTTTGTGTGCAAACGTATTTGATTTTCGTTTATTAATTTTAATAAAATCCTGACTCATCTTTTGTATCGGATATCCGAGGTAATGGCTATTTTTTATTTATTTTTATATTCATAATGAATTTTCTAAATAATAACAGTGGGTTACATTTTGCAATACATTCTTAATTAATGAAACTTGAAATGATATTTTGGATTATCATGGATAGAGTCCATGATAATCTGGGCTCTTTTTGAATTATTTTCGTTTAAAAACTAAATAACGTTATTTTACAGAAATTGATTCAATCTAATTGACTAAACCGAGTGTTAAAATTGTTTTTGGGTAAAGAAATTTTCAAGTTCAAGAGCTCGGCTTAAAAGGTCGAAATACAAACAAAAAATCTACAAATCTTATGAAATATTAAAAAAATTAATAAGTAATTGATTCGCGTCAGCATATATAAGAAAAATATTTATTTTTCATTGAAGCTTATCAAGATTTTAAGTTACGAGACAAATCTCTTCCGTTTTGAACTTTTTTTATTTGTAAAGCTTAATATTTGAAACTAATTCCTGTAGGCCTATTATAATAAAATGTTTACAAAAATCAAGATCGTTCACGAAACTTGAATTACTAACCCATAGTTTTATGCTATAAAACTTCAAATAATGATTGCATATTGTTAAACAACTACATACTAAAAAAATTGAAAAATTGAAGTAAGCTCGATGATGAACTCTTAGGTCGACAAAAAATCAGCTTCTGATGAAATTCAGCTTATGAAAAAGGCAGAGTGGAAAATGAAAATGAGTTATGAAGGAGGGAGTTGCCCCAACCCAGCTGTGCAAGTACCCGCCCGGCAACAATGGGAGTATTGCCGTAGGACAGCTGAGCAGCTGACGCCAGCTCGGGATTGTTTCATTTCAATACGTTCTCGCTCCTTTTTTATCATCCTGTCCAATGATTTAAGGAAGGCATGATTCTGCTTAGTGTACCCTTAGGATCCAATTCAATTAATTTATGATAATGTATTGAGTAAAAATAAATATTTTTTTCTGAACTTTACCTTATTAACTTTAACTTTTATTTTTTAACTTTAACTATTATTTTTAAACAAATATGATCTTCTGGTTATACAGAATAAAAACCTCATTTCAACCAACTTGTATTAACCATTATTATATAAAGTTGTACATTAAAATAGAAAGTATTGAGGAATATTTGCATAAGTGTGTTCGTCAACGTATATATTTACTTATGAGCTTATAAGTTTCAGAGTACCTACGAATTACATTAACATAATTTAATAGAAATGGAAATATGTAATGGATAGTTTTTCTGTAGGCCACCGTTACTTTTCACTCGGCAATCATTATTTTTCACGTCTCATTGTTTAGTTTCATGATATATTAATTTATTTCAACATAATGTTTTTCAACAAAAAAGTGCTAATTGAATTTAAAACACTCTAAGATTATTTCATTGCATATGATGATGCCCTTATCTCTTTCTTCGTCAGTATTATAATCTTTATACATTTTTTTTCAATGAAATAATTATGAAAGAAATTTAAAGTATAACTTGCCTAGTTTTATAGAATAGTTGAAAAATAAAACCTGGAAAACAAAGGTGTGTGTATGCAAAATATCTCACTCAGGAGGGCGATAAAAATGTCCCAGTCTGACAAGAATCCCCAAACTGAATGTACTTTGTAATGATTAATTTTTTAGGTGGCAGAGGTAACATGTGTCCATCATATGTCTTGGAAAATATCAGACTACCTACACTTTACTTGCGTTTTGCACTGTGAATGGCAAATGGAGCAGCAAAACACTCATACATGTGAGGCAACGTGCAGTATCTCTTACAAAATTCATGATTGACTCATATTTCACAAATTTCATACTTTATTCTTTTATAAGACACCGATGCACCGTGGTTAAACATTTTATCCTGGTTTGAAACAGGTTTTTGTTATTTTTATGATTATTTTCAGGAGGATAATTGATTAAAATAACCTGACCTTATTTTGATATGGATAGGCCTTTAGATATATTGACAAATTTAAAAACGTATTTTGCAAACTATATTGATGAATTTCGCTCTACATACAGTTTAAGTTAAATATGCACTTATTTGATTGCAACAGTTTTTTTATGTATTATCTTAAACTGCTTGTTGCTGAATAAATTGTGACATTGTTAGAATTTGTAGATGTATGAATTTTAGTATGCCCGAAAATAACAAATAAATAGCCTTCTAGCTGGAGAATGTTTCTGGGTTTAACATGAAAATCAGAAAAACAGCTGTTATTATTTTTAGTTCCAATTACGTAGAATATTGGTATAATTTAGGTGTCCTTAAGAACCCTAGTTTAACTGAATAACTAATAGATGTTCAATTCTTTGGGGGGGGGGATAAAAACCTTCCTTTAAAACAATTTTTAAATGTTTGTGGTCGACAGTCTAAACAGTACGTATCTACCTAATCCATTACCAATTTCAATAGGCTTTTTATAAAAATTGAAAAAATACTATTCATTGTACTTATATATTTTGAAAATAATAAACCTCAGTTGTATAATCAAAGTATTCTGCGTTTTTTACACAAACAAGTAATATTTACTCCTTAGAAGATGACAAAAGTTACTAATTACTGCAATCTATAGGAGATTCAATAATGAAGGTAAACAGTGTTAATTACAACCAATTACTCTTGATGTTTATTGAGAGGCCTTTTGGAAGTTGCTATAATGATTTCGAGCCATAATAGGTGGTAAAAGGTTTGGTAGTTTGTAAATTTGTAAGAAATCGATAATGGGACTTGATTAATTCATACTTAAAATTGGAGGTTTCTAATATATTCATTTAAGCGTTTATTACACATCCCTCACAAAATAAAAAGATGAGTTGTAATTATTATTGTCGACTTTCTGTTTTTAAGGGTATAATTATACATTTGTCTATTGATATATATACATAATGCACTACTCGATTTATTTGTGAGATGACGTCTACATTTATGAACCGATTTATATGAGTTAGTTGTCATTGGCAAGAAATCGACGCTTATGATTGTAGGACCAACGATGTATCATGACAGAGCCGAAAACGAAGAGTCTTATCTTAAGGAACGTTAGTATTCTTCAACGTTAGTATTCTGCGTAAGATTTTACAATAGAATAAAACTTTTCTAGAAAAACAGGTTATTGGAGAAAACATAACTCTCCAAAGAACTCATCAGAAAAACAATTTGTTTTAACTGGAATTGTATATTGTCATTGGAAGCTGCAACATTGATGTGGTCGCAATAATTTGTACACTGTTTTTGTCTGCACTCTTGAAAGCAATACTCTTGTGTCATTCTCATATATTGATGATGTAACTTAATCAGGAGGAAGATAATCAACTTAGTTCCAAAACGATGAACAACATGTAGACGAGGTTTGTTCCACTTCAACATTTCTTATTAGATATGTATAAGCAATATTCACATAGAAATGTGCTGGACAAACATAGAAGTGTGTTGGACATACATGCATACTGTCTAGTTAACTCTCATATTAATATATAAATGTCTTGGTATATAAATGTTAGTATAATTGAACGAGAGTCCAGTTGCAAGATATTTTATTTCAATCCGGATGGGTCTTTTTCATGGTTTAATTAAAATTGATGAAAAAAAGTAACAAAGTAGTGTCATACCATGCTAAATGTCTTTATTTTTAAATGTTTTTGCTTTGTTTGCCCATTTAAAAATATTTAATTGAATTTAATTTTCAAACAAAATTATTATGGACTTAATATTTTAAAATAAAACATTAGTAAACAATGTACTCAAACGGTTGGAAAGGTTTTTGTGGCTTATTTTTATACTTTATTTAATTTGCCAGCGTTAATAAATATATGTGTACTAATGAGAATCCATTATTTTGTGTCTACTTTTAATAATGTTCCTGTTCTGTACAAACCACAACATAACACATGACATGCGATAACAAAGAACACTGGCCCAGACTGAGTTTGGTACACAGTATAAAGCCTCTTTCTGTTATCTGGGATGTATTGTTTTTGGTTTTGACACACCGCATTCAATCCACTATTCTGATAACTGGTGTCTCATTTAATTGAATTCATGAAACTTAAAACCGGAAAACTGAAAGATTAAGTGTGGTGGCATGTTAATTACTTTATATTCCATACTTTTTACACTATATTGAATTTTAAACAATTTTTAGTTTTCCATAATATATAATAAATGGAAATAATTGGAATGCGCTCTTGTATGTGGGAAACGTAATATATAATTAGCAAAAAAAGTAAGCCATAATTGAAATAACAATGTTTAAATGAATCTTATTCTCTTTTCAAACAGTCTTTAAATATTATTATTTGGATTCTTTACCTCTGGAATTAATGCTTCATAGCTCAGAAGTAATTTGGTGTTTTAAATAAAAACCAATAAATCCTTTAAATAAAAATTACTTTTTTGAAATTCTTTTTGCATACGTAACCATATAATGAATAAGTATCTACTCACAAAAAAGCCAAATTTAAAAATACAAAACAATGAATAAAGGGAATCTGAGAGGTAGAATTAACTATGGCAAGAACTTCACATCAGTTCCTCCGGCTAACATATAGCAAGCTGCAAGCCTTGTCAAGGTTTGCAAGCTTAGCCGGGGCTTTCGATGTCTTGTTTACTTTTCTTCCGCTCGGCATCTTCATTTGAGGGAATAATTAGCAAGATTATGTGGAATGGAATTACATTACTTGAGTGCATGTGATCGATCAAACGCTCAGCATAATCGAAGTAATATGATCACACGATTAGTACTGATTGATTACACGATTTAAACGTAGGTTTATAGTTTGTAACAGTTCTGACTCAAGCTAAATAGCATTTGAATAAATGTATATATTTTTAGAAACGTTCAACAATGTAAGTAGCACTATCACAAATATGAACCTTTCCTCCCTTATACTCATTTCGTTTATATGCACTACAGTGAATGAATGAATGAATGAAAATGCTTCTTTATTGTGGCGAACATTAGGACCACATGGTCCTTTCTTACAGTTAACCACTAATAATAATTACATGATTATAAATAATTTACAATAACAAATACTTATAAAAAAAACTGGTATATATCATAGTAAAACTTAACAATAATGAAGAAAAAAATAAATCCCTAGAGACCACATTCACTCACACATACAAATCTTGCTGCAGCCAGGCCTAACGCATGCCATCCCGCCACGCCACGGTCATCTGGTTGAGATAATACTCTTTCAACGCCACCATCAGCCGCGAACGATTTTCGATAGATTTGATTTCGCTTGGCAAAGAGTTCCAGAGACGGCAGGCTGTTACAATAAAAGATTTATTAAAAACTGTTGTTTTGTGACGGGGAATGCGTAATGTTAACGAGCCAGAGCGGGTGTTTCTTACGCCTCTTTCACTTAAGAATTCGAATTTTTCTGCAAGATAATTTGGAACCCCAAGATTAATTATAGAGTGAGTGATCTGAACTATACGAATTTGTCTTGAATCAGAAAGCTTTAAAAGAGATGCATGAATATAAAATGGTGTGACGTGATCATCTCGTCGAAGATTATATAAAAACCGGATGCAATAATTTTGAGCACGCTGCAATTTAGTTGCCAAAGCCACGGTCATATCGTTAATTACGGTGTTGCAGTAGTTGAAGTGAGGGAAGACAAGTGCTTTGATCAGTATGAGTTTTATGTGAAAGGGTAGAAATTGCTGAATTTTTTTCAGTGTGTGTATAGCAGCGAACACTTTTCTACATGTGTTTACAACTGCGTCGGTCCAGTCTAGAGTATTAGTCAAAGTCAAACCAAGACTTTTGACTTTGTCATGGTAAGGCAGGAGCGTGTTGTTTACGACTATTTGTTGTACATTGTCAAGATTAAGTCTATTGAGTAACCGTGAATGTCCAAGTACTATTGGTTTTGTTTTGTCAGGATTGAGTCTTAGTCCGTGAATTGAGGGGGTCCAAGCTAAAAACGAGGAATTCAAAATAAAACTGCGAGTTGAACACATAGATTGTTTTATCAAATTGATCACTTTACCTCAATAAAAACTCTTGCCACTGGATATTGGTCTTTTATCTGTGACAACGGTTATCGTATTTCATAACAGTTTTCATCATATTTTGTCTGCATTGATCCTTCGGTAAAACCCAACGAATAACTTTGTCAAAATTTATAAAAACAAAATAAATTTTCGTTACACAAATAAATAAGTACCTTTTAGATATAAGAAATAAATTTAAAACTTAGATTTTTATAATACAACATCTAAGAATAACATTTTAAATAGAAAGTTCAATAAACACATATCTTTTTCCTTTGCATCGTACTGCAATATATTAAAATCTAAAATAAATATTAAATAAACTAAAGTCAACAGTTTACCAAAACTATTCATAAAATAAATTCAGAACTAAAAATTAACATGCAAGTTAATTTGCTTTCTTGTCGGTTGTACCATGCAACTGTGAATTAGGTAATTGTATGTGCCTCATTTTTTAATTGTTTACATGTTTTAAAATAAGCTTTATTAATAATGCTTTGTTTCAGTTATGTACCATTATTTAAACCAAGGAATTTTTTATGTAATATTGCATTGAGTAGTGTTATAGGTAAAGATAGTATTATTCTTATTGCTTTAGCTTACTGGTTGCCAGAACATATCTTTTAGATGATGTAACGAGACGCGTTTCGTATCATTTGCGATACATCTTCAGTCGCGGTTGACACAAGTTAAATCAGCTCGTCATATGAGTGTCAGAATTTAAATAAAATAACACGTATACAATCGTGTATAATATATATAACCAAAACATTAAGCAAATTTTATTATTAAAATTAGAAATTTAATCTTTTATGAAAATGAGTACGCAGACCAAAAAGCTTTGTAGCAGTTCGTTTGATAAATGATGCACCAGTGGGAACATTATTCAAATATGGCAGATATCGATTCGGCAGTGTTATAATTCCACACTGGTAAATTATTGCGATGCATCCTTGACCAAGACAGTCATAATCTTTTTTTAGCGAATTTCCCCTAGAGGGAAGAAGCTATTACCGTAGGTCTCATGGTAAGACCTAAGCCCCAGACCATGATAACTTTTCGTTTTGTAACCCCCAGAAGCAAAAAACACCATTCGTTCGAATTTTTAGATATATATATATATATATATATATATATATATATATATATGTGTCTGTTAGCACGATAGCGGCCGTAAAAATGGTCCAATCTTGATGAAATTTGGTACAGACATGTAAAGTGGTAATCGATTGGACGAGTTCGTGAACCAGCCCGATCGGACCACCGGAAGGGGGGATAAAGGGGGATAAACCCCCCCAAAAATGGGTTTTTTGATCTTTTTACATAGAAAAATAAAATTTATCAAATTTTTGTTGAATTCAGCTCAAAAAAACAAACAATTTAGTACTTTGAATCACTGCTCTATGTCCATTGGTTACCGAGATATTGAAAGTGGTAAACACAGTACGTTGTCCCAATGTTAACCTTATGGGAAATAAGTAAAATTCTATATCTCGTTTATTTCTTAACATATCTTAATAAAACTTGGTGAATGGCTCCTTCTAGTTCAGATCTACTAAATATTGAATTAAAACCAACAAGTTTAAACATACCTGTAGCAGCAAACCTGCATACTCATTCCCCATGTTAATCTTATGGAGCTTACAAAAACATGTCAAATCTCGCTATGTTAGATTATAATATATTGTTTTGCATTTGAAATTCGCTGACTATGCAGGTCTGCTGCAACGGGGGTATTTTTAATATCAAATATGTTAAGGTACAGAACTTAAAATAACCGTTTATAGAAAAATAACTGAGGCTGGGGTGGATTCAAGTAAAAGAGACTTTATTAAACTCACCACTAAACAAAGTATTTTAAAGATAAATATAAAACAATAAAAAGGGACAGCGTAAGATTTATTTTAAGAATTTATTAATTTTACAAATGAGAAGTCCTGCTTCTGGTTGGAAATCAAGTATTTGGCAATAATAAGCTTTAAGGAAATATTGGGCGAGGAAAATAATCAAGATTTCCAGTTATTTAGGGGATGCAGCGCAGTAAATAAAGCGAACCGAGTTAATATACTTTTCAATATTTAAATCCTTGTAGAAGTTTAAGAATAAAATGGTCTTCCTGTTGATTTTTTAATACATAATTGAGTTCGCTTTTAGTAGTGTTGTGTAGTAGTAATCTTTAAGTATGGAGAAGTTGGAGATTGATTAGTCAATGATTAGAAAAAAATACGACGGCAAATTGAAATTTTGGAACAGGGAAGAGCAGGCAACCCTCCTGCATCGGGTAAAGGGCAATTATGGGTTGGGAACGATTCAATTTTGGCATAAAAACATGAAATGATATAAAACAGTTACTCTACATTTCAGTGTTTCTAATAACTTGTCATCTGTTGTAAAACCATAAGTATAGAGTATTAAGACAATTTGAATGTCAATAAAATTGGTAAAAAAATCGTAAAAATTGTAAAATAAAAATAATTGTATGAATATGAAACTGCAAAGGACTAGCTTGTAAATAATTATAGTAATTGACGACGAGTATTAATTGAAGGGGTCCCCCGTAAAACGTTCTAAGCGACAAAATTTCAAAATCGGAGATATTCAGTGAAAAAGGTTCTCCAGGACATGAGCTACACCGTGGTATATTTTGTTTTGAAGATATTTGAGTTGGTAGCCCTGATTTCGTCTGTCAAAGTTTGCGTGCTTCTCGAGACTGCACGGACTTTCTGGGTAATAACGTTCTATTCGCCGAAAGATGGAATCCCCGCCGGTCGTTGCGCTGTCACCCAAGGACCAAAATCGCGTAAATAAAAATAAAAGACGTGAAGTAAATATTGGAAAGTGGAAGGATTAGACCAGGATTGAATATAGAAAAGTTGGATTACCCTATAGTTCAAAAAATAAGAAGCCAAGGCCTGGAAATTGCCCCCAAAAGAGGTGGATAGAATAACGTTTTAAGCACCACATGTGGATAACTTTTAGCAAAATGACGTATCACGTTTTATTAACAACATAACGTTTTTGTACTTTTACATCAATAAAATTGTTTTATATTCAGTTTTATTTTTGTTTCTGTTGGTATTCCTACTCTCCCTCATGTTTTCTTCCAAAGTAGAAGAGCAGTCCGTCAGAAAACGTTCCAAGCGCCAGTCATTTGGAACGTCATAACCCCTAAAAAACACGTAAAATGTTTTAAAATGCTTGATGGCAGGTACAAATTCAACATAATGCTACATTATGATGTTATAAATAGGGTGTTAAAAGATTATACATGATTATAAGTTCTAACCTTAAAAAACCCGTAAATTTTAGAATTGAACGTTCAACACTTAAATACTCAGAACTAGGTTTTTGTCGTTTAGAACAAACCCCCCTTCAATTTTAATCACCAAGTTTCAAAAAGTCAAGCCGGATGATAAACATTAAAACTGTTTTTGACATTACCTTTTTCTAGTAACTTGTTGCGGTAAGACAAAAATTAAAAGTTGCCACTTTAAAAAGGAATTTGACATGAATTGTCAAACTTTACGGCAAGGAAGTTCTCTCGAGTTTTTTCTCTGAATTATATTTAGTTTCGGTGAGGTAAAATATATTTAAAACTGTTTTGCACTTACATATTTGTTATTTAATTCATATTGATAAAATATTACTTAGTTACCTCGCTTAAAATATTTCATCACCGATATAAAATAAATAAATTACATTCCTTTGGAAAGTATAAACCTTGTAATTAATATTTTATTTTGGAGATATGAACTTTACATACTACATTTATTATATATTTAATGTATTCATTAGCATTTACAAGAGACCAACAAGCAGCATTAAGTGGGATGAGATAAGATGCCAAGGTAAATGGAAATGAGACTTGGTTATAGGGAGGATTCCTAAGGGAGTTCTCCCCTTAAATTTTCATTGTTGGTAAGTTAAAACAAAATGCAACAGTAAAATATGGTATTATAAAAAAATCATAAATGTGTAAATGCGTTTCATGGCATATTCTGCAGAAACGCTTTCATATTACTGAAATTTAATGCATGTTATTATTTCAATAAGTAGTAGAACAATGTTTAAATTAGTAGCCTCTTTGAGGCTTAAAATAGACTAATCCTCATTTAAATAGTAGGCCTATAGTTTAATAAATCATTTTTCTCCCAATGTTTATCTAATACTTAATATAATTTTCGTTATACTGCTTCAAAAACAGATGTTTTTAATGCATGTTTTCCGGACCTAAATACACTCTTTTTATTCCTAGGAATTAAAAGCCGATGTACTCGATACCAGCTGACTCTTTATAGTCCTAGGACTATAAAAGTCAAAAAGTGCCGAGTACGTCGTAATAATCGAACAATATTCATTCGATTACAAATAATCTAAACATTCATCGTTATTATCGAAACATTCATTGTTGTCAGTTGAATCAATTTGTGAAACTCGCTCATTTCACCAATCGATTATTACATGCGTTCGATAAGTCGATAATTGTTCATTGTTGACAGTCTATCCTAACACAAATGAAACAGACAATCAGCTGATTGCTTCAAATAGCAAGAACAAGACGGTGGCATCTTTTGAAGGCATCTTTAAAGGTAACAAGCTGTAACATTTTGGTTTTCTTAAGTAGTTTACGTATTGGATTGAGCAATATAACGAAGAATATAGTTCATCACACGTACCTAAAGCTGCTTTTCGTTACTCGGTCATTTTTCAACCTCGGCTTACAGCCTCGGTTGTAAAACTTGACCTTGTATGAAAAGCGTCACTTTAGGTCCTTTTAATGAAATATACTATAATGATCAAAGCACAAAAACATGCTTATAGAAGTATTTAATATCTGAATACTGAAAACGTACTTTTCAGTTACTGAACAAGCATTTGTGCAGATTTAAAAACAACGAGAGCAACCATTTCTTCGGTTACCGCGTCACGGCGCGGCGCCGTTCGCCGTCGTCTTATCCTAAACCATTTAAAAGTTTTCCTCCAGAGAGCAGCAGCATCTGATAATTTTGTTTGAAATTAGTATTAGTGAACTTTGACCAACGCTGTTGGCTGAACGGCTGAACCGATCCTACTAATTTATGTCATTCACCGCAAAATTCAATGCCTTTTTAAATCTCAAACCAGAAACCGTCTCAGATTAATTATTTATGATTTTTTCGCCCAATGCCCAAAGTGGAAAAAATTTCCCGTACACCCCTAATTAGTTGTTGGACATTTTTGGTCTGATTTTCATAGTATTTGGGGATTAAGAGTATATTTGTATTTTTGGTTAGTTTGACATAGATTTATACCGAATGTAAAATTATCCCAGGAACGGTCAGTAGTACTATTGAAACAAAAATGTTGGAAACAATACTGCGTTCAACAATCTTATATACTCATAAATAAAAAATACCGAGTTTAAAATCTGTGGAAAAATTAATGGTAGGGATTTAAAAAACTCAATTTAACATTCCACAGTCGTGAAAAGATATGTTTTCAAGTTCATATGATAAATTACCTAATATTTTTTATATGCAGCTACATTCAAGTATGTTTATAATTGTTAATGTTTAATTTTTAATGAATACTTACAAATTCTGGCTGCTATATTACTGTACTCGTATTTACCTGAAAAAAAAGAAGTTTTAGTTAAAATTTACATTAGAGATGATGATTTAAATTCATAAAACGGTTGTACGCCTACATCTGTAGTTAATTTCTTATCTTACCGAGTGTAAACAGTTTAAAATAATATTGATAAATATGGCAATCTTAGCAACACAGCAAACACCAAACAGATGTTTAAAGTAGAAATTACAAGTTGTCTCAAGTAACATGAAAGTACGATATTGACCCAAAAAAGAAGTTTTAATTAGAACTGTTATCGAAATTTTAGGTAAAACACAATTAAATAATACAAACAAGAACAAAATAACTACTGTAACTACTTTGCATAACTCAAGTCCACTTTTAAAAGAGTCTCTGCAAAAGAGTCGTGACCAAGAGCGCTGGAAAGAGCAAATTTAAGGGCTCCACTCAACCAAAAGGAACAGTGGAAGAAAGTTTTCATTTCCTCGGTAAACGGCAGTGGACACGCCACCGCTTGCGCTTACCGCGACAGTTGTTTAAGTAGTTTAATTCCACTACCCTGACCAGTCACCTGCTACTACCGTTTTATCACGGATCTCATAAACTACTACCTTTTGTTCTTCTTGATTGTGTAGACTTTTCAGTGAATTTGTCCTTTTTTATATCAAGTTCTACTTATAAAAAAGAAAGATCAATGTATAAAATAATTGTTGAAAATTAGCAAACACTTCAAAACAATTATGAATATTATGTTATAATTATAAGTAAATCAGCCCAGTTTATGAACTATGAGTATGTTATACATAGTTAAACTGTTATACGTAACAGTTTTTCTAAGTTTAAAGCCTAAAATGCTATACTATTTATGATATTTTAAGTCCTAATTTATTAATGAATACCAATAAATACCTAACCATGCAGTTACTAAGAAGTTTGATGCAAGGCAAGCTCAAGTTCAGTGCATTTAATGTATCAACTAATAATTCACGAACCACTCAAGAGCTTTTACTGTTTATAGTTTCTGTCTACCCCCGGCTGGTTTGCTAAGTCCTAAACTTTGCGTTTCATATCAAACAATCAATTAATTTAAAATTACCAATACACCCAAATGCATCACAGCTGATAATAGCTGTAGCAAGAAACATGAAGATATCTACAGACGCAAGACCATTTTATAAATTGTAGACTACAGGTAATTTCAACCTACATAAATAAGACATTCAGTATATTATCTTAAAGTAGTTTGGATAAAATTGGTGTGTGAATGTTTGTGTTTGAAGTAATCGCAACGATAATGAAGTTATTTGCGAAATGATACAATGTATTGCAACTATTCCAGTATTATTATGTTTGGGATTTAACTTAAAACCATATATACATAAAAGAAAATTACTCACACGGAAAAAATGCAAGTAAAACGCTATAAATAGTACCCGGTGGACCGAGCCTTGCTCGGTGTTATTTCATGTTTACGAGTTCATCCAGTTACTATAAAATATTTCAATGTCATAAAATTGATAAATAGAAACTTTTTTATTGCTCCATGGACCCTTCATCCCACTTGCTGTATTTTCCCTTGATGGCTGTAGATTCCAAACAGCTGTTATGATTACGTCATTTGTTTTCACTTCCCTTGTTTATTTTCGTTGCCATCACGGCAACCCATACGGCCAATGTTAAAATTTTACATTTTTTACATTTTACATTTTTATTATTTTTTTATTTGATTTATTACGTTATTTGATTTTAATCGGCCAAGTAATCTGCATAAAAGACGTTTTTGAGTCATAAATTACTTATTTCCAGACTTTGAAGGAAATCCTCGGAGCCGTTTTTGAGATAGTTTTGCTAGCAAGCATAAAAGATAACACTGCTCATATAAGAGTATAGGATTTATATTTGGTACAGTAATTTATTAGAATAAGCAGTATGAATGCTTTACTATAGTTCACACATGAAAATCCCATTCATATCAAAGAACGTGTGCGAGTGAGATGAATAATGAATGTTTAGAGAGAGATAGACGATTAAATAAACATTTTTTTTACTTATGGGAATATGATTTTACAATTAAAACTTAAGGAAACATAACTATTATGAGTTTAAACTTATTTAATAACAAATAATTACAAATACGGAGAATACAGTGTATACTTCTACACAAATATATATTAGCTGAAATGACAAATATAAAACTTATGTAATCAAAACCTTGAATCATAACCTTGAATATATTTTGCCAACTAAGAATCTTACTTTTGTTTTGAATGTTAGTTCACTTATTGACAGATTCGTAGCAGTAGTAATGGGGTGGGGCTTGAATAGACTTCCCCTCCTCCCCAAACCCGATGCGTCAAAATTCCCGCGCTGGTCGGGATTTTCCCGCGCGAACTGTAAATGTACTTTTGAATGTTGTAAGACATTTACATTTCTGTAGATCTACCAGTTAATAGGCCAAAAATTCTTTATTACTTGTAATTAGTTCGGGAAATAATAGTTTTGCAGGATAGTAAAAACCTATTAATGCCGATACTCGATAACGACTGAGGTACAATGAGCAATATGAGTAGTTTACTTAATGTAATTGAGAAAGTCTGTAGACATTTTAACTTCAGTAGACCTGTAAATTGCATATAAAAAACTTTTACTAATTAAATTCGATTTAAGTTTGGGAAATAATAGTTTTGCAGAACAATTAAAAACACAACAACACAGCGCTGTCTCACCACATCTCACGACTCCGCGTGTTCCAGACAGTTCTATTTGGTTTGTTTTTGTTTAATTTACAAAGTTCTGGTTCAACAGATTTTGCTACCTTTTGTGGTTTTCAAATTAATTTTAATTGACTTTGTAGTTTTGACTCACCTCAAGAGTTAATGACATTGTAACAAGTAACTCCAAAAACGAAATTTAGCTCCATAACAAACTCATCTGGCCCTAATTGGTTGGGAAAGTTCAGTGTTTCCCAGCCTTTTGACTAATTGAGCAATTATGCATTTATAAAAACCCAACACATCAGTTAAAAATGCGCCAAAAATGACGAAGCGTTGCCCCAAAGCTGCTGTCCAACTCTTCCTATCGATCAAGCTGATTAGGCTCAATCGCAGTCACAGCTGCGGATTGACAGAGTCAAAATCATCTATCTTTCTGAGAGTTTTATAACCACATACATTATTTCCTTACTGCAAGAACTTTTTATCCGAACTTAATTATGTTCTGACTAATTAGTCTTTTTAAATTAATAACAATAATGTAAAAAACCCATTTACACTTAAAAACAGTTACGTTTTAACACCACTAGAATAAAAGAGATAGTTATTTAAACCAAAGAACGTAACCACACAAATAATAACTCCGATTCGTAGTATGATGGTCCTAATGTTGTTTTTACACATACGATTACTTGCTATATTATTTGTAAATTAGATAATGTGTAAGTTTACATGTAAGACTATCTTGCGTCGGCCGTTTTTAGACTTTATGAATAGGTCAAAATTGTGTTTTATAAAACTATAGGAGACTTCAAATTTATTTTAATATTCAATTATACAAGCTAGAAACCTTCAAATTACTAAGCTGATAAACTCGTAGCGCAATTTAAGCTACGGGTGGAGAAAGTTTGACCTGTTGTAATATATGGTAAGAATTTGGAATGATTAATAAAACAGCTCATTCTTGGAACAGACTAAAAGACTTGCCAAGTTACAGACTAAGTCACCTGACGTGACCCGGCCTCCAATAAACTCAAAGCTAAAGTAATTATTAATTGGGTGGGCTTGGGTGGAATTGGGCGGGCCACGTGTCAAACAGGCCCACAAAATTCCATTTGGCTTTGTTACCTCCTAGCTTCTCGTAATTAAAACCTTCATTCCCACTTTTTTTTACATATCAAACCAGTATCAAAATGCCCCCAAATATGTTTTAATGTATTATTTCTTTAATTTAAGTTTCTCCTAACATAAAGGACACTCGTCCTCTACACTTTGTCTTTGCATGTTACAATTGCTATGAAACAATGCACAACACACAAAAAACCATTCGTGTGTGTCGTCTCCCCATATGTTCTGCCGAGTATGTAAGCACTGGTGGCTACTGTTTACTCAAAATCCATGACGGCAATGAACTTCCACAATGATGCCTCTCCACATGTGAGGTGGATTATCCAATACAATAATCAAATATTAATTTTACAATAAAATTCATATACAAATATATTATGATGGAAAATTTTACCTGAACGACTTTGTGATAGTTTGCAATTAATAATTATGGAACTATAAAGTAAGTAATTACCACTACAGTTTCATGCTCAATTTGTCGCAAGGCTCCCAGAGGGATGGTTGTTTCTAAGAATTACGTGCTCGGAATCATTGGAGAGTAATTACTTCATCGTAGTCATGCAGCCGTGAAAGTCCTTGCTTTCAATCAACAGCGATATTTTTTCGAAAATATTTTTTGTTGTTTAGTTTGTTTTCCTCTTTTAAAATCTTCAACTTATAATCTAAAGTCCTAATATAATAAATATTTTTGTTCAAAATTAATTTTTGTATGTAACAACATTTTAAATGTCACGGCATAGACGAAAATTAAACACTGTACTTGTTATACTTGGAAATTATATTACTAATTTTTATGTGATCATATAATTTTTATATTATTAAATAGTTTCTATTAACCTTCTTATTAGGGACGATTTTCGGTTGCATAAACTAAAAACATATAAACACGTCAGACATTTCGCCGAGCCTCCGTCAATATTCGTCTCACACAACAAAGAGAGCTGCGAGGAGTGCAGGATATTGTTTGATATTGGAACTCTGAGTCTGCAATAAATATGGAGAGAACCGAGTGATATTCGGGGGCATAAAGGAAGAATATTGGGGAGTGGGAAGGGGGAGGAGAGGGGAGTTGTTAGGAATGAATGAAAAGATAAACTTTTCAGTCTTGACTTTCCCCTCTGCTTAACGGACTCTGCAACAACCCTTACCGGGATTCGGAAAGTACTGTTTTACCGGTAAAGTATTTTCATGCGATTACGGTAAAACTTACTGGCCGTGTAACTAAACCTATACTAGAACGATACTTTTCACCATCCTACTCAGAAAAAAACTTACTTTCGATCATAACTTATCCCTTGTAAAAACCAATAAGTTCCTCAATAATTCAAACCTTGCCTATAAAAAACAAAACAAACATTTATTTGATACTGCTGCCAGTGTTGTATCCCCTACATAGCTCTAAAAAGTTACTTTCATACCAATGTTACCAAAGTTACCAAATGCTACCAACGTACTTACTAGTTATTAATAAACACGCAACGTCTGTTTGCTGCAAGTTGGCTGATTGTTTACTTCGGTTCCCTGTATTCGCAGTCCGAAAAACTTTTTTAATGGACTAGTACGGCAGTGGGTACCTTTCGAGCTAATACAAAGAACAGAAAAAAATGTTTCCGAGTCAGTATGATGAGAAATATATTTATGTTTCATGTAGGTTATAAGAATACATGTGTATTTAACATCTTCCAGTATCAAATTACGCATTATACGAAATAGCATTTTTCTTAAAAACACTTTAAATTCCCCTTATAAAATGATATAGAAGACAAATTTCATAGGGTTCACTAAACCAATAATGAATAAAATTGATTCTTTAATGAAAAAAAGACAGATGTAATATAAATTTAATGGCCACTTGTGTTTGCACTGATTTGTTCTGTCAGGCTTACAGTGGATTTAGCGCCTTCCGTGTGTTGCCTGTTGATGTATTGCTCTATATTGGATTCCGTTGTCGCCTAAAAACTTTCATTGTTTCTCCGGAAGCTTTTACTTTTTTCAGCGCTTTTGAAGGGTACAGGAAATCATTGCTGTAAAACATTTATTTTCTTGATGGATTGCAAAATATAATACGTTAAATTTACATCACCGGTAAGTTATTTTTGAATTGTGGATTGAGTTAATCTTCTCAAGCAGCCTGTTTTAAGAATAAAACTTTTGGCTCTAAAGTGGTTATTAAAGTTTAAATAAGTTCATAGCTAATCTGTTTCAAAAACTATTAAAATTTATTTATATCCAGTCCACAAGGGTTTTTATTAGAAGGCAATGCCGTAAATTGATTTTGAGGACCAGAACGATTTAGGAGAGTTCAGCCCCTACGTGACTTAAGTGACAGATTCACCTTTCAGACTTTTTGTTTTATTGAAAACATTATAAAGAGCCTATTTTACTTCTCATTCCACCAATTAAAATAAATATAAGTTAAATGTGACATTGTATTTTTATTTAATTAATTTAATGTTATGTTATTTGCTTATTTAAATGTGGCAGCGATTTCTTAAGATTAAAGGTTTGAAATGAATCAAGTGTTGTAGCAAGTGATATCAAACAAACACAAGTGTGAAAGTGTTACATTGCTAAAACGTTAAATGTTATTTTTGATAAATGTTATTGCTGATTCATAATTTACTAAATTTCCGTTTCTGTTTCATTTACCTTTTAACCTCATTTCATAACAACCTTTCGTTACCACAACCTATTCTTATAAAAATGTTAAAGGTTAAAAATAATTTGCAAAGTATACATTTATACACAAATATTATTACAAGAATGTCATATTAACAACGCCTCTCATCAGCTATAATGTATTGGTAATGGCTTGGATGACATCATAAAATATAGTAAATATTGCATGACACCTTTAAACAGAAAACATCACTCTACTAACTATTTAAATGTTAGAATATTTTAATATTCGTAAATATAAGACTGCATAAACCAGCTGAGGTATTCATGTACACTACAGGACACCATGCTCGACAGCTTTTAAGTTTTCTAAATTTTTTATAGTTATCAGCTCATGTAGCAGTGCATCAGATTTTAAGAAAAATTAAATTTTGTTTTAAGTTACCCATAAGAGATACAGCTTGGCACATTTTCTTTCCTTTGTTTTATAACGTGCGTATGTTTTTAAGGGACCCTGTTTCGGGCTAAGCCTTGGGGCAACCCAATTGTCAAATATGTAAAAGTAATTGGTGTGATTGGTTTTTATTAAAGGGAAATGGTTTGTAAATTCAGTATTGTAATTCTTGAAATGTAATTTTCTATCAATGTGTATGTATAAAATTGAACCTGTATAATTGTATTATATATATAATATTTGTGAATAAAGAATTTATTCATTCATAACTATACAGCAAGTGACAGATTCTGACTCTACAGAGACCTTCATAACTACATATAAAAGTAATGATTGGAAATAAACCCACATCGGAAAAGCTATGTAATTTAGAAAAAAACACATATTTATGTTATGATTCACTGGTCATTGATAGTTATCAAAATTGCTGATAATTTTTCACATACCACTCATCAGCAGAAAACCAAACAATTAATCAACCAAAACAATTAATCAAGGTTCTGTTGTATATATTTTTATGTCAAATTTTGGTTGCTCGTTTTTCAGTCATCTGACATTTCAGGTGGTGACGCAGAAGCAAGTCTATTGTCTAACACAGACGGCGGTACAGATGGACAGAGCAACTGGCAGCAGGAAGGAAGGAAGACGCCGCCGTATTGTGCGAATGTATTGTTACGGCGTATTGTTGCACCTGACTTATCTGACATTTCACTTGGAGCTGGAGTGGCAGATATTGGGTGACAAAAGCGAACGTATTTTGACGTTGCCATTTTGATATAAATTTTGCTCTCATCTAATTTTTAGTATCCTTTGTTCAATAGCAGTAGGTTGTCGAATAACTATTGATAACATGTGCTATCCATAATTTCCTTACATTCCTAGATTTTTTTTGCTGTAGATGTTATTCTAGTGTGTATGTTTGCAGGCACAACACGATGTGAGAATTTAAGTAAATCAACTATAATTATCTTTGACTGGTCGTGGAAAGGTAATAATAAACAAACCCCTTTTTCGACCATTTAACACTTTAAGCATTGTGAGCTAAAATTTTGGTTTTAAGACTTTAAGGAGAGTATTATTAACACTACTTGTTTTCAGTTGGAAATAATTTTTTTTGCAAAAGGGAAATGTTTAAAGGGAAAATTTATAAACTTAAGAATCATTCGTAAAGAAAATGCACAATACATATATTGATTGTAAAACAATGAAAAGCACAGAGAACATCAATCTAGATTTATTACTGAGATTCCAAACCGTAATATTACTAATTTCTTGTCTAGCTAATGTGCTAAGGTTGTATTGTGCCACATATTTCCGGGTTCGGTCGTTGATTTTCAGGCTCTTTGTCACAACCCCAAACGTCCTCATGCACGCCATGAGGCCATGTGGACTGACTCCGCCAAAAGATACTGGTAGAGTCAGATGGTGTGGCCAAACTAATGAAAACTTAAGGATTGGCTTCCTAACACCCTGGACCACCCAAAAATGCCTTCACAAAAGCAATCCTATAAAATATTTTAATGGGAAAAAGTGTTGGTCATAAGGTCAAACTAATTTAAATTTTCTTATGACTATTTAAACCACTTGGAATGTATCAATCGTTTTTATTCTTCCTCAAAAACAAATATTAAACATCTTTCTGTTTCCAGCGAACAAATGTTTCAATAATTATCAGATCCTTAATATTATCCAAGAAATATTCCAAGAAATTCACATAGCCTTAAGAAATTCAAATTAGTTGGACCGTATAATCATCTCTTATCCTTATTAAAACATTGAATTGTTGATTTTGGAAAGACATTTTCTGTGTTAACGTGGGACGTGTTTCATTATAGTTTGATTTGGATAAAACGGAGTAAACATCATATTTTGACAATCGTTATAACAGTTCCAATTAAATAATATATGTTTGAACGAATGTACATAGGAATGTACATTAATAGTTAAGTAATACTATCAAATTATTTCGGTTAAAATATATTCAATTTTCAAGGCTATATCGTGAAGTGGAAAACTAAGACGTAATTAGTGAATTCTTAAAACAAAAGGTGGCAGTATATGAGCTGTCCCCTAGGATAAATTAGTTAGAGCTGGGCTTTCATGCGGTCGAATTAAACGGCTGTCGTGCTAAGCGGTGACGTGACCGCTACAATTTACTGAGGAAATTAAACCTTTCTTCCAACGTTGCTTTCACTTGAGTACACCCCTTAAATTACTTTTTCCAACATTCTTGGTTGCGATCCATTTCCTATGTACTCAAGTACATAGTGCGTATTTGTTTATAAATCCACACTTGTATAAAGTAGTGTACAAAGTTCCACATCACTTTATTTCTACAGATTAGTATTTTCCCTCGGGTTTTATCATTGACTTGTAGAATGTTTCCCATAAAATTGTGTTCGAAATGATTTCAGGTAGTACTTAAATGTAAGTTGAACCTTTCTAAAGTTAAAATGTCTCTTTGAATTTTTAAAATAATTTAACAGAAGTTAAAGGACATATATCTAGGGAAGAACCTAAACACCTTTAAAGTTGGTAGGTATTATCCCAAACAATTTAATTTTGTTGCAGAAAACAACTAAATTATTATTATTATTATCTTATGGCTTTTTTGCCAGTCACCAACCAAAGCAAGATAACCAACAACAGAATGGAGTAAACACATATGTTTTTCAGCAGACACCAGATTATTGTTTGAAATTGAAATGGTTTGACGAATTTATTACGGTAGAACTTTCTGTGGCAACAATTATTAGACGATTTATTGTAGAACATGACGAACTTCATAAAATTAAGTGCTCTTTTTCACTGTTTAGACACTAATATTTTTAATTCAAGTGTTGCAGAACTTTAAACTTATGAATCTACGACCATATGTGGCAATAAGGTGTTTCTACTTGAGTTACAAAGTTACTTGTTGCAAAGTTAATGTGGTTTTCGTTAATTCTGTAAACATATTCTGTACAAACAAAAAAGCTAAAATACTGTACTGTACTGTAAAATAAAATACTGTACTGTATTTCATTTAGCCTTAAATAACATTTAAGAGGAGAGGTTCTCTGAGCATCCTCCTCTAACAAAGTCACATTTCCATTTACAACGGAATCTTGTCGCTACCCACATAATACCTCTTGTAGCTTTTTCGCAGATGGGAATTGGAAATCTTACCCAAGCCTTAAATGGGAAACTTATGTGGTCTACACTGGCTTCAAAGGAGATTTTTACATCCCATTGTTGACCTCAATGCAAAAGAAATAATAATTAATACCTTATTAAGTTGTTAATAAATGAACAAAAGAAGATATTTATACAGTGATCTCCTTATTAGTTGCAGAATATCTATGCTTTTCATCAAATATCCAGAACATAAAAATATTATGGATCAGAACTACTTATGTGAACAACTGACCTTTAAGATATGTGTAATGAAATGAACAGGAGTGCACTAATATAATTTATGTAGTAGTACTCTTTGCAGTTAGATACGTTAACAAGTAATGAATAGATGATACACAGGCTATCAACTTTTACTACTCACACAGCTTGTAAGTGTTGTAAAAGAGTTTTGTTTTATGATAATCTATGTAGCCATTATGTTTTTACTGCTCGCAAGGAAAATATCCGAAACTACTTGGGCTAAGCTGATGGGCTTCAAGCATCCATTCGATCATGGACTTAACAAGAATTTTACAATCTAAAACAAATTTTATCAAGAATTTATGTTTTCTGTTTTGTACGAATTTTGATTTTCCTGAATTATTATTTCAATAAAAAAAGCACGTATAGTCATTGAATATAATATTCAATGGTATAGTTTTGAGTTTTGGAATTACTGACACAGCTGTCGATAATATCTACTGCAGAGAGAAAGAAGAAGCTGTTGTAGTCTTTTCGAAGCTCGCAACTTTATACATGCAAACGAGTTTTATTTAAAGTTCATTACTACAAGTCACTTTGTAGCCTGAGTAAAATACCCTGGCCTAGTCCACCCTTAACATCAATGATAAATTTAGCTTTGAACTTAAGGACAGTCTGGGCCGTATAATTTGACACGGACTATAGCTATGTCAACCTAACGTCCACCGTCCACGTGGTGGCATGGCGTGACACCACCGCTTAGCTCGGTCCTGTAACAGACTTTCGTGCCGGGTACCTCAGACGTGACAAAACTGCTCTGGGGAAGTATTAGACACAATTAGTGAAGTGTACAAACAAGTTCGCATTATCACAGCCCGCACTGCCGGGGTGACGTAAATAACTACTCAACGAAATTATACTTACCCCCTATTTTTTCTTATAGTCAATCAAACCTGTATCTGTAGAAAATGGTACCACATAGTTTAAATGTTTGTTAATAAATGTAATAGGTCTTCAGGCATAATATTAAATTTGTAGTGACGAATGTTTTACAATTACGCTTACAAAATTTCAACAAGCGATTTTGCCGAAATATATATTTTATTTAAATACATCCTTTCCTAATTTATATGTTATTTTCTTGAGATCAAAGTTATGGTATTGTCCTACAACACCGTACTCATGAACTCGGTTGTATTTGTTGTTTTCCGCTGTGATGCCGCCACGACAAGCTGTGTTTACCCACAAGCTAATCCAAACAATAGGCCTATCATCCGCTCCCCTCTATGAAAGCTAAATTAAATTATTGCATCAGAGTTTTAAAGACATCGCTAACTATGAAATATATTTGCCTTCCTCACATATTTATCTACAAGAAAATATAAGATCATAATATGGGTTAGAGAGTATGTTTAAAAATATGTAGTAACTTTCTCTTTGGGCTATACAGTATTACTGAAGTTAAAAATAACCATAATATTTTGGATTTCAGAATTTGATGCTCCCAAGCACTATGTACTAATTTTAAATCAAGCCTGAAACAAGAATAGGACCTCAGTATTGAGTATATGTTTCAAAAATGAACGACAAAAAAGAAATGAACAACGAAATCCGGAATTCTCTTAATAAAAATTCTTCACTTAATTTGTTCATGTTTTTGTATGTTCTTTTGTAACTGAATGAGGTTTTGTTGTTCTTTAAAGCTCTTAGTCAGATATTTAAGAAGATTTTATAATACCAGAATAAAAGAAACATTACATTTTTTACTATTGTTTCGAACGATAATGGAAAAACAAAAAAAGCTCAACCCAAGTATACTGACATTGACATATTAATAATAACCCAATACATAAGAACATATCCGCAAAAATAATGTGTTTCCCCGAACGGCTGTCCAAATTTGCCCATCGATCAAGCTGATTTGGGGCACAGTCTCAGTCACTGGCGTGGATTGGTAGAGAAAAATAGTTTGAACTTGAGATAAAACCTCAAAGAAATATTAGTTAGCTAGCTAACGTTTTATTAGAAAAAGTAGCATACGTATCTATTTGAGACCAACAATTGTGTAGCCTATAGTAGATAGAAATTTGTATAATTTTCACATGGGAAAAATAAGACGAATAATAGACGTTTACTTTTTTTAAACTGATTAATGAAAAAATGCATTTAAAAAGTTTAAAATTTCGAAAAATTAGTCATTTCATAAAACTCTTGATCAATGCAAGATTGAACATGCTTCATATTATTGAAAGCCACGTACGGAAGATAAAATATAAAAAAATTGTTTATCAAATAAATACAATTTTCAAGGTCTAACGATTAAATTGAACCTTTAAAGTTGCATTGAAACAAAAATAATTAGTGGCTATTTTTACCCGTTTTTGACAACTATTATCAAAATGAGTAGGGTTGTTTCAGGATCTAATACATAAACGTCTCTTTTGTCTAATATCTCATTATAAATTACTCATGACTAAACTTGAGCCATAGTTTGTAGAACTGGATCAACATTTTACAAAAAATGTACATACAAAGAAATTCCAATCAAGCCTTGGGAAAGAATTGGCTTGACTTTTTAAAAATTTTATTATATTAAGGTTAAAATTTGCTCTCGCTATTTTAAAACATTTGTTGAGCGTTGAGTTCAAATTTTAATTTATTAAAATAAGAGGTTAAAGGGACAGCGACAAATAAATTGGCAAACCACAGTCGGTGTCAAGCTTTAGTCGGTGGTGCATGCTTCAGTTGGAATTGTTTTAGGAAAACGCAACTGTAATTAATGATTCTATTTAATCTGACGTTATCTTGTGTTTAATATCTGTTATATACAAACAATTGAACATAAAATATATTTCACAGATTAAATTGAGCTGATTTCCGTAAAAATTTGAAAGAGATTATTTAGGATTAATTAATTTTTTCGTAAATATGGAGCAGAAGTATAACGTACTAGAAAGTGATTGATACATAACACTATTTTTGAATGTAAGAGCTAGCGAAGCCTGCCCATGCCTCTTTTACCGCCCCCACTTTACCAGGACGTCTGGCGGCAAATGTCAAACAGCCACCTAACAATATTACCGGCCGACAAGCCCACGTTAAGTCTTCGCATTCAAAGCTATTCAATATGTCTCATATCAAAATATTATCAGAGCAATAAAAAATTATTACAATCCGGCCATTTCCCATCTTTTGCATATATTTATTAATTATAGATTCTAAATGTAATAATTTTAGTTAATTGAAGGGAAGGAGAAACAATTTTTGAATATTAGTGGTTAAGGAGAATTATTAAATGAAGTTTGTAGTTTGACTATTAATTTTAAGGCTAGCGACTCTTAATAAACTATCCATTACTAATAATAAATCAACAAAGTCTACTCCTTCAAAATTAACTTCATTTGGTGTGAAAATAAATGTTGTCATAATAATAATATTACACCTTTTGACTACGTATTACACCAGACCTAATCAGCAAAAATCCTATTATTTTACTTTTTACATGGCTAAAAAACTGTTAAAGTATGCTTAAACACTGTGCAATGTAATTTTATGTTTATTTATTAATCCTGATGCTTTTCAATTCTATAAAGAAATATTTAAAAAATCAAATATAAATGCAAAAGCAAAGAATTATCAAGTCTAACAATACACCTCAATGAAAAATGCTGAGGTTGCATTAAGTTAAATAATACATTCAATATATTGTAAAAAAAAACACAATAGGAAGTAAATGCTGATTTTTGAACATAAATATAATTGGTCCTTTTATATAACTATATCCCTTCCTAAAAGTAATTTTACGGAATAGTGAAACGCCACGTAAATATAAATATCCGAAGTTAATTTAATTAAACATTATATATTATGCATTGGAGGGGTTAAAATGATATACTTATAAGTTATAACAAAGTTTATTTAATAAAAAGTATTAAATCTTTGGTAATTTTTTCTAATTAATATGTAGTTTGAGATGCCACATTTCCCAATCAAGTGGCTAACAGCAAAGAGGTTTCCTTGAAAACGGGTCGTTAACTGGCCATGAGTAAGGGAAGGTAATTACATTGCTCGGGGAGTTTAATCTATTATAAGGGTTGACGGGAAACATTCTGTTATAACCTCTGATTGATACCATTTATAATACACTTGTTACATGGTTCCTGTTGAGAAATTTAAACTAAATCTTAAACAGGGTGTCCGTAAATTATGGTAAAATAATTTAGTATATGATGGTAGAGGTAAAAGTAAGAAAAAAAGTTAATATAAACATAGGTCCTAAAGTGCTTCGTTTTCCGTCTGTGTGTCTATTTGTGATTTAATCATATTTAATTACATCTCACGAACCTTTTAGTGTACAAACTTCAAACTTGGTACATGGACAAGCACTATTAAGAACTATTTCTGTGAAAAGTATCAAATTTCTACTCCGTACCATTTCAAAATGGCGACTGTTTTTTGTTTTCAAAGCTAAATATCTTAAAACCGCAAATTTTAGAAAAATTATACAAGGGACAAAAAAGCTGCAAAATTTAATCCAATTAACGCTGGTATTAATATTATGATGATCGGATCACTAATAACGGAGGAATTTTAACTTTTCTGAATAAAACATGCTAATTTCAGACAGTATGTTCTAAATAACATGTTTTTATTCAGAAAAGTTAAAATTCCTCCGTTATCAGTGATCCGATCATCATAATATTAATACCAGCGTTAATTGGATTAAATTTTGCAGCTTTTTTGCCTCTTGTATAATTTTTCTAAAATTTGCGGTTTTTAAGATATTTAGCTTTAAAAACAAAAAACAGTCGCCATTTTGAAATTGTACAAAGTAGAAATTTGATACTTCCATATACGAAGTTTGAAGTTTATACGTTTTAAGGTTTTTGAGATATAATTAAATATGTAATAATCACAAACAGACACACAGACGGAAAACGAAGCACTTTAGGACCTATGTTAAGTAAACTGTTTTTCCTATATTTACCTCTACTATCATACACTAAAATAATTTACCATAATTTCCGGACACCCTGTACAATAACGGTAAAGTAAGAGTCATACAGTTTTTTTCTCTCTGTCCAAAGAAAATTCTACTTAAGATAGGTTATTAAGTATACTGCTAGTATACTGCTAGCTACGAAAGTGATTGTTTATGAAAAATGTATATTGTTAGGTGAACAGAAGTTTGAAAAAATTATGAGCTAAATAAATATTCTGGTTCAATGTAAAACGATAACGAATTTAGACTGTGATTATTTGAGTTTGAATTATTCTACCTTAAACATTTTTGTAGATTAATTAAGGACCTCAGGGTGTAGCTTAAAATAGTTACGTATTTAACGGCCTATATAATACTACACCGTAGCAAAATTTTAATACTATTTTAGTGATTTTCGCAAGCCGTTTTAGAGATATTTATTAAAAAACTGTCCAACATAGTTTAATTTGCAATATGCCATTTTGTCCATCATTAATTAAACTTGAAAATCATATATTTTGGAGATGACAAGCTATGGTTTACTACTTTTTATGTACTGACAAAACTATGAAAATTCTTTTCTTTTCTTTGTAATTTTTCTTGATTAAAAAAACTTGACCAATTCAAACTCATTTAAAACAGGTGATTTCATATATATTTTAACCGAGGTAACTATAAACAATTTTCCAAAGGTTCAGCTTAAGTGGTTGGTTCTATTGGATCATCAGTTTTAGTTTGCTGAAAACAGTAAAAATGCAACCTTCGGTGATCACTAGTTTCCTAGGAAAGTGCTGTATTCTTATATTGGAGTAGCAGCACGTCCTTGGACTAGCAATGACCTTGGAAATAAAAATGAAATTTAAATTTAAAGTTTTATATTCAGGAATTAATATAGCAGAATTAGATGCAAAAATTCTTCCTTAATTTTAGAATTTTAGCGTACTTAAGGTCGATACTCCCCTTAAGGATTTAAATCCATTCATTTAATCAATATTAGAACCGTGAAAAAGATATTTATTCTGGTGTACATGACACAAAGTATTATTTTATGTTCATGTATATTATTATTAAAATAGTAACTTTTGGTTTTCAATAACAATTTTAAAAATAGAAATTTTAAGAGAAATGAAAGGAAGACATCAGTTAAAAAAAAACTACAGAAAGTACGAGGATATATACGGATAAATGGAGATCACAAAACAAAGTTACCTGAGCTTCACTTTGTCTTTTAGCTTCACATAATTCATTTACTTCATATCTTCCCCCTTCCACCTTCATTTAGAATATATATTTTTGTCTTTTGGGTGCAAACGTATTTGATTTTCGTTTATTATTTTTAATAAAATCCTACCTCACCTTTTGCTGTAGTTATTTCTGAAATTTGAATCGGATTTCCGAGGTAATGGCTATTTCTTATTTTTTTATTTAAAATGAATTTTCTAGATAACAACAGTGGATTACATTGTGCAATACATTCTTAAGAGTCCATGATAATCTGGGCTCTTTTTTAATTATTTTCGTTTAAAAACTAAATAACGTTATTTTACAGAAATCGATTCAATCTAATTGAATAAACCGAGTGTTAAAATTGTTTTTGGGTAAAGAAATACTTCAAGTTCAAGATCTCGGCTTAAAAGGTCGAAATACAAAAAAAACAAAAAACTTATGAAATATTAAAAAAAATCATAAGTAATTGATTCGCGTCAGCATAAATAAGAAAAATATTTATTTTTCATTGAAGCTTATCAAGATTTTAAGTTACGAGACAAATCTCTTCCGTTTTGAACTTTTTTTATTTGTAAAGCTTAATATTTGAAACTAATTCCTGTAGGCCTATTATAATAAAATGTTTACAAAAATCAAGATCGTTCACGAAACTTGAATTACTAACCCATAGTTTTATGCTATAAAACTTCAAATAATGATTGCATATTGTTAAACAACTACATACTAAAAAAATTGAAAAATTGAAGTAAGCTCGATGATGAACTCTTAGGTCGACAAAAAATCAGCTTCTGATGAAATTCAGCTTATGAAAAAGGCAGAGTGGAAAATGAAAATGAGTTATGAAGGAGGGGTTGCCCCAACACAGCTGTGCAAGTACCCGCCCGGCAACAATGGGAACATTGCCGTAGGACAGCTGAGCAGCTGACGCCAGCTCGGTATTGTTTCATTTCAATACGTTCTCGCTCCTTTTTTATCATCCTGTCCAATGATTTAAGGAAGGCATGATTCTGCTTAGTGTACCCTTAGGATCCAATTCAATTAATTTATGTTAATGTATTGAGTAAAAATAAATATTTTTTTCTGAACTTCAAAGATTTTTAGGAGATAAGGAAAGGATATCAATATAACCTGTAACCTTTTTTGTAGAAAACATATCTAACAAAAATGAAAAAAAAAACTCCTCCAAATTAATTTGAGGTAAAAACGAAGGAACCTTTTTGCAAAAAAATGCAATAACTTCCTTTTGTTCCATACGTCTAAACTGGATAACCACAAACTAAATTGAAAAATATAAAAAAAACATGCTATATAAAATATTTTTGATAACCGCAAGCTTCAGACATTTAGTTTATTTGGATGGAAAGAGGAAAAGAGAAGTATAGTAAAACCAATAAAACTACACAACACATTCCATAGTTAATCTACAAGTTGTATCTCCATATTATGACTCAAAACCGTATAATTGAAATATACCTCATTCGCCATTAAGGAAAATTAGATTAATCTCTATCATCACCCTATCATTGGGTTCCAATAATTCCCTAGAATGATTTGTCTTTCCTCAATATTAATACGAATTGAAATCTTAAAAAGGTTTGATACTAGAGCTTTATTTATACAATTATTGGAAGAGGAGCTTTATTTATACAATTATTGGTCCGTATTACCTATACAGGACTATTTCCACTATTCCAAATACCACAGTACTTTTATCATTGCTTACTGTTAGTAAGCAAAAAACTTACGAAAGCGAGTTGAGAATGTAGTTAACATAAATAGTTATTACACAGTTTAAATGAACCAATGGGTAATTTAAACGCTTAAAGCTTAAAGCGTATAAATGTTTTATTTTTAAACAAATATGATCTTCTGGTTATACAGAATAAAAACCTCATTTCAACCAACTTTTATTAACCATTATTATATAAAATGGTACATTAAAATGGAAAGTATTGAGAAATATTTGCATAAGTGTGATCGTCAACGTATATATTTACTTATGAGCTTATAAGTTTGAGAGTACCTACGAATTACATTAACATAATTTAATAGAAATGGAAATGTGTAATGGATAGTTTTTCTGTAGGCCACCGTTACTTTTCACTCGGCAATCATTATTTTCACGTCTCATTGTTTAGTTTCATGATATATTAATTTATTTCAACATAATTTTTTTCAACTAAAAAGTGCTAATTGAATTTAAAACACTCTAATATTATTTCACTGCATATGATGATGCCTTTATCTCTGTCTTCGTCAATATTTCTATCTTTATAAATTTTATTTTCAATTAAATAATTATGAAAGAAATTTAAAGTATAACTTGCCTAGTTTTATACAATAGTTGAAAAATAAAACTTGGGGAACAGAGGTGTCTGTATGCAAAATATCTCACTCAGGAGGGCGATAAAAATGTCCCAGTCTGACAAGAATCCCCAAACTGAATGTACTTTGTAATGGTTAATTTTTTAGGTGGCAGAGGTAACATGTGTCCGTCATATGTCTTGGAAAAATCAGACTACCAGCACTTTGCTTGCGTTTTGCACTTGAATGGCAAATGGAGCAGCAAAACACTCATAATATTTAAGGCAACGTGCAGTATTTCTTAGAAAATTCATGATTGACTCTGATTTCACAAATTTTATTCTTTGTTCTTTAAGACACCGATGCACCGTGGTTAAACATTTTATCCTGATTTGAAACTGGTTTTTGTTATTTTTATGATTATTTTCAGGAGAATAATTGATTAAAATAACCTGACCTTATTTTGATATGGATAGGCCTTTAGATATATTGACAAATTTAAAAACGTATTTTGGCAAACTATATTGATGAATTTTGCTCTACATACAGTTTAAGTTAAATATGCTCTTATTTAATCGCAGAATTTTTTTTATATATTATTCGAAACTGCTTATTGATGAATAAATTGTGACATTGTTAGAATTTGTAGATGTATGAATTTTAGTATGCCTGAAAATAACAAATAAATAACCTTCCAGCTGGAGAATGTTTTTGGGTTCAACATGAAAATCAGAAAAACAGCTGTTATTATTTTTTAGTTCCAATTGCGTAGAATATTGGTATAATTTAGGTGTCTTTAAGAACCCTAGTTTAACTGCATAACTGATAGATTATCAGTTCTCTGGGGGGGGAGGGGGGTTAAAAACCTTCCGTTAAAAACAATTTTAAAATGTTTGTGGTCAACAGTCTAAACAGTAAGTATCTACTCAATTCATTTCAATTTCAACAGGCTTTTTATAAAAATTTGAAAAATACTATTCATTGTATTTATATATTTTTAAAATAATACAGCTCAATTGTATAATCAAAGTACTCTGCGTTTTTTACGTAAACAAGTAATATTTACTCCTTAGAAGATGACAAAAGTTACTAATTACTGCAATCTATAGGAGATTCAATAATCTTATTACTATTATTCTTATTAAAAAAGAGGGTGGCGGCCTCTTTTTACTTTGCATTTGCCCCCCCCCCCCACATGGGCCTCAGGCCTGTGCGTGGAAGTTAGTCAGGTATAATTAAGGTGCGTGGTAATAATTAAGGTAAACAGCGGTAATCACAACCAATTATGTTAGTTTGTAAACTTGTAAGAAATCGATAGTTGGACTTGATTAATTCATACATAAAATTGGTGGTTTCTCATATATTCATTTAAGCGTTTATTACACCTCACAAAATAAAAAGATGAGTTGTAATTATTACTGTTGACTTTCAGTTTTTATCGGTTTAGTTATACATTTGTCTATTGATACTTAATGCACTATTCGATTTATTTGTGAGATGACGTCTACATTTATGAACCGATTTATATGAGTTAGTTGTCATTGGCAAGAAATCGACGCTTATGATTGTAGGACCAACGATGTATAATGATAGAGCCAAAAAAGAAGAGTCTTATCTTAAGGAACGTTAGTATTCTTCAACGTTAGTATTCTGCGTCAGATTTTACAATAGAATAAAACTTTTCTAGAAAAACAGGTTATTGGAGTAAACATAACTCTCCAAAGAACTCATCAGAAAAACAATTTGTTGTAACTGGATTTGTATATTGTCATTGCAAGCTGCATCAGTGATGTGGTCCCAATAATTTATATACCATTTTTGTCTGCACTCTTAAAAGCAATACTCTTGTGCCATTCTCATATATTGATGATGTAACTTAATCAGGAGGAAGATAATCAACTTAGTTCCAAAACGATGAACAACATGTAGACGAGGTTTGCTCGACTTTAACATTTCTTATTAGATATGTATAAGCAATATTCATATAGAAAAGTGTTGAACACACATAGAAGTGTGTTAGGCCTTGTTTGCACGACGACCAGACAGTAGGACAGTAGAAAAAATTCTTTTGTTCTCTTTTGTTTAAAGATGTTACTGTCCACTGTACTGGGCGTCGTGCAAACAGGCCCTTAGACGTACATGCATACTGTCTAGTTAACTCTCATATTAATATACAAATGTCTTGGTATATAAATGTTAGTATAATTGAACGAGAGTCCAGTTGCAAGATATTTTATTTCAATCCGGATGAGTCTTTTTCATGGTTTAAGTAAAATTTACGTAAGAAAGTAACAAAGTAGTATCATACCATGCTAAATGTGTTTATTTTTAAAAGTATTAGTTTCGTTTGCCTATTTAAAAATATTTAATTGAATTTAACTTTCAAACAAACATTATTATGGACGTAACATTTTTAAATAAAACATTTTTTAAGAGTATATTCAAACGGTTGGAAAGGTTTTTGTGACTAATTGTTATACTTTATTTAATTTGCCAGCGTTAATAAATATATGTGTACTAATGAGAATCCATTATTTTGTGTGTACTTTTAATAATGTTCCTGTTCTGTACAAACCACAACATAACACATGACATGCGATAACAAAGAACACTGGCCCAGACTGAGTTTGGTACACAGTATAAAGCCTCTTTCTGTTATCTGGGATGTATTGTTGTTGGTTTTGACACACCGCATTCAATCCACTATTCTGATAACTGGTGTTGTTACGTAATCGAAAACCGGAAAACTGAAATATTAACTGTGGCAGCATATTAATTACTTTTTATTCAATACTCTTTACACTATATTCAATTTAAAACATTTTTAGCTTTCCATAATATAATAAATGGAAAGCTTTTGAAGTAAGAATATTTTGAGTGCGCTGTTGTATGTGGAAAACGTACTATATAATTAGCAAAAAAAGTAATCCAAAATTTAAATATCAATGGTTTTAATGAATCTTATTCTCTTTTTAAATAGTCTTTAAATGTTATTATTTGGATTCTTTACCTCTAGAATTAATATTTTATAGTTCAGAAGTAATTGGTGTTTCAAATAAAAACTAATAAATCCTTTAAATAAAAAATACATTTTTGTAATTATTTTTGGATACGTAACCATATAATGAATAGATATGTTCTTAATAAACTCACAAAAATAACTAATTAAAAAATGCAAAACAATAAATAAAGGGAAGCTGAGAGGTAGAATAACTATGGCGAAAAATTCACATCAGTTCCTCCGGCTAACACATAGCAAGCTGCAAGCCTTGTCAAGGTTATTTTTTTCAAAAAAGTACATTGATACAAAATACAAACACATTTGAAATACTTATAGAACTTATGTGATTCTAAATCTTTTTGGGTACTTAAACATAAAATAAATAGCTATGTCAATATATCTGAAAACCTTATTTTCAAATAAAAAATTTTAAATAAAGAGAAACTGAGATGTAGAAATACTTATGGCAAAGAAACCACATCTGTTCTTCTGACTAACATATTGCACGCTGCAAGCCCTGTCAAGATTAACAAGCTTAGCCGGGGCTTCGGATGTCTTGTTTACGTTTCTTCCGTTCAGTATCTGTATGTTGGGAATAATTAGCAAGATTATGTGGAATAGAATTACATTCCTTGAATGCATGTGATCGATTAATTGCTCAGCAAATCGAAGTAATATAGCCATCTGATTGATTACACGATTTAAACGTTTATCGTTTGTAACAGTTCTGACTCAAGCTAAAGAGAATTTGAATAAATGTATATATTTTTAGAAACATTCAACTATGTAAGTAGTATTATCACAAATATGAAACTTGCTTCCCTTATACTCATTTCTTTTATATGCACTACAGTGAATTGAGGGGGTCCAAGCTAAAAACGAGGAATACAAAATAAAACTGCGAGTTGAACACATAGATTGTTTTATCAAATTGATCACTTTACCTCAATAAAAACTCTTGCCACTGGATATTGGTATTTTATCTGTGACAACGGTTATCGTATTTCATAACAGTTTTCATCATATTTTGTCTGCATTGATCCTTCGGTAGTTTATAAAACCCAACGAATAACTTTGTCAAAATTTATAAAAACAAAATAAATTTTCGTTACACAAATAAATAAGTACCTTTTAGGTATAGAAAATAAATTTAAAACTTAGTTTTTTATATTACAACATATAAGAGTAACATTTTAAATAGAAAGTTCAATAAACACTTATCTTATTCCTTTGCATCTTACTACAATATATTAAAATCTAAAATAAATATTAAATAAACTATCTAAAGTCAACAGCTTACCAAAACTATTCATAAAAAGAAATCAGAACTAAAATTTAACAAGCAAGTTAATTTTTTTTCTTGTCGGTTGTACCATGTAGCTGTGAATTAGGTAATAGTTTGTGCCTAATTTTTAAATTGTTTACATTTTAAAGTAAGCTTTTTTCTAAAGCTTTATCTCAGTTATATACCATTATTTAAACCAAGGAATTGTTTATGTAATATTGCATTGAGTAGTTTTTATAGGTATAGATACTATTCTTCTTATTAATTTACCTTACTGGATGCCATAATATGTCTTTTAGATGACGTAGCGAGGCGCGTTTCGTATCTTGCGATACATCTTCAGTCGCGGTTGACACAAGTTAAAGGAGCTCATCACATAAGTGTCAGAATTTAAATGAAATAACACGTATACTCGTATATAATATATGTAACCAAAACATTAAGCAAATTTTATTATTAAAATTAGAAATTTTAATCCTTTATGAAAATGAGTACGCAGACCAAAAAGCATTGTAGCAGTTCGTTTGATAAATGATGCACCAGTGGGAACATTATTCAAATATGGCATATATCGATTTGGCAGTGTTATAATTCCACACTGGTAAATGATTGCGATGCATCTTTGACCAAGACAGTCATAGTATTTTTTTAATATCAAATATGTTAAGGTACAGCACTTAAATAACCGTTTATATAAAAACACCTCAGATGGGGGTGGATACGAGTAAAATAGATTTTATTAAACTCACCACTAAAGCATCCTAAAGATGAATATAAAACAATGAAAAAGGACAGCGTAAGATCTATTTTAAGAATTATTAATTTTACAGATGAGGAGCCCTGCCTCTGGTTGAAAATCAAGTATTTGGCAATAATAAGCTTGAAGGAAGTATTGAGCGAGGAAAATAATCAAGATTTTCATTTATTTAGGCGATACAGCGCAGAAAATAGGGCGAACTGAGTTAATATACTTTTGAATATTAAAATCCTTGAAGAATTTTTAAAATAAAATGGTCTTCATGTTGAATACATAATTGAATTCGTTTTTAGTAGTGTTGTGTAGGAGTAATCTTTAAGTATGGAGAACTTGGAGAGTCAACGATTAGAAAAAATACGATGGCAGATTAAAATTTAGGAACAGGGAAGAGCAGGCAACCCTCCTGCATTGGGTAAAGGGCCTAATTATGGGTTGGGAACGATTCAATTTTCGCAAAAACATCCGATCAAGTAGTATTTTTTACTACTTTTCCAATCCCTCATCATTTTCCCTCTACATTAAAAACTCATCATTATCGTTACGTTCCCAAAAAATACTACTGATAACTTTAATAATACACTCTTTACAAAATGAAAGGCTATAAAACACTTACTCTACATTTCAGTGTTTCTAATAACCTATCATCTGTTGTAGAACCATAAGTATAGAACATTAAGAAAATTTGAATGACAGTAAAATTGATAAAATGACGGAAATTGTAAAGGAATATGAGCTTATAGTAATTGACGACGAGTATTTATTTTAATCACCAAGTTTCAAAAAGGCAAGCCGGATGATAAACATTAAAACTGTTTTTGACTTTCTAGTAATTTGTTGGAGTAAGACAAAAATGAAAAGTTGCTTCTTTAAGAGGGAATTTGACATGAACTGTCGAACTTTACGACAAGAAAGTTCTCTCAAGTTTTTTCTCTGAATTATATTTTGTTTAGGTGAGGTGAAATATATTTAAAACTGTTTTGCACTTACATATTTGTTATTTAATTCATATTGATAAAATATTACTTCGTTACCTCGCTTAAAATATTTCATCACCGATATAAATTAAATCAATTAGATTCCTTTGGAAAATATAAACCTTTTATTTAATATTTTATTTCGGAGTTATGAAATTTACATACTACATTTATCATATATTTAATATATTCATTAGCATTTACAAGAGACCAACAAGCAACATTAAGTGGGATGAGATAAGATGCCAAGGTAAATGGAAATGAGACTTGGTTATAAGGAGGATTCCTAAGGGAGTTCTCCCCTTAACTTTTCATTGTTGGTAAGTTAAAACAAAATCCAACAGTAAAATATGGTGTTATAAAAAAATCATAAATGTGTAAATGCGTTTCATGGCACATTCTGCAGAAACGCTTTCATACTACTGAAATTTAATGCATGTTATTATTTTAATAAGTAGTAAGAACAATGCTAGAATTTGTAGCCTCTTAGAGGCTTAAAATAGGCTAATCCTCATCTAAACAGTAGGGCTATAGTTTAATAAATAATTTTCTCCCAATGTTTAACTAATACTTAATAAAATTAATGATCAAATCACAAAAACATGCTTATAAAAGAATTCAATATCTGAATACTGAAAACGTACTTTTCAGTTACCGAACAAACATTTGTGCAGATTTAAAATCAACGAGAGCAACCATTTCTTTGGTTGGGGTGCCGTTCGCCGTCGTCTTATCCTAAACCATTTAAAAGTTTTCCTCCAGAGAGCAGCAGCATCTGATAATTTTGTTTGAAATTAGTATTAGTGAACTTTGACCAACGCTGTTGGCTGAACGGTTGAACCGATCTTACTAATTTATGTCATCCAACGCAAAATTCAATGCCTTTTTAAAGCTCAAACCAGAAACCGTCTCTGATTAATTATTTATGAATTTTTTCGTCCAATGTTCAAAGTGGAATAAAAAATTTCTCGTACACCCCCAATTAGTTGTTGGATATTATTGGTCTAATTTTCATAGTATTTACGGATTAAGAGTATATTTGTATTTTTGGTTAGTTTGACATAGATTTATACCGAATGTAAAATTATCCCAGGAAATTTGAGTAGTACTATTGAAACAAAAATGTTGAAAACAATACTGCGTTCAACAATCTTAAAAACTTATTAATAAAAAATACCGAGTTTAAAATCTGTATAAAAATTAATGGTATTTAAAAACTCAATTTAACATTCCACAGTCGTGAAAAGATTTTTTTTCAAGTACATACCATAAATTACCTAATATTTTTTAAATGCAGCTACATTCAAGTATGTTTAAATCTGTAAATGTTTAGTTTTTAATGAGTACTTACAAACTCTGGCTGATGTATTACTCGTATTTACCTGAAAAAAGATTTAGTTAAAATTGACATTAGTGATGATGATTTAATTCATAAAACGGTTGTACGTCTACATCTGTAGTTCATTTCTTATCTTACCGAGTGTAAACAGTTTTAAATAATATTGATAAATATGGCAATCTTTGCAACACAGCAAACACCAAACAGAATTTAAAGTAGAAATTACAAGATGTCTCAAGTAACATAAGAGTACAATATTGACCCAAAAAAGAAGTTTTGATTAAAACTGTTATCGACGTTTTAGGTAAAACACAATTAAATCATACAAACAAGAAACAAAGAACTACTGTAACCACTTTGCATAACTCAAGTCCACTTGTAAAAAAGCCTTTGCAAAGAGTCGTGACCAAGAGCGCTGGAAAGAGCAAATTTAAGGGGTCCCTTCAACCGAAAGGAACAGTGGAAGAAAGTTTTCATTTCCTCGGTAAACGGCAGCCGACAGGCCACCGCTTGCGCTTACCGCGACAGTAGTTTAAGTAGTTTAATTCCACTACCCTGACCAGTCACCTGCTGCTCCCGTTTTGTCACGGATCTCATAAACTACTAGCTTTCGTTTTTCTTGATTTTGTAGACTTTTCAGTGAATTTGTCCTTTTTTATACAGGGTGTTTACGAAAAACCCTTACAGACTTTGGGATATGGTAACTTACATCAAAAATAAGAAAAAGGTTCCCGTAAACATGGGTCCTAAAATGCTCGGTTATCCGTCTGTCGGTCTATATGTGTTTTAAAATGATTTTGCATAACTTTGGAACTACAAAAGATATCAACTTCAAACTTGGTACGTATATGCCGACTAATAAGACGTATTTTGGTGCGGAGTTTCAAGTTTCTACTTTGTGCCATTTCAAAATGGCAGCCAATTTTTATATTTTAAAACTTAATATCTCAAAATTTGCAAATTTTATAACACATTTACAAGAGACAGAAAAGTTGCGTAATTTTATTTCCTACAAAATCATATAAAGATCATATAGATCGAACTGCAATTAATGTAGTTATTGCAATTTTCTAACAGAATATATGCTTGTTCATGGCAGTTATAGCAAATATTCGCATTAATTTGTTAGAAAAATTTCAATAACTCCGTTAATTGTTGTTCGAACTTTATGATCTTTATTTGGTTTTATAGGAAATAAAATTACGCAGCTTTTTTGTCTCTAGTACATGTTTTGTAAAATTTACGGATTTTGAGATATTAAGTTTCAAAATATAAAAATGGCTGCCATTTTGAAATGGTACAAAGTATAAACTTGATACTCCGCACCAAAATAGTTCATATTAGTCAGCATATACGTATTGAATTTGAAGTTGATATCTTTAGTAATTCCAAAGTTATGCAAAATCATACTAAAAACACATACAGACCGACAGACGGATAACCGAATATTTTAGGACCCATGTTTACAGGAACTTTTTTCTTATTTTTGATGTAAGTAACCCTATCCCGTCTGTAAGGGAAGTCTGTAAGGGGTTTTCGTAAACACCGTGTATAAAGTTCTATTTATAACAAAGGAAAGATCATGTATAATAATTGTTGAAAATTAGTAAACATTTTAAAAATGATGAATGTGTTACAAGTAAATCAGTACCCAGTTTATGAATTATGAGTATGTCGTACGTAGTTACGTGATTTTTTCTAAGCTTAAATCACTAATATGCTATACTATTAAATTATGATATTTTAAGTCCTTTTTTCTTAATGAATACCAATAAATACCTAACCATGCAGTTACTTCGAAGTTTGATGCAAGGCAAGCTCAAGCTCAGTGCATTTAATGTATCAACTAATAATTCACGAACCACTCAAGAGCTTTTACTGTTTATAGTTTCTGTCTGCCCGCGGCAGGTTTGCTAAGTCCTAAAGTTTGCGTTTCATATCAAGCAATCAATTAATTTAAAATAAAAAATGCACCCAAAGCATCACAGAACATAGGCTAGCTGATAACAGCATTGGCAAGTAACATGAAAATATCTACAGACGCAAGACCATTTTATAAATTGTAGACTTCAGGTAATTTCAACCATTATAAATAAAAGCTAAACGGGACATTCATCATATTATTAGACCTTTCTAATAAGATGTCACACGTCAAAATCGGTTGTGTGGTTTCCAAGATATGTGACATTATTATAATTGGCTAAGCGGCCATATTGATGATGTCTCTGTCCGTGACGTAATTGTCTTTAAGCTTGCCTCCGGCTGATTTTCACTTTTTATATATACTTAGCCAATTGCCAAAGTATGGTGCCTGTTTCGGGAAGTGGAAGATTTTTACATCTGTTCCACACACTATTAAATGTTATTAGAAGTAAGGGGAAAAAATTATGAATTTCGGTATTTTTGTGCTAAAGAATCTAAAGTTAGTAATTTACTGAACTTTTATTTTTATGTCTTTAGTTACAACCCTTACTCTTACAACGTAGATTGGATTCAGCTGGATTATTGGTAGTCTTTTATTCTAGCATTTTATTAGCTATACAAAACATAAAAACCGTAAATTCAGAAGTACTGGAGGCTCAACTCGCAAAAATAGATTGTGGTTCGTATTATGTTTTGTGTCTCAACCGATGATCATATATAAAATTAAAGCGTACACGCTTGATTGTTTAATAGACTGTCAGTTATTAATTTAAAACCAATAACAATACAATCTCCAAAGATTAAAAAATCTCATCTACAACAACAATAGTTAGCTGAAAGCTTGTGAAGCATAGCACTGCAGTACAACGGGAAGGACATTTCCCTTGTCAATCTTCAGTGATATTGACAATCTCTTGCTGCCTGTGACGCCAGAGCAGACTTCAGGCTGGTTGACACTGACGTTTTGAAAGCATTGAAGTAAATCTGCTGAAAAACCTCTGAATCTCAATTAAACTTAATTTTCTCCTATTCTCAGTATTTCTTATCGCTTTGCGGTTGAATGCTTTCGCATCGATGTTTTTCATCCAGTCAAGCTTAAGACTTTTACTAAATATTAAATTAGTCAAAGCGCTAAAGTTGAATGTATAATTAATTTCTCCAGGATGCATTTCGTAAATGTTCCAGATGGAATTGTAAATTGTTTTAATATTACGCTTAGTACAAAAATGTATGTTGAAGGTTAAAACGTTTGATTGCATGATCGTTCTCATTCATTTACTTTTTAAACACCACCATACTTTTTCGTATTTGAAAATCCTGTATTCTATACGTATTATGTACAAAATACAAACTCTAGGCTATAAGTTAATATACAATATTATATTTATATTACTTTCACTATTACTACATAAATTTAGTAGTAGGATTTTCTTTAAAGACTGAGATGATATTCAATTTGTTTTAAGAAAATGAAAATATATCAAAAGTTATTTTTATGATGAGAAGTTAAATTTAATAAGTTTCTCTAAACAATTTCAAAGCATATTTATTTTTCATTCCTCCTTCATAACCTTATATTACTTGTTTTTGTAAGACAACTTGTATAAAGTTCCTTATTTTCCTATCAAGTTATATTAGTTATTTTGTGCTACATCCAAATCACTAAATACACAAATAAAAAGTTACTTTACATAATTATATTACCCTTAATAAACTTAGAACACTGATAAAAACAGGGTAAAGTAAACCTTTAGGTGTTAGATCACAATATCAGCTTTATTTGTAGCGAAATCAACGTCGTCATAACAATTGTTCTCCTAAACCAGACAAGCAAAACGTAGAGCTTCTGAATTTTATTCATTTTCAATAAGAGTCCTAAAGCCATCTTTGAACCTTAATTTTCTCATTGAAATATAATAATATTGATAATTGTGAAAACGAATGTCGACTAATGGTTACTATCAAACCGTATTTTTTTTTGGCTAATATTTCAACAGATGAATTCTGTTTAATTTAATTTAATTTGACATTTTCGGATAGTAATTAACTTTATTACGGGTTTTTTACATTTCTATCAGATCATAATTGTGTAGTGGTTTACCGCAACCTTTAATATCTGCGCATCTGAGTTTCAGATATTAGGCATACCTTTATTTTCATATATATAGCGTAAAATTACTCAGTCTATTAATCACCATTGATATGTTTTTTATCCTCAATTTTGGATAGGCAGCAAAGAATTTTATATAAGGAATACCACTAGGAATTTTACTACTTTTGTACTCTGTATGCTTGTGAAATGTTCAGGCTTAATATCTTAACATTTCATATTAGCTTATAATAAGTTTTATAATAAAAATTAGTTTTGATTTGTGTCTTAATGAGTACAACTAAATTACAAATGAAACGTTATAAAATATCTTATTTTATTCACGATATCTAAGTAAGATTAGATTAAATTAAACAACAAATTTAAAATGTGCAAAATTGTTTTAAATGGATTTTACTTCACCTAAACAAAATAAAATATTTCAGTGAAAAAACTCAAGAGAAATGTCTTGTCGTGAAGTTTGACAATTCGTGTCTCATTCCTCTTAAAGTAACAACTTTTAATTTATGTTTACCGCAACAAGTAACCGGAAAAGGGCGATGAAAAAAACTTCTTAAATTTTTATCGTCAGACTTGCCTTTTTCAAACTTTTGTGTTTGAAAATAATACTTGTCAAAATTATTATTACTTCCAACAAATAATTCAAAATCCAATAGAACTCTCGTTCATATCTTGTATCAATTGTACTGTTTTTAATTATTTCAAATACAATTTAAATATTTCTGGTTCATAACGGTTAATGAGATATTAGAAACATTGAAATATACGGTTTAGTGATTAAATATTCTCTTCATTTTGGACATGCATCTGGTTGGGGGAATAGTACCACCCGTTCAATCGGTCATCGCCTAGATTGAACTGACCCCAACCTATATAATTAATTGAGTTCTTACGAGGGTTCTTCTCCCTACCCATAAATTTTAATAATGTGTGCTCGTATTTTACCAATCATAAACTTTTTTAATCTCAAGCTTATCCATAGCAGTTCCTGTTGTTTCTTATTCTTAATCTTTGTCAACTATTATAACCACTCAATTAACCACTGATGTAAAGTTTGACCTTTAAATCATCAGGAAAAAAATTACATACGTTCACTTTAAGTATAGGCCCGTACTTCAGATTATTTACTATCGGTTTTTATGCACTTAAATTGAACTAAAAAACCCACTCTAGAAAACTTATATATTCTCTTTAAGTAGATGTAGGTGGGGACTGTTATGTTTTATGATTAAAAGTGCATTTCATTTACATAGATAAGGTCATTGACTTTTTAACTAAAAGGAGACTGCTCATGCTGACAGATGTTTTGAAGCCATGAATTGAACACTCACGAAATTAGTTCAGCACTCGTCTCTAGAGATTGCACCAGGAGTGTGATTTCACTCTTAAGATTTCATCCCTCAAATAGAGCATTTTTGTTTCTACCGGGCTGAAATATGATAAAGGGTTAGAAGGTTATAAGAATAATTTTATATTCTAAACTTCGAAAATAAGAGTGCAAAAGAGAGGATCAAAAGAGTATTTTCAATTTACGAAACACCAACATTCTGTACCAGAATGTGCTAAATTTTGTAACATATAACGTGTTGACTTCAAAATTTAACATTGATTGGACTGTCTAATTTTTTCTTTATAATCAATGATAAGATCGATTTGAAAACATTAGTGAACACAACACATAAAAACACAAACCACGTTGGTCAATGATTTTACAGCATTTTCAGAACTTAAGGGTAGGCCAAAAACCCCATCTGAGAGCTGAAAATCCATTTACTCTCAGAAGAGGCTGCGGGCGTAGTGCCGATAGCAGGTACGACTTGTCATTTGAGTCACTCCCACATGACCTCGGATATATCTTTGAAGATTCGTTCATTACTCATCGGTTCACCTTCAACTCACACTCAGTTTATTTTGCCCTGGGGAGGAATATTCAGTAGGGAAGTACTGTGATTGTAAACCAAGATTGATGACCTATTTTTTTCAATCATAATTTTGGCTCATTTTATCCTACATATTATAAGCGCACTACTAGATAAAGTATGAGCTGTGCATGTAAAACAATCAAAAGGTGATATTGATATCGTTTTAGAGACAAAAATACTAAATTTCTGTATGCAGTGTGTAACATTTGTTCCAAATTATTTATGGGTATCGGCATATTTTGCTGATCCTGTTGCATAAGAACAAGCATCAGTCTAAAACAGAAGGGTTGAAGGGTTTAACTGATCAACGTCATCGGAGCAAGAAATTTGTGTGTAAGACAACAGGTGAAACATTAATCAACAGTATAAGAAGGTGTTTGCTTCATTGTAGGGTTTTCGTTTCATAATAGACAGCCCTATAACTCGAAAACAATTTGAAGGTCTTCATGGGAGGTGAAAAGGGAAATTGTTTTAATATTATCAATCGTAAAGAATGAAACATTTGTTTAAGCAAGAATGAAATAATTCTTTTAAGCAAGAATTACCGTTTGGATATATTTTTAATATTTTTCAAAATATTTTGTAGTAATTTCTGTACAAATATATTTGATAGTACTACTTTACGTATTTAATTAAAAAAATCAACAAAATATTATTTTCTTCGTACAATTCTACGAAGAATATTAAAATTCAATTGTTAGCTGTTGAAGGAATATTTACTCAGTTCGTTTTATTTTCCACGCTGAATCGTTTAAATAAATGAGATTCTTTATTATTTTCATCGTTTAATAATCTCTTCAAACAAGCTATTGCCAAATATTTGATTGCCGAATAATATTTGCGTCTCCACATCTTTGAAGTTAAACATTTTTAAGACAATTTTTACGTTTTACATGTTTTATTTATTGTTTAAATTTGTCTTTAAAATGTTTTATTTTTTATAAATTTGTATTCATCAACACCTATTATTTTTTCACACCTTTTAATTGACTTCTGTAGCTTAGCACGTATTATAAATTTAAGGAAGTAATATATTATTTGGTTTTTAAAAAAGGTCGTCAACGATTCATTTAAATAATTTGCCAGTAAGGAATTATAATATCGCCGAATCGATACAGATAAATGTTCCACTGGCATGTAATTTCCGTTTTGCCATAACTTCCTTATGGTTCATATAATTCTCTTTTTCATTTTTCTTTTATCTCTCATTCCTCTTAAATTGCTGATTACGTTAATAATTGTTCGGTTAAAAATAATAATATATAATCAAAACAAATTATTAATAATAAACTACATTGCCGAAAATTGTAAAAAATAAGACACATTAAAATTATCTAATAATTGTTGGTTACACACAACCTATGAGAAAAATATATTAACTTACATGATACATTGCAATAATTTTGTTACGATTATTATTTGTAAGTTGTTATCTTTTGTTGGTTTATTTCATATTTATTTTAATTTTTTTTTATATAACACCATAAGAATGATTTATTGTATTTCTATAACAAATTTAACCCTTGTGTTCTATTATAGTAATTCAAAATTTAATTCACTTCTATGTATCTTTATACTAAGTTATTTAGTTATGTATCGGAAATTTCACTTTTATTTTGCTAAACTAAAAAAATATTTGTATTCCGTTACGTTTTATAAACTCTACTGTTCACTGTATCACAGCATCAATGCAGAAAAAATACGATGAAAACTGTTATGAAATACGATAAACGTTGTCACAGATAAAAGACTCTACAAGATAGTTCGTCTATCCAGTGACAAAAGTTTCTATCGAGGTAAAGTGATCAATTTAATAAAACAATTGATGTATTTAACACACGGTTTTATTTGACTTTATTTTTTACATGAGGAATTTTTACAAAAAATAAAAACAATCCGTAATTCATTTGAGTACTCAAACATAGAAATGTAAGAAAGTATAACCATTGACTTTGAATCTCTTTGAAAGAGATTCAAAGTCAATGGTAGAACGGAGGCATGGTTTATATTAGATGCTACTTACATAATTGAACGATAATATGTAGTTAAATATATATATATATATATATATATATATATATAAAACTGTTGCAACATTCATTTAAACTTGATAAACTGATAAACCTACATTTAAATCGTGGTTGAATCATGACATCAATTTGTTACATCAAAACTTGGACTCTTCTGAGCATTTAATCAATCTCATGTGTTCATGGCATTAATTCTCCTCTACATAATCTTGCTAATTTTCCCTAAAATGCAGATACCGAGCGGAAGAAACGTAAACAAGACATCCAAAGCCCGGGCTAAGCTTGTTAATCTTGACAAGGCTTGCAGCTTGCAATATGTTAGCCGGAAGAACAGATGTGGATTCTTAGCCATAAGTATTTATATCCCTCAGTTTATTTTATTAAATTTTTTTCTATTTGAAAATAAGGTTTTCAGACGTATCAACGTAGATAGCTATTTATTTTATGATTACGTACCCAAAAATAATCATAATCACATAAGTTCTACAAGTATTTAAGTATATTTGTTATTTTTTTATATTTGTTATTTTTTTAACGCTCCCCAGGGCGTTTTTTTCAAACTTTTTAGAAAAAAAATCATTGAAGTATTAATAAAAAGTAAAAACAGAGAGAATAACCCAGGTTTTACAAAGAGCACAATACAATAACACAAATCTTTCTTTGTGATAATCGTGAAACGTTTATATATATATTTAAAACACGAACTATTTCTGAGCTATGAAGTATTGTTTTAAAGAGGTAATAAAAGAATAAAATATAAAAAAATGAAGACGACTTGGACATTCGGTTACATTCGTTACAACCGTTTTTGTATTCAATTTCACTTAACTTTCTTAAGTATAATATATTATACTCACAGCATATAACTTTAGAACAGCTCTTCTCAAATCTTCTTACTTCAAAACCTTTGCCTCTTCTGTATCATGAAAAACGAAAAATGTGTCCAAAGTACATAGTATGTAAAGTATTAGATATCAAATATTTAACATTAAATGCACTTCCAATTTACTACCATTAAGCTTTAAGTTCAACGGTTATTATATTTGGTTATATATATATATATTATATTTTTTCCTCATTTTAATCAAGTAGCAACAGCAGTTATCAGAATAGTGGATTAAATGCGGTGTGTCAAAACCAATAACAATACAGAAACAGATAACATAAAGAGGCTTTATATTGTGTACCAAACTCATGTCTAGACCAGTCAGTCTTATCACATGTAGCACTAAAACGTTGTTTATGTTGTGGTTTACACAGACCAGTAACATGGTTAAAAACTTTACACCGAATAATGTTTTTTTTTTCAAGAATACTATATATACATTCATATTGATAAAAGTGATTAAGGCATAGCCTTAGATTAGTCATTAAACCTTTAGAAAATATCCACAAGATGTGTTTTATTTATGTTGTATTGCATTGGTTTTATTTAGTTATTTTACTTACATTAAAAAATTAACATGATGAGGAATATGATACAATTTCGTTACTTGACACCAATTTTACTTGTACTTTGTAAACGTTTTATCTGAACTGAAATAAAACATCTTACGGTTATTGGACTTAGGTTTAACATAAAAGGGCGTTTATGAATTACTAAATGAATTACCGAAATGTATAATATATTCCCAGCATAAATTATGTATTTAACTTGTAAAGTTTCAGAGGAACAAACCTCTCCCTAACATTGTTCATTGTCCTGGAAGCAAGTTGATTATCTTCCTCCTCACGTAGGTACATCATTAACACATGAAAATGACACGAGAACTGTTGCCTTTAAGAATGTAGTTGAAAAATTACTTTAATTGTTGACACTACATTACTGATGCGGGTTTCTCTTGCAATGAAATTACAATTCCAGGGACAAAAAAAGACTTTTTCCCCCACCTGCCAGTTTTAGACGTTTTTTACTCCTTGTAATAAATGAAATAGTACTTTGTCTCCCATCGGGAGTAAAGTGATTACTTGTCTCTCGGTGAAAAAGAATAACATTGAAATCAATAATTAAAAAATCATTCGCCTTCAAATTTCTAGACAGATATACAAATATGTTGAGGTCCAACGGTTTGCAGGCGCTAACAGTTGGTTTATTGGCAGGAATGATCACAGAAGAATAAAATTGACACAATCATCAGTAAGAACGTCTACAATGAAGTGTGTAAGAATGTTTCAACAGTCAGCTGATCGCTGGTGCATCAATGGTTGCAGCTACTCGGATGCAGGTACTATTTGCAGATCGAAGCAAAATGAATATTATTTGTTTTTAAGTTAGTAAAATATATGTTTAAAGAATGGGTATATATTAATGCAGGTGGGAGAAAAGTATTGCGTGTATTTCAAGAGTAAACTACATTGTCTCCCTCGTGAAACTGTCACCCTCGCAAGCTCGGTTCGCAAACATTTTCACTCGTGAGACAATTTTGTATTCTTTACTCCCTCAACACACAAATAACTAACTATTCTGATAGAACTATGTTTACTCATGTCACCTGTTTTACTTGAAACTTCTATTCTTTTAAGTCTTAAGAAGAAATGTCAATTTTAAGGCCTTCTAGGGCTTTCTCAGCAAGTGTGACCTTCATACATCTTGTGTACTACAAAAACAATTGACCCTGACACCAAGGATAACTCAGTCATTAAAATATCCTCAAAACATTAGGAGTAGTCTCACGAAATATCCTATCGTATCAAATACAGTAACAATATATTAAAATGATAACAACAATAAGTAGAGAAAATGTCTTTTTATTTTGTAGGGGGGTAGTTTATAAAAATTTAAGAGAATATAGAAAAATAAGAAGTTAGGGATCAAAAATTTGATGTATGAATTGATACACACCAATTATCCATTTTTCAAAATTTACAACCGACCTAAAGCTTTAATCACCTATTATGGCTCTAAATCATTCTAGTAACTTTTAACAGACCACTCAATAAACACCGAGACTAATTGGTTGTGATTAGCGTTGTTTACCTTAATTATTCAATTACCGCTAGATGGCAGTAATCAATAACTTGTCAACTTCTAAAGAGTAGATATTACTCGTTTGAAAAGATAATGGAAAATTCGTTTACAATCTGCTCGAAATGTATTGTGTTGAAAACGTTACGGACACCTATGTTATGCAAATATTTCATATAATGGGAACTAAGAAATTACTATACCGGGTTTTTCTAGTCTACATAATAAACCCACAAAGCATTTCGCTCTTTATTTTTAGATATAATTAAAAAATACTCGTGTGGATTTTAAGAAAATCACTAACTATTCATTAACAAGCAGCTTAAAATAACAATATTCTAGTGCAAGCAATCAGCACATAATTAACTATTTTATAAAACTGTATGCAGAGCAGAGCGATATTATGTAGTATCGATACATAAAAATTCATCTGTATATCTATAGGCTTAGCCAAATTAAAATAAGGTCTGTTTAAGCCCTACCTAAGCATTAATTCTTCAAAAAAAATCTTAAATATAAAACAACGAAAGCTCTTTCAAACACCAGGATAAAATGTTTAACCAAGGTGCATCGGTGTCTTACAAAGGAATAAAGTATGAAGTTTTGTGAAACATGAGACACTCTTGAATGTTCTAAGAAATGCAGTGCGTTGCTTCACATGTATGAGTGTTTTGCTGCTCCATTTGCCATTCAAAGTGCAAAACGCAAGTAAAGTGCACGTAGTCTGATATTTTCCGTGACATATGATGGGTACATGTTGCCTCAGCCACCTAACAATCTGATCATTACAAGGTATGTTCAGTCTACAAGTATGTTCAGTCTACAAGGTTCTTACCAGAGACCTTTTTGAGGTATTTTTATCGTTCGTCTGCGTGTGATATTATGAATACAAACACACCTTTGTTCTCCAATTTTCATTTTTAATTATTCTGTTGTTGAACTAGGTAAGATATAGTTTAAAAGTTTTCAAAAATGATATGTTTAAATGTTTGTTTGTACAGATTGTTTAGTCTTGGCCGATTAACCTTGGATGCTTAGAGATTATCACATTCAATAAAATAATATTTGAATAGTTTTTAAATGTTATCAGCATTATTTAATCCATGATTTTTTAAACAATTGTTAAAATGAAATATTATGAAACTAAACAATGTAGTGTCAAAAGCAATAATTGCAGAGTGATAAAAGACGATGGCCTGTAGGAAGTAATCCCCGGCAAATTTCCATTTTTATTAAATTTATGTTAATTTTATTCGTTTGCACTTAAAAACGCATAAGTAGGTTGACGATCACACTTAATGTTTTTCCATCCAAACATTCTTCTATTCTACTAAAATTGTTTTTTGACAATGTATTTGGGCTATTTAAAGTTAATTAATATGTTGTTTTTTTATTTTGTACGTCCGAGTGCTAATATTGATTAAAAAAATAGTTTTGGACTTTGAACGTTCATAATTCATTTGATCAATATTTCATTTTTACTTCTCACTATTTTAACTTATTATTTTAACTACTTTAACTACTCATTTTATTTATTTATTTCACCAATCATTTCAATACAATATAAATTGTCACAAAACACATTTACAGTAATAGGCAACATTTCAAACTTATTTGAAAATTAGAGCTGCTTATAACTTAAATTACGTACATACTTCATTGAAGGCATATACTGTATATCAATAATAACTTATGATTAAACACTTATAGATAACTACGAGAATTATAATAATACAATACCAGGTAATATGATACTATTTATAATTTTACTACCACAATAGAATTAAAAAAAAACACAATCCGATGATTTAAAATACTAACAACCTCAATATCAATTAATAAATAAGAAACATAACAAATTGTAAGTAAATAACAAAACTGTAATCACAGGAATCACAGGTTGGATCTAAAATCATTTCACAAAATATTTTCGAGCTAAAAATATAAAAAATCAACACACATTTTCATGCTGTTGAAGGAAATTTGAGGGCACACACTTCAGATTATGCCCATTTAAAGGCACCACAAAACACTTACGCACTGTCACTGAATGATCTTTAACAAGGGAGTGGCCCTCTAAAGGCACCGCGAAAGCAAATCTACTCACTGCTCAAAAAGATCCACTACATACTCGGGGATCAGTGACCTGATGTTCGGGTCTTGTAACATCAGGCAATCGTAATCATGCAATCACCTGATTACGATCAGGCAATCGTCTGATTGCTTTATCATCAAGCAATCGTGTATTTTCGTAGGCAATCATTGAAATGATTCGTATAAATACATTAAGGGCTGGTTGGTGTAAAGGTTATAATGCCCGCCTACAAACTTGTAGGTAGCCGGATCGATCCCGAGAAAAGTTAGTAGCTTTTTGAAGGGTTGTTTCTGGAGCCAGCTGCCATTGGTTGTTGGGCTATTAATTAACAATCCTTTCTAAGGAACCTTAGTCAGTAACAAGGCTACAAGATCGCGCCACTTTTATCAGATCATCACACTCATTCTTCACTCATATTCAGGGTAATGTCCTCCATGAGGTACCTGTCGTATTAAGATTGATTAAACAATGATAAGAGGACTCTGTTACTTCAAGTCTTGGATTAAAAATATCTTTCAAAAAACGTTATAAACAAATTACTAATATCAAATCGGATTTAAATGCCAATTATTATTTATTTTTGCACGAAAGTTAATCAGTCTACGAAATGATTGGAATCTAGAAATTGAGGCTTTAAACTTATCTTGCTTTATGACGGATGAGATATATTTCAGATTATACCGTTTACGAGCCATATGACATGGAGATCCCACTTGTAGGTTGACTAACATTGTAGGTTGATATATGTTCTGCAGTTTGACAGGCCTAACCTACGATTCTCATTTCCTCTTTTAATTCAGATAAACTGAATGGCTTAAGCTTAAGGTAGTCAGATGTTTTAGTTTCATTTTATCTATAACGTGTTTGCTCAGTCACTTTTAGGTGTTAGATGTTTATCGAGTTTAGATCGGTATTACAGAGGATGAAGTTATTACCTTTCCTGAGTTTGAACTGAGATTGGCAGTTTTTATTTCTGTTATACGTTTTTATTTTTCAAAGTGCACAGATAAGATTGTTACACATTTGAGCAATTCTTATAGTATTTTAATTTTCATAGCAGATCTAAAAAACCTTTGAAATATACATTAATATTACTTTTTCTTCATACTAACACAGAAACATCTATTTTCAGTTCCATTTTGTTGGCTCGAAAGTTACCCATTGCCGGCCTAGGGCGGATGAACTCTTATTCGGCCTAGGCCGGAAAGAACGGAAGTAAACATTCAGCTAATTTACAGAAAAACCGACATTTCATGCTTGTTTATTGGTGGTTTATTGGTTTATATTTAGAGGAATGTAGTGGCAGCACTGCATCCGTAGCAAATGTTTTTCTGTTTGTTATAGGTTAGTTTTGAAGGATTGAGAAACCTATGTTTATGTTAGGACTACGTTATGATTGAAAGTATGTTTTTTTCTGCGTAGTATGATGAAAAATATCGTACGTTACACGGCCGGGAAGTTTGCCGTACTCGCATGAAAATCCCGCACTCGCTCTCGCTCGCGCGGGAATTATCATGCTCGTCCGGCAAAACAGTACTTCCCGGCCTATTAACGCAATATACTATTTCGACTAAATATATAAACATCAACTGAATTTGAATGATTTTAGAAGTGTATTAGACTGAGTCGTACCTTCCTTACTACATTGAAAGGGATTTAAAAAAAAGATGGATGTAAAAACGTATTGAAATGAAACAATCCCGAGCTGGCGTCAGCTGCTCAGCTGTCCTACGGCAATGTTCCCATTGTTGCAGGGCGGGTACTTGTACAGCTGGGTTGGGGCAACCCCTCCTTCATAACTCATTTTCATTTTTTCACTCTGATTTTTTCATAAGCTGAATTTCATCGGAATCTGAATTTTTGTCGTCCTGAGAGTTCATCATAAGAAGCTTCCGTCATTTTGTTACTTGGGATTTTTACTATGGTTACAAAATATTAAGTTATTATTTTTAAATTGAAGTCTTGAAATAATGGGTTATCACTTGGGTTTTCGAATTTCTCGGATAATTTTATTTTCTGTATTTTATTAATGCAAAGGAATATTCTGGCACGGAAAAGTAATTACACAAAATGCCTTTACATAGATTGCAAAACCTTTTATTATTTATTTGTATTGCTTATGTTTGTTCTGTTTAAGCCGAGGTCTTGTGTTTTGAATATTTCTTGACTATAAAAAAAACATCAAAAATATAATCATCGGCATGGATAGTGAAATAAAAATTGAATTGTTGTTAAACTATTTTGCCTAATTTTTCCTAGAGTATCATGGAAGATAATCATAAAAATGAAATATATCTCTTCTTTTTGTTTAAAAGAAAATCAAATGAATGAATAATAAACCTTATCTATGAAATCTAATTGCATCAGAATAATAATTTGAGCCAGAATAATCAGAATAATCAACAGTAGAGTTAGGATTTTTAAAATCAATAAACCGAAAATTACATACGTTTGCACCTTAAGGACAACAAAGAAAAAATGTAAATGGAGATGGAAGGGGGAGGAGATATAAAGTAAATGAATCATATGAAGCCAAAAGACAAAGGGAAGCCAGATAACTTTGTTTTGGAATCTCCATTTTTTCGTTATTTACTCCCGTATGTTCTGCTGTTTGTTTTCAAAAACAATTATCTTGTTTTTATTCTTCTTGATGTTTTCTATGAGTAAAATATGTGTAAACAAATTTAAAGTAAAAACTGCATATTGAAAAACCAACATTTGTTACTAATACGGAGTTAATATGCATAAATAGAACAAAAATATAGTGAAATCTCCTTAAAACGAAGTGTCATGGACACCTGAGTAAATATCTTATTTCACAATTTAATTTGCGTTTATACAACTAAATAAATCAAAATGTTTAAGGAAAATCTGAGAAAAATAAATCATCTCTATCAAATCCAACTAATCTGAGTTTACAAAAATGTTAAATCATATTAAAAATCCATAATAAATAGTTCCCATTTAATAAACTAACTAAGATCAATCAATGTATCACAGTTACATCTTACAATAGTTTTCCGAGGAAATAGAGAAAAGAAAAATGCATATTTAGTATGCTGTTATTAAGTTTCATAAAAATCTCTTATTTTATATTGTTTCTCTTTCTGTTCTATAAGATTTTTATTCCATATTTTGAAGCAATATCTCTGGGTGTGATTGCCGTTATAAAAAATAATCCAAAATATGGAGCAGGCATTTCTATCAATGCTGCAGTAGGAGGGAAGGAAGATGCCGCGTTGTGGAGTGTAGCTATTGCAGCTGACTTATCTGACATTCCAGGTGGAGTGGCGATATTTGTGGTGGAAACAAGTCTCTGATGTTTTGTGGTCATTTCAATTATTAATATAACTTTTAAACGTTTCAATATCTATAAATATAACATAAAATTATATCTAACAATATATATAATAGTTTTCTCTTTCTATATATTTTTTAATCATAAAACATTTTCGCTCTTCCATTTAATTTGTTTTTTATATTTGCTATTTGTAGGGAGTATTATTGAATCAACCATTAATCGAAATGTTTTACTAAGGCAAACTTTTTGATAATTTTTAATCTATAAAAGTTTTTGAGGTAGATTATTACTCTATTCACAACCTAGCTTCATTCATATTTTGTAAAAAACTAAATTTCACTTGGATTAAAAATACACGTTTTAACATAGACGATAATTTAGTTAATTATTATTAGCATATATTTTACATAAAATCGTTTTTGTACAATGTAAAACAAGGCTCAATTAATAAGAGCAAAGTTAACTTTACCTTTATTATTTATAATATTCATCATATATTTATTTACCGCAACCACGTAAGTGGGCATTATAAATGCATCGATAGAGATTGTAGAAGGATTTTCCCCGTCAACCCTTATAATAGATTAAACTGGCCAAGAAATGTAATTACCTTCTCTAACACATGGCCAATTAACAACTCATTTTCTGGGAAACCTCTTTGCTGAAAACCACTTGATTGGGAAATGTGCCTTCTGAAACTAAATTAAACGCCTAAACTAAATTTAATTAGGCTTAATTTCCTCAATAGTTAAATTATGTTTTCATCAATGTTGCTGGAACTTCTTCCGTAGCATTGAAGAGAAAGAATACTTGTTTGTAATATAAAGTAATTAACTATATTATAAAAGATTTTAGTAATTTAATATTTAAACGAATATTGTTTTGTTGACTAAAGCAATTATTTTAAGTAATTAAATATTATAGAATGTACCTGGAGTCTGAGCTTTGCTCGGAGAAAATAAAACCAACCTGAATATATGAACCAGCTGTTATTGAAAAATTTGTCTATAACGACAACAGGGCCACTTCAGAGTGCTGCAGGTCAAAAACCGGATTTTCCTTGTCTTGTGACCAACTTTACTCAATCCCTTGGGGCCAAAACCCCCATATAAAGATAAATACCATTAAAAATTATTATTAATATCATAAACTATTTTATTAACATTATAAATCTCACATAAGGTAGCATAGCTTTTGAGAAAGAGTACTATGTTGATTATGGTCATAAATATTACTTTTCATCATAATAATATCACGTTGACCACAATCACTAGCCTGAAAATTATTAAAATAATGAACACTTTATCTACAATATCCCAAAATTGTACACCAACCGTACCACCGAGCTGAACAGTATCATTCTGGTTGGTGATATTGTTTTTTTAATAATGTACGTACTATGTACGTTTTATTTTTTAAATACGCAAAGTACTATTTAAAAATAATACTTTGCGTGATTATTTTTAACGCTTTTATCAAATATTGTGATACAAGATATAATCAATAGCTTGAAATAAAAATACTTGGAGTCGGCTCGGCGACCGGGAATATTGTTGTGTGGCTGTTTGACATTTGCCGCCAGACGTTCCGGTGAAGTGGGGGCGGTAAAAGAGGCTTGGGGCCTTCACTGGCTCTCATACTCCAAAAACTACCACAAATATGATGATTTGTCATTACCATTTTCTAGTTCAGTATGTTTCTGCTCATTATTAACGAAAGGATTAATTATATCCAAATAGTGATTCTTTCTATTATATTCATGTGAAATATAATTGAGTGAGAAATATAATTCATGTTCAATTTATGACTAATTTGCAATACATGTAATTTTTGTAATCAGATTTAGATTTTTAAAATAACAGAAGAGGTAAATATAAAATTCACGTTACTTTATAAGTAATTAGCCAGAACAAACAAACGTTGTCATGTCTTTGACAACCAAAGATCACCCATTGAAGCAAAAATGTTATTAGCTTTGATGTAACATCATTTTTAAAATAAGGTTAATATGGGGACCCTTTGGGTCTCTGGGGAACAAAATAAATGGCTTAATAATCTTCTTCGGGAATTTTTTCATGGCAAAAGGTCCAACGGTATCCTAGTCCACCAATTTCACATAATAGAATCTTTTTTCTACCAGCATCCTCTTTTATAAATATAGATCTATTTATAATATGTTTTCCTGTCTTCACATCTTAGCTCAGAAGAACTTAATGCTCGCTTAGAATCCTACACTAGAACAAAAGCACGTCTAGCCAGGGCCCGGTTAACAGTACATGGAGGCATTCTTTCGTGGTTGCGGCACTATGACATAGCGAAACCCCTTTTATGATTGACAAGATTTAATCTCGGGCTCCAAAAGGCTTCAAATTATGTTAAAGTATCAATGAAATTCTAAAAACTTATTTCAGTATGTAAATGTATTCTATTGAATTTTTCCAGCATATATTACACATAATACAGATAACATCACATTATCAGAATAATTAATAATTACAGATGTGTCTTCTTGGTACAATTCCAAATGAAGCATGCACCACCGACTGAAGCCTGACTTGACCGTAGTTTGCCAATTAATTCTCTGTCTTGGTCCATTTAACCTCTCATTTTAACAAATTAAAATTTAAAATCAACAACAATACCTGTGCATGCCAAACAGTTTTTAAAAATAGTAGATTAATGTAAGTTTTGACTTTAATATAATGAAATTAAATGAAAGTCAAGCCATTCCTTGCCCTAGTTTTGATTTAAATTTTTTTTTAAATGTATTTATATAATGAGTTATTAACTTATGTATTCATATAATAGAGACTTTTATTTATTAGATCCCGAAACAACCATACTCATTTTTAAAATATTTCTCAAAACGGTTAAAAAATCGCTACTCCTTAATTTAATTTTAAAGCAACCAGTAAAAATTCAATTTAATCGTTAGCCCTTGAATATTGTTAGTTAAAATATGCAATTTTAATATTGCCTTCCTTATGTGGATTTCCCTAAAACATGCTCAATCTTGTATCAATCAAGTGCTTATGGAATGGCTAATTTTACAATAAATTTAAACTTTTTGAAAGCATTTCTTTTATAAATCAGTTTAAAAAAAATGTACGTCTATTAGTAGTCTTCCTTTTCCTCTGGGAAAATTACAAAAATTTCTATCTGTTAAAGGCTAAAAAATGTTTGGTCGCAAATAAATACGTATTCAAAATAATAGTGCAAAACGTTACCTAGTAAACTAATATTACTTTGAGGTTTATCTCAGGTTCAAACTGTTTTGCTCTACCAATCCCAACCAGTGATTGAGATTGAGCCCCAATCAGCTTGATCGGTGGGCAAAGTTGGACAGCCGTTTGGGGAAATACGTCATTTTTTGCGTATATGTTCTTATGTACTGGTTATTAATATATCAACGTCAGTGTAGTTGGGTTAAGTTTTGTTTAGTTTTTTCAGTATTGTTCGTAAACATTACTGAAAAATTTAATGTTTCTTTTATTCTGGCATTATAAAAGCGTCTTAAATACCTGAATAAGAAACGTTAAAGTATAACTAAACCTTATTTAGCTACACAAAAAATACATAAACATGAACAAGTTAAAATTAAGTATTTTTAGTAAGAGAATTCCGGATTTCGTAGTTCAGTTCATTTTTGTAGTTCAGTTCATTTTTGTAGTTTTAGCGAATTTCCTTAAAGGAATAAGCTATTACCGTAGGTCTCATGGTAAGACCTAAGCCCGAGACCATGTTAACTTTTCATTTTGGGGCCCCCAGAAGCAAAAAACACTATTCGTTTGAATTTATATATATATATCTATATATCTATATATCTATATATCTATCTATCTATCTATATATATATATATGTCTGTTAACACGATAGCGGCCATAAATATGGTCTGATCTTAATGAAATTTGGTACAGACGTGTAGAGTGGTAATCGCTCGGACGAGTTCGTGAACCAGCCCGATCGGACCACCGGAAGGGGGGGTAAAGGGGGGTAAACCCCCCAAAAATGGGTTTTTTGCATAGAAAATTTAAAATTATCCAATTTTTGCTAGCATTATTGAATTCAGCTAAAAAAAAACAAACAATTTAGTATCTTGAATCACTGCTCTATGTCCATTGGTTTCCGAGATATTGAAAGTGGTAAACACAGTACGTTGTCCCAATGTTAACCTTATGGGAAATAAAGAAAATTCTATATCTCGCTTATTTCTCAACATATCTTGATAAAACTTGGTAAATGGCTTCTTCTAGTTCAGATCAACTAAATATTGAATTAAAACCACCCAGTTTTAATATACCCGTAGCAGCAAACCTGCATACTCATTCCCCATGTTATTTTTATGGAACTTACAAAAACATGTTGAATCTCGGTATGTTGGATTGAAATATGTTGTTTTGCATTTGGAATTCGCTGAGTATGCAGGTCTGCTGCAACGGAGGTATTTTTTTTTAATAAACTCAAAACTAAGGTCCTATTCTTGTTCAGGCTTGAGTTTGAAATTAGTAAATAGTGTTTGGGGGCTTTAAATTCTGAAATCCAAAAGTTTATGTTGCGTTTGACTTCGGTAATATTGGTTAGCCCTAAGAGAAAGTTACTACCCATTTTTAAACAAATTCTCTAACCCATATTTAAAGATATTATATTTTGTTATAAATAAACACAGCGTACCTTACTGTTGGAAGGCAAATCTATTTCATAATTAGCTATGTCTTTAAAACTCTGATGCAATAATCTAATTTAGCTTTTATAGAGGGGAGCGGGTGTTAGGCCTATTGTTTGGATTGGCTTTTCGGCAAACACAGCTTGTCGTGGCGGCGTCACAGCGGGAAACAACAAATACAACCGAGCTCATGAGTGCAGTGTTGTAAGACAACACCATAACTTAAATCTGAGGAAAATAACATGTAAATTAGGAAATGGTGCATTTAAATAAAAAATATATATATTTGCAAAATCGCTTGCTGCAATTTGTAAGCGTAATTGTAAAACATTCGTTACTACAAATTTAATATGAAGCCTGAAGACATATTACATCTATTAACAAACATTTCAACTATGTGGTACCATTAACTACATATACAGGTTTGATTGACTATGAGAAAATATAGGGAGTAATAAATAATTTCGTTGGGTAATTATTTATGTCCACCCGCTATTGCAGGATGTGATAATGCGAACTTGTTTGTACACTTGACTAATTGTGTCTAATACTTCCCCAGAGCAGTTTGGTCGCTGAGACACGAAAGTCTGTTACAGGACCGAGTTGAGCGGTGGTATCACGCAATGCGACCACGTGGACGGTGGACGTTAGGTTGATGTAACTATAGTCCGTGTCAAATGATATGGCCCAGACTGTCCATAAGTTCAAAGCTAGATTTATCATTGATGTTAAGGGTGGGCTAGGCCAGGGTATTTTACTCAGGCTACAAAGTGACTTTTAGTAATGAACTTTAAAATAAAACTCGTTGGCATATATAAAGTTGCGAGGTTCGAAATTACTAAAACAGCTTCTTCTTTCTCTCTGCAACAGATATTATCGACAGCTGTTTCAGTAATTCCAAATCTCAAAACTCTTTATTTTATTTTTTTAGTGGAATAATAATTTAGAAAAATCAAATCGTACAAAACAGAAAACATTAATTCTTGATCAAATTTGTTTTAAGTTGTAAAATTCTTGTTAAGGCTATTGTGTTCATTTGATATATTATGTTTTCTATTTACCTGTCCAAATCAACTGTCAAAAAGAAATATTGTGTTTATTTGATAATTGTTGATAGATCAGGTGTTTCATTCTTGAGTTGGTTTTATGTTTATGAAATGAAAGAAATAAGTTTTGTTAATTTTCTGATTGAATTATACTTTTACCGGCCACCCACAAGTTTATGTATTTTTAATAGTTTAAATATAAAATCTATGATGGAATGGATGCTTGAAGCACATCAACTTAGCCCAAGTAGTTTAGATATTTTCCTTACGAGCAGTAAAAACACAATGGCTACATAGATTAACATAAAATAAAACTCCTCTACTACTCTTACAGGCTGGGTTTGCGCTAAACGCCTGTGTTTAATCCATTCATTCAGCGTTAAAATACCAAAACATAGACTACGATTACGTAAATATTCTATTCTAGTGTACTATTCATTTGTTTACACAATTGAAGAAAGTCATTTGTCTACTTAAGTAATTCAGGTTGAATTTTACTGCCCTGGATAATTGATGAAAATCATAAACATTCTGAATAATGCAAAGATGACTCTAACCATTTCCTTTGGTTTATTTATTTCTCCTTCACTGAGACCAACGGTAACACTGGCCTCACGGGAAACTTATGAGGCCAGTGTATACACATAAGTTTTTCATTCAAGGCTTGAGTAAGATTTCCAATTCTCATCAGCTAGAGAGCTACAAGAGGTATTATGTGGGCGGCGATAAGATTCCGATTTAAATGGAAATGTGACTTTGTTAGAGAAGGATTCTCAAGGGAGTTCTCCTCTTAACCGTTATTTGAGAGTGAAATAAATCACAAACTTAAATTTTGGCTTACGTGTTTGTAAAGAATACACTGACAATTTTTATGAAAACAACATTAATCTTGTAACATTTCAAATCTCATAAAACACCTAATTGTCAAAATTTGTTGTTAACACATCATTGTAAAGTCCTACTATACTTGAAATAAAAGTATCAGTATTCAAATAATAACATTTAAATTATTAAAGGTCGAATTAATCTCAAATAAACTGTCTAATAATTGTTGCCATCGATGATTCTGCCTCCATTTATACGTCAAAAAATTCCATTTCAATAATATTCTGGTGATTTACCTGCAGAATCATATTTACCCATTTTTGTTGTTTTCTATAACAAAGTAAAATTTCTTGAAAAAATAACTTAACTTTGAAGGGGTTTAGGAGTCTCCCCTATAAATAAGTCCTAAAAATTCTACTAGATTTTTTTTTTTCAAATGGAGAGCCATTACAACTTTAGAAAGGTACAAATTACATTTAGATAACACCCGAGATGATTTCGAACAAAATTTTATGGGGAATATTGCATGAGCCAATAACAAAACCCGAGCAAAATACTACTTTGTGGAACTGGAGTTTAGTGGTTTACATGCGACTTTACACAAATCCACTTACAAATCAAATGGACCGAAACCAAAACTGTTGGTAAAAGAAAATTTAAAGGGCGCACTCGAGTGAAAGTTACGTTGGAAGAAAGTTTTAATTTCCTCAGTAAATGGTAGCGGGCACGCTACAGCTTAGCACGACACTCACTTAATTCAACCGCATGAAAACCCACCTGCTGCTAATTTGTCCCAGAGAATAGGAGAGGGCGAATAAACTGCGACCTTTTGTTCTAATGACTTGTCATCTTGGTTTAATACTTGAAAACAAAGCGTTAATTTTAATTTTAATTTAACCCAAGAAACTTTAAGAAAACTTTAAAAAATAATTTATCAACCAACAAGCGTATATTATTTTTTATAGGTTGTTAAAATTTTTGTCGACCTATATTTAATCCATGTTATCCCTAAATTACACAAATAGATTCATGTCCCACATTAATAATACAAAATCAATACGATTAATTTTAAAATGAGAAAATAGGTGGTTATACGGTCAAACAGTCGTGTTTACTCAAAATTAACTACAAAACATATTTCGCTTGCCAATGAAAAAAGAAAACGATAACGATCAGATATAACTTTTACTCAACATTAATATAAATTTATAGAAGTTATCAGATATAATTAAATTTTAAAGCCATAGAAGAGAAACAATTGGTCACACCCATAAGCACTTATGGATGAAGAAAATAGTTCTCCATAAGAGCATAGTATTTGAAAGTAGTTCTTTATCATTTATCAAGTCCACCCCTCTCTTATTGGTCGCAAAATTAATAAATACTTAGGGGCCCCATGCGCAAATTGCGCATTTTAACTTTATTTCCGTTTGTAAGAAACTCACCTACGATTAGAAGATATTGCATGGCCTTAAACCCACCGTTATTAATCAAGTAAATCTTTCAAGTTAAATTTAAAGGATTCACCTAAATAAATAAAAGCTTACCTAAACAAAACACAAACAATGTTCATCACACTATGGATTTTAATTTGTCTTCTGGCAAAACAGTAATATCCCCGAAGTTTTTCTTCGCGTATTCATACCCTAACATCATTGCAAGTCGCTGCAAGTAGATATAGGTGATGCAATGTCTCTAGTATTTCGGCGGTTCTCGGTTCTCATCGAAGGTATATGTTTTTCCCAAATCTCATTGACTCGGTTTTCTATTTGCCTCTCTCTCTTCAATTAGGTTACAATTAAAAAATGTTTATTTAAGAATTATTTTCCATCAAATATATTACATCTCGTTTAAAGTTTGACGCAGATAATTTATTTTTGTTTACAATCTGACTTATATAGGTTAAAAATCCATCTGAAGGTAATCAGCTGTTAAATTACAATCACATTTTAAAACCGTTAAAACGCAAGTTGGTCAGCGCTGGAGCGTTGAAAGCGCCCTCTAGAAATAAATCAAAGGCTTGGGGGTTGAAGCCGTTAAAGAATTGGTCATTTTAATTATCAGTCGCAGGTGCGCTACATTATAAGCTTTAAAATGACACCTCAACCGTAAAAATCGTTTAAGTAGGACGGCTGGAAAAGGGATCTAACAGAAAAAACCCTTATTGTATTAAGTATATAGAATTATTGTTCTACAATAATAATGAGGAATATTTTCATGAATAGTTAATAACATATCCCAAAATCCCAAAAATCAATCAAAATCACTTTATTAACAAAACCTTAAGATTTGTAATCGCGTCTCAATTTTATGTTTTCGTGTTTTTAAGTGATCAGCCTTTTTTCCCTACCCTTGAATGATATTTCACTTGTACAGATCGAGTCAAAAGGTGTGGCCCGGGCCGTTTAAAGCCCAATGCTAATGTTAACATAAGTAATATGTGCCGGGCTGGGCCAAACCATTTGCCTTGACCATTAGCCACGTGGTGTGCATGAGGACGTTTGGGTTTGTGACGAAGAGCCAGAACATCAACGATCGACCTCGGAAACATGTGGCATAGTACAACTTTATCACACTAGCTAGACAAGCAATCAGTAATATTACGGTTTGGAATCTCAGTAACAAGTCTAGATCATCGATGTAAATAAATACAAGTGGATAGCGCGCTCCCCGTAAGGCTCGTGTAGTGATTTCCGAGCCAACACAGCTGTGCGTTGGGGTTGCAGCCGGGCCGAATTGAAGGGGCGTTGGGGGAAAAAGTGCGAAACTGTATTGTTAACCGTATTGAAACCGCACGGATTTAGGAGCTGTTTAATGCGTAAAGCTTGCTATGATAGATGAATTACTAACTGTTAAGTAATTACCATTAATATTTATCTAGACAGTCAGTACAAGTTGGCCGGCAAAAGATGCGTTCCCCCATCGCCCTTGCAAAACCTTAAACGCAACCACTGCTGGCGGCTCGCGTTGCGGGGTCTGAGTTACCCTAGAGTACTTATTTACATCGATAGTCTAGATTGATGTTCGCTGTGCTTTTAATTGTTTCACGATCAATGTATTGTAAAATTGTTTTGACGATTAATTATTATATTTGGCTTCTAAATTAATTTATCTTTCTAAATTTTTTTTCGTTGTGAAATATTATTACCAACGAAAAATAAATAGTGTTACTAATAATCTCCTTTAAATCTTAAAACCAATATTAAAGCTCACATGACTTATCTCAGTAAAAAAATAGACGGTCGAAAAAGGGGTTTGTTTACCATTACCTCTAAAAGGTAATTCACTGATTCATTTAGTTCTTAAATCGTGTTCTGCCTGCAAACGTACGCACTAGAATTACAACTACGGCGAGTAAAAATCTAGGAACGTAAAGAAAGTATGGATAACACCGTGTTGTTATTGACCACCTGCTCCCATTGAACAAAGAAAACTAAACATTAAACGGGAGCAAAAGTTATCTCGAAACGCCACGTCAAAATACGTTGGTTTTGCCACACAATATCTGCCACTCCAGGCCAAGCTGAAATGTCAGATAAGTCAGGTGCAACAATACGCCGCAACAATACATCCGCACAATACGGCGGCGTCTTCCTTCCTTCCTGCTGCCAGTTGCTCTGTCCGTCTGTGTCGCCCTCTGTGTTAGACAATAGACTTGCTTCTGCTTCACCACCTGAAATGTCGGGAAACTGAAAAACGAGCGACCAAAATTTGACTTAAAAATGTATACAGTAGAAACTTGATCAAGTGTTTCGATTGAAACATCTGCTGATGAGTGGTAGGTGAAAGTTTATCAGCACTTTTGGCAATTATCAAAGACCATTTAAATATAACATAAATATATATATTTTTCTAAATTACATTGCTTTAGCTAGTTGGGGTTATTTCCAATCATTACTTTTTCAAGTAGTAGGTCTCTGTATAGCTTGAATCTGTCGCTGCCTATATACTTATTTAATTGCTTAAATGCTTGTTTTTATTTTCTTGTAATCAAGACTCCTTTCACAGTTTTGAACCGATTTTGTAATTTTAAAGTCGTATCAAAGAGCTTGGTGTAAGACTTTAAAGCAAGTCAAATTCAAAGAAAAGAGGTCTAAGATGCCTTTAAACTGTTTTATTCACCGTAAACATTTAAGATGGAAAATATAAATTCAAATTATTGGCTGATTGTAATCAGAAATTAGTCAGATAAAAAATTATAAAACTTAAAAGCTGCCAACCAGCTTATTATTAGCTTTGTTTATTATAGGCGTGTCCTCAAATGAACAATATAAATACCTTTGCTGGTGTTTCTATTTTATATTAATTAAAACTATCCTTTGAAAGATTAAATTGGAAGGAACATATAACAAACCTGAAAAATAAAATTAGTAACACGGTTGGATTGTTTTATTTTATTCGAGGAATGTGCAAAGAAGATTTGTTGAGATCACTGTACCTTTCATTAGTACATAGTAGGTTAGAATACGGAATAGTGTCTTGGGGAGGTACATATGTCACAAATCTTAAAGCAATTTTTACTATACAAAAGCATTTCATGAGAATGATTAAAAGAAAAAACCGTTTTGAGAAATCATTTCCAATTTAATTGTCCACCGAAAATACTACCATTAAGATAGTTATATGTTTATAAGGTTCTGAAATTTTTTCATGAAAGAAGCAAAAATTGTCGAGAAAATAATGGCTATAAAATAAAGCTTCGTAGTTGGAGGAATATTGTTGTACCGAGACCAGCCAATACGTATTTTACTAAATCCTACAACTTTTTAGCACCAAGAATTTATAATAAATAACCGAACACCATAAAGGAATCTTTAAATATAAAAATTTACTTAAAAAAGCTAAAACCATGGCTATTTGATATACAAAATATTGAGGAGCTACTATTTAATATAATGTCATAAATAATTTCCTTAATTTGTTGCAAACATTCCTTTTAACATTGTGCCACAGATTTTTGTTTTTGTTTGATTTTTTATGTTTTTTGTTCTTATTGATCACTTTGTCACTTGTTTTCTTTTCAGTAGTTTTTATTTTGTATTTATTGTTTCTCTTTGTGTATTATAGATGTTTTTGTAAAGGCTTTATTCAAAATATATTTGTCAATATATTATATTTGTTCATCATGATGAAGTTAATATCAGTAATTTGGAAGATGCATTTTACTTACTAGTTTGTTTATTTTGTTATATATTTAGTTTATATGTAGTTTGTAATAGAAAAAATTTTAGGTCACATTATTGCCATTTGTTTTTATTTTATATTGTTAAATATTAATAAAGCCTCCAAACAGGCCAAGCCTTGGAGGAAAGTGATATTTCTCAGTTGCACGTAGAAAGGTCACAGCTTGGTGTCTTATGTTTGATTTTTTTCATGATATATTTAAACCTGTACCTTTGGCCCATTTGTATTTATATTTGAATTGATATGGAGAAATTGTATTGCTGTACGTGTGATTTGAGAAATAAACTTTTTTCTTTCTTTCTTTTTCTCTTTGTTTCTTTTAATAGTAGAGCGATGTTGTCCAATGAATTAGCCCTCTGATATCAACCGTTATCAACAATGCATTATTGCTGATGAACGACCACGGTAATATAAAGTCCTTGTCATAATATTTTCATAAAAAGTATACTGTATAAGGTTGTTAAAGTGCAAATTATTATAAAAAGGTTATAGGCTTAAAAAGATGAATGGAACAGTCAAGGTAGATTTGATAAACTACGTGTCAGTAAGAACATTTATCAACAAGAACTGTTAACTTTCAGAAATGTAACACTCTCACACTTGTTATATTTTGATACCTATTAAATCAGGTGGCATTCATTTCAAAGAAAATGCTTCAAAATTATAAAAATATGACAAATTACAATAAATAATTCAAATAAAAAATAAACAGTATCATCTAACGTATTTATAAAAACTTTCGGAATAAGAAATAAAATAGATTATTTATATTTTCCTCAATAAAATAACAACCCCGATAAGGTGAATATCTTCGTCTCAAGTCACGTCAGGGGATGAACACCTCAAAACGATCCGGTGCTGGAAATCAATTTATGGCATTGTCTTTCATTATGAAACCTTCTGAAATACCTCTTGACTCATAGATTAGATATGAACTTATTTTTAAATATCAGTATCCTCTTAAGAGCCAATTTACTTTCTTAAAAATAGTTTCTTGAGATTACCATAATCAACGATTTGAAAAGTGACTTATTGTAAATTTTAACGTAATAAAACGTAATATTTTTGCAGTTTATCAAGAAAATTAAATAATTTCAAACAATCATTTCTTATAGCCTACGAAAGCTCTGAAAAACGTAAAAGCTTCCTGAGAAACAATGAAAGTTTTTAGGCGACAACCGAATCCAATATAGAACAATACATCAACAGGCAACACACGGGCGGCTCTAAATCCACTGTAACCCTGACAGAACAAATCAGTGGAAACACCAGCGGCCAGGAAACTTATATTACATCTGTCTTTTAATTGAAGATTATTAAAACTATCAAGGCTATTCATAATTGGTTTAGTGAAAGCTATGAAATTTATCTGCTATATTATTTTATAACAAGAATTTAAATGTGTTTAAAGAAATTAGCTTATAATATAATACGTAAGTTGATTGAGGAACATATTAAATACTTACACTGTACTTAAAACAGAAATATATTTTTCATCTTAATGACTCAGAAACATTTGTTTTCTGTATCTTTTTGTTGGCTTGACAGGTACCCATTGCCGTACCAGCCCATTAAAAAAGGTTTTTCGTACTGCGATTACAGGAAACGGAAGAAAATAATCAGCTGATTTGCAGCAAACCGACGTTTCATGCATGTTTATTGGTTACTTTTTAGACGAATGTAGTGGGTGCAGCACTGGCAGTACAAATAAATGTTTGTTTGGTTTATTATAGGCAAGGTTTGATGATTGAGAAACCTTTTGGTTTATGCAAGGAATACGTTATGATTAAAACTTACTGAGTAATATGATGAAAAGTATCGTACTTTACACGGCCAGTTAGGTTTACCGTACTCGCATGAAAATACCGCACTCGCTTCCGCTGGCACGGGAACTACCCGTGCCAGCGGAACGCGGTGCCCGTGTGTTCTTGTCCGTAACAGTACTTTCCGGACTAGTGACGTAGTATACAATTGGTGTGTCAGCAACAGATCTCGGTAAGGATTGTTGCAGATTCCGATAAGCACAGGAGTAAGGCAAGACTGAACAGCTCCTCTTTTCATTCATTTCTAACAACTCCCCTCTCCTCCCCCTTTCATCCCTCCCCCCCAATATTCTTCCTTTATGCCCCCGAATATCACTCGGTTCTCGCCGTGTTTATTGCAGACTCAGAGTTCCAATATCAAACAATATCCTGCTCTCCTCGCCGCTCTCTTTGTTGTATGAGACGAATATTGACGGAGGCTCGATAAAAGTGTCTGACGTGTTTATATGTTGTTGTTTATGCAACCGAAAATCGTCTCTAAGAAGAACATTAATGAAAAATGTTTAATCATATAAAAATGATATGGACACATAAAACTAGTAATATAATTTCAAAGTATAACAAGTACAGTTTTTAATTTTCGTGTATGCCGTGACGTTTAAAAATGTTGTTACATCAAATATGAATTTTGAACCAAAATTTTATTGTATTAGGTCTAAAATTATAAGTTGAAGATTTTAAAAGGGGAAAACAAACTAAACAAAAAAAAACATTTTCGAAAAAATATCGCTGTTGATTGAAAGCAATGACGTTTCACGGCTGCATGACTACGATGAAGTAATTACTCTCCAATGATTCCGAGCACGTAATTCTTAGAAACAACCAGCCCTCTGGGAGCCTTGCGACAAATTGAGCATGAAACTGTAGTGGTAATTACTTACTTTATAGTTCCATAGTTATTAGTTGCAAACTATCACAATGTCATTGGGATAAAATTTTCCATCATAATATATTTTTATATGAATTTTTTTGTTACATTAATATTTGATTATTGTAGGAGAGAATCCACCTCACATGTGGAGAGGCATAATTATGCGGAAGTTCATTGCCGTCATGGATTTTGAGTAAACAGTGCCAGCAGTGTTTACATACTCGGTGTTGGTCGGCAGAACATATGGGGAGACGACAAACTCGAATGGTTTTATACGTGTTATGCATTGTTTCATAGCAATTGTAACATGCAAAGACAAAGTGTAGAGGACGAGAGCCCTTTATGTTAGGAGAAAACGAAATTAAAGAAAAAATACTCTAAAATACATTATGGGGCATTTCGATACTTGTGTGACATGTAAAAAAGTGGAAATGAAGGTTATACTTGGTTGCTTGGTTTACAGTGTGAAACGCAAAATTGAGTCTGAGTAGCGGGCCAAATAACATATATCAATAGACTCAAAAATATCATTATAGGCCTATAAGTAACCTGCTTGCACAAATATACATAAACAATTTCACTTGCTTGCACAAATAAAAATAAACAATTTCACTTTATTTAAGTTACACAAATGTATACACATATGACCTAATTAGATATTCTTTGAGTGATCACAAATTGTTTTGTGTAAGTTTTTGGTTAGTAGGCTAGTTATTTATTAGAGTACCCTAATTTGTTGCTGTTGTTTTTGTTGTATTAGAGTAGGTAGATATGTTTCGGCAATAGTTCTATTCATCATAATTTTATTTTGGACTGCAGAACAATTATTTAGTCGAACAACGCCCACCTGTGCCTGGATCTAAATTGTTTTCTTGGTAGTTAATAATGGTAGAATTTAAGACCTCGCTGTTAAGCTAGGCTTAGTGAGGCTTATTGTAATTGTACTTTTGAGTTAATAAATAAAAAAATAAAATATAAGGTTTTAATTACGAGAAGCTAGGAGGTAACAAAGCCCTAACGTGGTCCAGTCCATGCTCTTCATAATTTTAGCATTGAGCTTGAGGGAGACCTAGGTCATGTCAGGTGACTTAGACTGTAACTAGGCAAGGTTTTGGGTCTGTTCCAAGTATGAGCCAATGTTATTAACCATCCCAAATTCTTAACAGATACTACAGCTCAAACTCTTTCCCCCCGTGGCTTTAATTGCGCTAGCTTCTAGCTTGTATTAATTGAATATTAAAATAAAAAGTTAAAGTTTTTTATAGTTTTATTAAAGACACATTTGATCTATTTCTAAAGACTAGCATTGGCCGACGCAAGATAATCTTACATGTAAACTTACATATAATCGAATTCATATATGATATAGCAGGTAACCGTATAGGGCCTACTTAAAACAACATTAGGACTATCATACTACGAATCAGAGTTATTAATTATTCGTGATTAAGTGCTTTGGCTTAAAAACTATCTCTTTTATTCTAGTGGTGTTAAAACGTAACTGTTCAAAGTGTGAACAACTTTTACATTATTGTTACTGATTTAAAAAGGCTAATTATTCAAGTTCGGATAGAAATTTCTTGCCCTAAACGAAATAATTTAAGTGGTTATAAAACTCTCAAAAAGCTAGATGATTTTGACTCTGTCAGTCCGCATCTGTGACTGCGATTGAGCCCTAACCAGCTTGGTAGATGGGGAGAGTTGGACAACCGCTTTGGGGCAACGCTTCGTCATTTTTGGCGCATATAAACTGATGATTGGGTTTTTCTAAATGCATAATTGCTCAGTAAACTTGAATTTTTACCTGACGACAGAGAATTATTTTGCTATACATTGTACATTGCTTGAAATGGCGACCTACCCAGGTAGGTATTTTAAGCCAAGTATGAATGAAAGATGAGTGAAGGATGATTGTGACGCGATCTTGTGGTCTTGTTATTGACTAAGGCCGACATGCTCCTTAGACCGGACTGTTAATTAATAGCCCAATAGCCAATGGCAACTAAAGGACCTACATTTTAATTTGGGACCCGAACCACAATTTTTCCTGGTATTTACGAACTGGTTCCAGTTAATTTACGAACTGGTCTCATTATGAGAACGTTTTTATAAACGTAGTGTTCAATAATGTGGACACTATTTACATGTAATGTAACAGGTTGTGGTATACGTAAAACAACATTAGAACCATCATACTATGAATTGGCGTTATTAATTGTATGTGGTTAATTATTATGTCGTACACATAAGTACCTTACCCTATAGGTACATACGGTACTAACTAGGGAACACCGTGTCCACAAGCCATCGATCTTAACTATCCACAATTCGTGACCTCTAAGTCGCTGGATTACAGGACACGCCACCGTTTTTCATTGTTGTTTATTGTATTACAGGTACTGTTGTTTATTCTCTTAAGGAATTGTGCCTAATATTTAAAGTAAGGAATTTTTTTTACTGTTCAGCGATACGTGGCACGGCAGGCTGGTAATCAATCTCCTTGTTAAAAAGCTATTATAAGTGGAATCAAATAACATGGCCAAGTCCGCTCATAAGACTAATGTTAATATTTACATTGCACTTACGGACAGTCTGTGCCACGGTTTTCGACTCATACTGTACCATATGACCGACCATGTGGACTGTGTAGGTAGACTCAAACCCCCTGTCCCAGACCACTTAGAGACGTGTAAGCCAAGTCATTTTACTCGATTTGTAAGCTGACCACCTATACAAGGAAGTGCGTAAGTGCTTTTGAAGACAAATTAGTTCTCGATCAAATCTTACACTCATTTACATTGTTCGAAACTGGATGTAAATAAAAAACATCTTATAACACTTAAAAATATATTAACTCGTATTCTTTATTTACATACAAGATGGTAAATATACAAAAAGGGTGGAAATTGGCGATCGATTTCGGTTGGTCACACCAACTATCATCAGGCCCAATGAGAGACTATTTTTGTATATTTACCATCTTGTATGTAAATACAGAATAAGTGTAAACTTATTTTCAAGTGTTGTAAGACGTTTTTTATTTACATCCAGTGAATACAACAACACGTATCATGCTAATCAGGTTATTGTCCGAAACGATTGAAAATGTCCATATTTTCTATGCACGTTTAATCGAACGGTTAGTTGCTTGTGAGTAGTAGTAGTAGAATAATGTAGCTATTGAGCTACTTAATGTCAATTCCCATATAGTGTCTCATTAGAAATCACCTGTGAAACTAACAAGTGGTAATTAGGGATAGAGTGTCTTTATGAAGCTAAATATCGTGTTTAGAATTACTTGTTACATGATCATAAAATCTTGAGGTGAGGGAAACACAATTTAAAATTAGTTTAAAACACAAAAAGGCAGCATTATTTAATGAAACAAAACTTTTTACACAAAAACAAACAAAGCAGAACTGTCTGAAACACGCGGAGTCGTGCGACGCGGTCAAATCTAATGCGGTGAGAGCGCTCTGTTGTGTGTTTAATTGTTCTGCAAAACTATTATTTCGCAAACTTGAATCCAATTTAAGTAGTAAAAGCCTTTGATTATGCAATCTGCAGATTTACTGAAGTTAAAATATTTTACAACATTCACAAGTACATAGAGTAAACTACTTATATTGCTCATTGTACCTCAGTACCTTATCAAGTGTCGGTATTAAAAGGTTTTTACTTTTCTTCAATCCTGCAAAACTATTATTTCCTGAACTAAATTTAAGTAATAAAGAACTTTTGATTTAACAGTTGGTAAATCTACAGCAATTTAAATGTCTTACAACATTTAAAATATATTTTAATATTATGTCACTTGAATAGAGTACCGTTTGTTAAAATAGTCATCCATCTACGGTTACAAGGCCAGATTATTTATTTATGTACGAGATTACGAAGATTACGAAGAGTGTCTGGTCTTGCATGTGTTCGGAGGGCAATAGTCAAGTTAATGGAGGGAAATACAGTAGGAAGGTTCGTTCCGTTAAAATGACAACGGAATTCAAAATACAGCTCAGTTGATATTACACAATATTATATTTTATTAATTCTTAACATTAAAACTATATAATATAAAACATATTAAATTATGTACCTTTTCATTTACTAAAATTTAATTTGAGCTACAACAAAGGATTATTCTAAATCGAGCCCTTGATGGAATTTGAAAATGACTAGGTAAAACGTAAATTAAATGTTAAAATTGAATTTTGGTACTGTATTTTTAATTGTTGCATCACCCGTATTCAAAATTTAAAAATTATACTCTCAAATCGTCTTTTTCCTCTTACACCAGATTGATACTCCACGATAATTAATTTCAGTAAAACGATTACGACAGGTTTTGTCAGTTATCAAGTCATCAGCGGTTCCATGCGGTTCTATAGCGGTTTTGCTGCGGTTTCTGCTGCGGTTCCCCGGGCGATGTGGTTAAGGATGCGGTTACCGCAGTTGCAGTTCCGCTGACTATCACACCATCCAACGACTATTCCATCTAACGATTTGAGTCAGTATTGTACTGAATATTAACTTAAGTAAGACTACAATAAATTAATTTAAAGTAAGAATGTTTAAAATATATACGATTTTATTTTTTTACTTTTTTAGATTATTATTTCAAATTTATTTTTTAAATGTCAGGAAAACTAGGCCTATCATTGAAGATATAAATTAACACAAATTCACAAAGATAATAATAAGTTGCTATAATGTTAACCTTAGTTTATAGTTTTATAATATATAGTTTTAAGACTTTATTGTTTTAAAGAAACAACACGAGTATATTTAAATTTCAAATCGTACATAACTCAACGTTCTTTACGATCTAAATAGGAAACTTTATTTGAATTTGCATATATAAGTGATATGCAATTTTTATAAATTTTCTTTTTGCTAATACACGAAATAGTTCAAATTTACCTCATAACTGGATTGATAAACGTTTATAAGATCATATCAGAATTTTCAACTTTTTATAGTAGTTATATGAAAACCTGCAAGGCTTAAGATGGAGGAGTCATCAAAGGAACATCTCAGCAGATGTTGGGAACGACTACCCACGTGTGAAAAATGACCAGCTGCTATCGGCATAACGTTTTACCCCGCATTGCGACCTCCACCTGCGTAAATGGATTTCCTGCTCCAAATCTATCTACATTCAAGCTGTTGGTCAAGTTGATTTATTTTTATTATTCCTTTTTTTGAGAACTTTGTTGGCAGGACACAGAAATAGAAGGAGTCAGCAAATTAAAATAAGTAAACTATTCAAAACTTCACCCAGTTTATTGCTATGATGTATGTTAAAAAATTTACCGTCATTAAAAAGTATTTTCTATTAATTTATTCGAGTTATGAATGTTTTATATAATGAATATGTATGATTAATTATTAGCGCAGCAATAAGTTTCAAACTGTAATTGTAAAATATTTATATTTGCAAAATCTTTGAGGTTAATTAAGGTTGAAAGATGCCGTGGCCACGATAACTTGAGGTGCCCACTATTACCTGTCTAAAATGTTTCTGTAAATTAATAGAGCCTTAGAACAAAATAATACTTTAAAACAAGTCGTTCCATTTGCATTTAACTTGTTGTAGGATAGCAGGTAGGGTAGCAACAATAAATACAGTAGTAAAAAACTTGTGTCAGAGTAAAAACTAAGTTTTGCGAGAGTATAAAATATAGATAATTTGTATAAAGTAAACTCGCATTAAAATACAAATGGTAAAAAGGACGTATTACTGAAGGCTTCGACCGGTTAAAAAGGCCCATCTCAAAACGACAACAGTGTCACTCAACAACCGAACAAGCAAGTAAGTAAGTAAGTAAGTAAGTAAGTAAGTAAGTAAGTAAGTAAGTAAGTAAGTAAGTAAGTAAGTAAGTAAGTAAGTAAGTAAGTAAGTAAGTAAGTAAGTAAGTAAGTAAGTAAGTAAGTAAGTAAGTAAGTAAGTAAGTAAGTAAGTAAGTAAGTAAGTAAGTAAGTAAGTAAGTAAGTAAGTAAGTAAGTAAGTAAGTAAGTAAGGAAGTAAGTAGGTATGTAAGTAAATAAGTAAGTAAGTAAGTAAGTAAGTAAGTAAGTAAGTAAGTAATTAAAGTAGGTAAGTGAGTAAGTAAGTAATTGAAATGAAATATTGAAATTCTAATTTTGTTGATTAAAAAAATATAGATTGATAAATATAAAAGGAGATTTTCCTTCTTTATTCTCTTGTTATTCCTTTACATCCATGACTTCACTTCCCATTTTCCAGTTAAATAGAACAAAACATTAGCTGTGAAACATATTTAAGCACACTTTCGTTGTTGAAGTTATTGTGTGTTTTTAGTATGAACATGTTTAACTTTGTATTCCTATTAGATTTTTATTGGAATTGCAGCATTGATTTAAAAATGCTGCATCGTATCATTTGACTGAGTGGAATCCATTCCAACCTTTGAAGTAATTAGAGACACATTATTAACTTTGTTATTCATTTTTCTTAAGGCCTCGATGGGTTTAGAAATTTTAAAGCCCATATATTACGAGACAAATTTAAAATAAACGCATAGGATTATTTAATAAAAGCTAATTTGACTTATACCGTTGTAATAATTATATTATTTATATATTAAAGGTATTATTTATAATCAGTCATTAATTTTTAAATTGACGATAAAAACATTGCGTTATCCTCCATTATAGCAGTGTTGGTTCCTCCACAGTTTGTCCATAATAGGAAGGAGGGACTGGTAAATCTAGTATGCCCATAGCCTACGACAATATTATTTCTGTGTTTAGTAATCAACTACATGGAAAAATCATATTAATATTAGAAATATAAAAAAAACTTGGAGGCTGGTTTTTAAATCGAGAGGAGAAAGTAACATTTTCACAAGATGCATTCCAATTATATAACTTGAAGTAACCAAGACGGATGTTTATAATTTGTAGCGTAATTTTCGTCATAACATTTTGTTGGCAACTTTGTGAAATAAATTAAAAGTTGTTGCTTTGTAAAGTGGGGACAGACAGGAAGTGTCAAACTTAAGGCCAGAAATTACTTATAGGTTTTCCACTGAATTTCATATTTTCATCTTTTAGTTTGATAGAATATAAAGGTAGCAATATTGTCAAAGTCTACATTTGACAAGACATTTATATTTTAAATTAAAATCTTATCAACTTACAAATAAAGAATTTGCCTTAAATAGAATTTTATGAAGTTTACTTTTGTTCACAAATGGATAGTTTGTAATAAATAAGCATATTACATTATGAACATTAACAAATTTATAAGGGAATAATTTAATATAAATTATGGAAACAATTTATATGACTCGAATCCACTCAAAAACACAAAAAGTACACATATAAAAACATACTAGGTTTATAATTTAACGGCAAGTCAATTAACAATTAACTTATTCAAGTTCTTACACGTTGGTACAAGGGTTTCAAATTTTATATTTTAGTCAAGGAATTTGGTTAGTCAACTAAGCTGATTTGGAAAATATGAGCTTTGACTGTCTAATTCATTAGAATAAAGTTCGTCGAAATTGGTTCAACGCCGAACCAAGTTGAAATTGTCACAAATGACATGAATAATCTAGAGTTACAAAGGATATATGAGCCAAGGAAGGTCTTTGAAGTTTCTTTTGGCATATTTATTATGTTTATCACTTCTTGGTAAAACTAACTTTATTCATATTTCGCTTTTGTTTTTTTTTCATTATATTCAGTATTAACTAAATAATTGTTTGTAACATTTTCATCGATCCTTAAACTGACTACGAATATCCAATAAACATGTTTAGCGATTTCAGTAATCCCTAAATTGATTATGAATATCCACTAAACATGTTATATATGTTATTTAAACATATTAAAACATACATAAATGCTCGTCAGTACGACGACGCGGTATAAAATTTTAAACGAGTAGTAAATCATGTAATCTGCATTTCAAATTTGACTATGTTACCATTAAAATGGATATAACGAGGTAACTTGTCTGAAACTAATTTATTTTATTTATTCGAATCACAACAGTTTTCACAATATTTGGACTTGCTAAGGAAACTTAACAACTTCTCAGTAAGGTCCGCTAAATACATAATCATAACATTAACAATAATGATCTTAGTTCTTATATGTGGCTGTTGAGGTGACCATTTTTCACTGCTATACTATTAGTGGTAAATGTTATATTAAAAAAATAACCTTTTATTTTATTAATTTAGGGTGGTGACAGAGATTAAATGAGTAGAAATAAATAGATAAACAACAGTTAAAAATAACGATTCGGCATTCTGAAACCAGGCATTTTGAGAAAATTCGAACTATTGTTGTCGAAACATCCTCAAAGAAAATTATTATTCTCTTGAAATAGACAAACATAGCACTTATATTCTCGAGGTAACTATCAAGTTTTAAAATGTGAACAAGGATATGGAAATTAAGTTTAACGTTTCTCCTCTAAGTATCCTTTTCCATTTTTTCCTCTTTTAACAGTGTTCTCATTGGACTGCCACTGCCGCCGCGTCATTCTGATGACGCGAACGATGATGATGATGATGATGATGATGATGATGATGATGATGATGGCGATGATGTTGAAGAAGAAGAAGATGATGATGATGATGATGGTGGTGGTGGTGGTGACAACGACGACGACGGTGACGGCGACGACGACAACGAGATGATGATGATGATGATGATGATGATGATGATGATGATGATGGCGATGATGTTGAAGAAGAAGAAGATGATGATGATGATGGTGGTGGTGGTGGTGGTGACAACGACGACGACGGTGACGGCGACGACGACAACGAGATGATGAAGATGATGATGATGATGATGATGGCGATGATGTTGAAGAAGAAGAAGAAGATGATGATGATGATGGTGGTGTTGATGGTGGTGACAACGACGGCGACGACGACGACGACAACGAAGATGATGAAGATTATGGTGATGATGATGATGATGATGATGTTGATAGTAATGATGATAATGATCGTGACTAACCTCAGTTCCGATTTCATTTTCGGATTACGTGCAGCCGTTTTTGTAATTTAATCTTTTCTTTTGTTCGTGTGTATGTTTGAGTTACTTGTAGTATTTTAAGTTATATTCGTAATTTTTAACTTAGGCTTAACTTTAACCTACACTTAATCTTCACTTTAACTTTTTTAACGTTTTAAACTACTTTTTACCTTTTTTGCTTTTCTTCCTACAAATATAAGTATAAAAAATGTAATTGTTTCACTGTACTAATGGTTGAGTGCTTCAGATGGCCAACGGCTGGAATACGTTTATTTATTTTTAAACAATGATAGTTGACATTAGTAAAGTTTAAAGGAAAAACTTTTAGGTAAATGTAAAACAATTACAAAGAACTATATCTATTATACCGTAAGGTATCTGTAGAATAACTGGCAGTCGTGAATTGTAATACTGTAATGTAACCATAATTATCGTGAAAAATCAATCTTTTGACATGACTAAAAGGACAGTTTTTATAATAATGGTACTGAATTTCCTGAAAATCTTCTACATGAAAAGTATTCTTGCAGTCTTCCTTGCTGTGCGAACTCAGACTTTTCACGAGTACAATGTTAAAAGAGGAAAAAATAGATAAGACAACTTGGAGTATAAGTATTATACTTAATTTCCAAATCCTTGTTCACATTTTAAAACTTACGTTGAGAATATAAGTGATATGTCTGTCTAGTTAGAGAATAATAATTTTCTTTGAGGATGAGTCGACAACAAAAGTTCGAATTTTCTCAAATTACATGAACAATCTAGGATTACAAAGAAAATATGAGACAAGGAATATCTTTGAAGTTTCTCGTAGGGTATATTTATGAATATGACAGTTCTCGGTAAAATTACTTTAACCATACTTCTCTAACATTTTCAATTTATGTAAAATTATTTAAAATTAACATGTTTTATTACATTAGCCTTTCTTCTTTTATAATAGATATTTTAAAAATGTTTTATAGAAACATGTTGAGCATTTTATAACATCTAAAACATGATGTCTATCACACACTAGTTTTAAAGTTGAATGTTCTGAACAATTATACAACCATGTTATGTACAATTTAACATTCCTATGCGCAATACTTTAAGAAATAAACACGTACAGTAGTCTGGAACTGATACCTTTTATGGAAAATATGTTGAAGCGTTTTTCATTAAAGCTTTCGAGAAAGAGATGTAGTAATAATATAATTGCATTAACTTAAATCAAGTTTATCATTTCCAAAAATAAAGTTGTCACATACATCTTACAATAAAGTTATAGAAAATTTGTTTATTTTGCTAATAAAAATTTTGGAGTTGAAAGTTTTAAGATGTTAGAAGACTTTCCTGCTTTCTTTAAGTAATAATATAATTGCATTAACTTAAATCAAGTTTATTATTTCCATTTACAATAAAGTTTCAGAAAAATTGTTTATTTTGCTAATGAAAAATTTTGGAATTGAAAGTTTTAAGATGTTATAAGACTTTTCTGCTTTCTTTAAGTTTTAGCGGTTTAAGTGGTGCCTACAGGTATCTGTTGACGATCGATCTGACGAAGAACTCTCAGCTAGACCGACCATTGATCTTACAGCTAAACTCCCAGCTAGACTGACGGTTCTGATGGCTAAACTCTCATCTAGACTGACGGTTCAGACGGCTAAACTCTCAGCTAGACTGGCGGTTCTGACGGCTAAACTCTCAGCTAGATTGACGGTTCAGACGGCTAAACTCTCAGCTAGACTGGCGGTTCTGACGGCTAAACTCTCAGCTAGATTGACGGTTCAGACGGCTAAACTCTCAGCTAGACTGGCGGTTCAGACGGCTAAACTCTCATCTAGACTGACGGTTCAGACGGCTAAACTCTCAGCTAGACTGGCGGTTCTGACGGCTAAACTCTCAGCTAGATTGACGGTTCTGACGGCTAAACTCTCAGCTAGATTGACGGTTCAGACGGCTAAACTCTCAGCTAGACTGGCGGTTCTGACGGCTAAACTCTCAGCTAGATTGATGGTTCTGACGGCTAAACTCTCAGCTAGACTGGCGGTTCTGACGGCTAAGCTCTCAGCTAGATTGACGGTTCTGACGGCTAAACTCACAGCTAGACTGGCGGTTGTGACGGCTAAACTCTCAGCTAGATTGACGGTTCTGACGGCTAAACTCTCAGCTAGACTGGCGGTTCTGACGGCTAAACTCTCAGCTAGACTGGTGGTTGATCTGAAGGCTAAACTCTCAGATAGACTGACGGTTGATCCGAAGGCTAAACTCTCAGATAGACTGACGGTTCTGACGGCTAAACTATCAGCTAGATTGGCGGTTTTTGACGGCTAAACTCTCAGTTAGATTGGCGGTTTTTGACGGCTGACCTCTCGAGCTAGACTGACCATTCTGACGGATAAACTCTCAGCTAGATTGGCGGTTCTGACGGCTAAACTCTCAGCTACATTGACGGTTGATCCGTCGGCTACACTTTCAGCTAGACTGACGTTTGATAAAGTGGTTAAACTCTCAGCCAGACTTGCAGTCCTGGGCAACTAAATGTCAATAATGCTTAGGACTGACACGAGGAACTGTCAGTCGTAATGTGCTGCAGCGCCGAGTTGGACAGGCTCTTGGCAAACCATTGTTGATGCAGATAAACACTTTTATCCATAAAGCTGGCACACATTTAATGATTATTATTTCTAATTTATTGTAAAATTTGCTAGGTTAGCTGTTAGATTAAATGCAGAAACAAGAGAGCTACGAAACGCCGTTATAATTTAATGATAAATGGAATTTTTATTCAGGAACTGCTATAAACAAACAAAAATTGAATTGTAATTTCAATGAAATTTTAATTTAATTGCTTTTGGAGAAGGATTAAAAGGAAGATGAATTAAAGAAAAATCAAACTATTTTATTACAAACCGTAATTTATATAAAGACGAGCATTCACTTTAAAAATTTCCCTTAACTTTGTGTAAAAGTTAGTGAAAAGTAGACTTACTCGTATTTTGTAAATAATAATAATATTAATAATATACGAAATATTATGATAACCTCTTTAAACGTTTATTAATAAAGCTTAACATCATAATAGAATGTATCTGTGACTGTGTTTTACTGACCTAAATGAGGATTTAAATTGATCAAGATATCTTAAGTGATCCTTCCGGTAGACCACGATTAGGGATGTTGTTTTTTAGTTTTGGTTTGAGTTTTCTATTTCTAAGATAATTAATTTGGGGTTGTGGAGATAGCCAATAAGATAATTCATTTTCGGTTTTACTAGATTAACTGAACATCTTAGTCTCATTAAAATAAAATTATATTAATTTTGCAATACAATGAGCACACGTTGTGTCCAAAATCTAGAAAATCATCAGTTTATCCACGAAAAAGAGTGCAACACACAGTTTACCTAATAAAGTACCAAAAATTATTAAATATTTATTTATAGTGAAATTATTATTATTAAGATATGACTTTTTATTTCAAGCTACATCTTGAACAATATTGGATTTGAACTTTCCATCCAAAAGATTTAATCCAAAAACTGATAAGAGGATGAAAGAAAACCAAAACAATCAGCTTCAGCGCTCAAAACCTGTATAAGTCCCTGTGGGGTATGCCCTAACAACCCTGGGGTCTGCCCTTAACAAGGCATAATTAAGCTGATCTTTAAAAATTGCAGCATTGGTTCAGAAAGCAGCTTGAACAACTTGTTATATCTATATAATACAGCTGATTATTTTTAGTTTGTTTATATGATGATGAATGTAAACATACAGTTATTATTACAGTTTACAATTGAAATAAAACCAATTTAATGTACAATAAATGTCTAATATTTAATTATTATATATGGCGACGACTCAAAGAGAAATAAATCAAGCATTGCTATTATTTTTACAACAAAACTGCAATACAATCACAAATAAAGATAAAGAACCCAGGAAATGTCTGCCACTACAGAAATTAGAGCCTTTTGATGAAAACAATGAAAGTTTTGCTACATACTTACTGAGGTTATCCAACTACCTGGAATTAAATCAACTAAAAGCGGAAGAGGATGACAACATACGAGTGCAAGTATTAATTAGTTGCCTGAGTCCAAAACACTTTCAACTATTAGCTGATCTTTGTGCACCGAATTTACCAAATACAAGGTCTTACGAAGAACTAATTAAGTTACTGAAGGACTACCTTTGCCCCATCCCGAATGAAATTGCTGAACAGCACAGATTATACAATCGTGTACAACAACCAGACGAATCTGTAGCCACGTATATGAAGGAGCTTCGGAGTTTGACGATTCATTGCAATTTCTCCTGCTCAAACTGCAAATCCAGCACGATAGATGTACACTTACGTACGCATTTTATTCGTGGTCTACGAAGCACAGAAATCCGAGAGAGGCTTCTTCAAGAAGGCACTGTCACAATGCAAAAAGCTTACGAAGTAGCTTTATCCATGGAAGCTTCTCGACAAGGTAACAGTGAAATATCATTTCCAGCTACTGTAAATAAGGTTTCTAAAATAAATAAAAATATGACAAACTTCTAGAGACCCTGTATCAGTTGAGGATTTGAAGGGTAAATGTTTCAGGTGTGGGAAGAAAGATCACAAGGCCAACAACTGTAAATTACGCAATGCCATTTGTTTTACATGTAATGTTAAAGGTCACACAGCTGCTGTTTGCTTAAGGGCAAGTCAAATGAGTAAGAGAAAGGAATTTCAGAAACAGATAGCATCTAATTGTTCTAGTGAAGATGAGGAAAGTCAAAATAGTAAAACTGATGGAATGAATTCAATTGAAGAGATTGAATTCCATTCAGTATCATCTAGATTTAACGATAAATACATCTTGAAACCATTACTTGATGGGGTACCTTGTACAATGGAGTACGACACTGGAGCTGCCGTGTCTTCCATATCAATAAATGAATTTAAACGGTTGTTTCCTAACAAACATATTACGGAAGCACCGAACGTAAAGTTAAAAACGTATACGGGTGAATCAATTAAGCTATACGGGACAAGTGAAGTTCAAATTCAATTAGGAGAGAAGGTAATGAAAGGTAGGTTTTTTGTTGTACACAACAATGTAGATAATATTTTTGGTCGTGAATGGATTCGTACATTCAATATTTCTATTCACGATATAAATCAGATTGAAAACGACTGTTACCAGCAGAACCTTATACTGAAGACATCTGCAGAACAAGACATACTTTCGAAATATGAGTCCTTGTTTACAAATGATGTAGGGGTTGTACCTGACAAGAAAATAAAACTTCCATTACAACTTGATTCGCGACCAATATTCATTAAACATCGTATACCACCTGTTGCTTTACGATCCAAAATTGAAGAAGAATTACAATTACTTGAAAATAAAGGTATTATTTCTAAGGTGGCCAATACGGATTGGGGAACACCCATTGTACCAATTTTAAAAGGAGATGGGACTGTAAGAATTTGTGCCGATTACAAGGTCACTGTTAATCCTCAGCTACAAAACGATCGTTATCCTATTCCTAGAATTGACGAAATATTTGACAAATTAAATGGAGGTCAATATTTTACTACACTGGATTTACACAAGGCTTATCTACATTTACAAATGGACGATGATAGCACCATGATTCAAGCTATAAGCACTCATGTCGGAGTTTTCAAGGTAAACAGGCTTATGTTTGGAATAAAAACTGCCCCAAACATTTGGCAAAGATTCATGGACTCAGTTATTTCTGGATTAGAAGGAACTGCTGTCTTCTTTGATGATATAATAGTCCAAGGAAGAACAATGGATGAAGCGAAACTACGAACACTCAAGGTCCTTGAACGTTTAAAGGAAAACAACTTACACATTAACAAGGGGAAGAGTAAATTTTTCCAAGAATCTGTGAACTATCTGGGCTACAAAATTGATGGAAAAGGTTTACACAAAAGCTCAGACAAGATAGATGCAGTTCTCAAGTGCCCTAGACCAACAAATGTTACTGAGTTGAAACAATTTCTTGGAATTGTGAATTATTATCATAGATTTCTTCCTGATCTTGCAACAAGGCTGCATCCACTCTATGAGTTACTTCACAAGAAAAATTCCTTCAAATGGTCAAAAGATTGTAACGATGCGTTTGAGGAAATCAAGAAAGAAATCACTACAGATCGAGTTCTAACGACATTTTCACCAAACTTACCTTTGATATTGGCAACTGATGCATCACCTCATGGACTTTCCGCTGTTTTATCACATAAAATGGCTGATGGAACGGAGCGACCCATAGCTTTTGCCTCAAGAACATTGAGTAAAGTCGAACAAAATTACAGTCACATTATCAAAGAGGCGACTGCAATATACTGGGGGGGTACACAAATTTTTCCACTACTGCTATGGTCGCAAATTCACGCTAGTAACAGATAACAAACCTTTATCTTCGATCTTCCATCCTTCAAAGAGTTTGCCTCCTCTAACAGCTACTAGGATGTTACATTATGCTGTATTTCTATCTGGATTTGACTACTCCATACAACACCGTAAAGCCAGTGAGCACGTTAATGTTGATTATCTATCCAGATTTCCAATGAATAAGACCTCAGAAGAACCACAACTCGATTTGGCCTCTGATAAATATCTTTTACAAGTGCAACTTAATTCTCTACCAGTTTCAAGCACTCAAGTAAGAAAAGAAACTCTTAAAGACGCTGAACTGGCATCGGTTTATGACGCATTACAGACATCTTCTTATATTACAAAACCGGAACAGTACAAAGGATTAGAGGGGGAACTGACCATTGAAAATGGATGTTTATTTAGAGGTGTTCGAGTCATTATTCCAAAGTCTCTGAGAAAAGCAGTGTTACAAGAGTTGCATGAAGCACATACAGGAATAACAAAAATGAAAGAATTGGCCAGACAGTATTGTTGGTGGCCTACTATAAATTCTGATATAGAAGATTATGTCAACTCATGTAAACCATGTGCGCTAACCAAAAATGACCCTCCAAAATATTACGAATCTTGGGAAAACTCAAAATTACCATGGGAGCGTATCCATATCGATCATGCTGGCCCTTACAAGGGAGCGTATTTCTTTATAGTAGTAGACTCATACACTAAATGGCTAGAGGTGCAAGAAACAAAAACTATATCTAGTTCTTCAACAATAAAAATATTGAAGGAAATGTTTGCCCGCTTTGGAATTCCAAAAACGGTTATCAGCGACAATGGATCTGCCTTCATTTCAAGTGACTTCAAAACATTTATGGATGCTCATGGCATTCATCACAAACTCATGGCACCTTATCACCCCGCATCAAATGGACAAGCGGAGCGCTATGTCCAAACACTGAAGAAGAAATTAAGTGCGATGACCGAAGAACCTGGTGATCTGCATACAAACCTCTGTCGATTTCTTCTGCAAAACAGAAAGGTCATCAATATCAGTACAGGTCAAAGTCCAGCCGAAATGATGTTTAAGAGAAATATACGAACAAAATTGGATCTTTTGAAAGAAAACAATTATTCTATTAGGGAGACAGTTGGTAAATTGAGACAATTCAATGTAGGAGAAAACGTGCAGATTCGAGATTACAGAAGTGGACAGAAGAGGTGGAGATTCGGAACAATATTAAAAAGATTGGGAAACTGCCACTATGAAGTTGAAGTTGATGGGGTAACACTGAGATGTCACATAGATCAAATACGATCAACATCTGTCTCACCAGAAGATACAACATGTCTTGGAAGCAAAGAACAGGAAATTATTAACCAACATGGAACATTGAGAAAATCTCAAAGAAAAGTGAACTGCCCGGCCAGACTAAACCTATAATTCCGAGGGGAAGATTGTTATATCTATATAATACAGCTGATTATTTTTAGTTTGTTTATATGATGATGAATGTAAACATACAGTTATTATTACAGTTTACAATTGAAATAAAACCAATTTAATGTACAATAAATGTCTAATATTTAATTATTATACAACTAAAGCACTTTGATTAGACCTTTATTGATTGCGGATTGATGACTCGCAATTTTTAAGTAATCATGATGCCGTAATATAATTTTTACTTACTGAACGAAAATACGGTTTTTTTACAAAAGGGACGTCAAAAGACGGTTACTCTAGTGAAGATTCAGTGGCCCCCAAAATCCCACATTTTTGCGGGGCACTCAGAGTTTTAAATATTACGAAAATAGACCACTTTTTCATTCAATAGCGTTTGTTCATGATTCATTTCGGTTTTTTAATTCACCAAAGGTGAAAAATACTCCAAAGGTCTAGGACGCCAAGTTTTAAGGAGTTGTGTTAATTAAAGCTCTTTTAATGAGGGGACACTCAAAAGGGGTTTGCATTTGAAAATTTTGTGCTGCCCCCTAAATCCCCCATTTTTGGGAGACACTCAAAATTTTCGGTAACATCAAAAAATAATTTGAGTTAAGTTAGTATCAATCCCCAAAGGTTAGTTGGTTATCTTAACAAGCAAAAAATTTAAAGAGGGGGACTTTTTCTACACACTGCACAAAGGGCAAAAATATATTTTAAGTGTTGTAAAATCATTTTAAAGTGTTTATCATTGAAAGAGGAGTACATTGGAATGATGTGCAAACAATATTGATATGTAATCGGACTTTACTGGCTAAATTGAATAGTCCCCAGCCTGTAATTGAGCCCTTTGTGCTCTATTGCAGGGTTCACCATTCATTATATCGCTAGTTCATAGCACATTGATGTTCTTTTCATAAAAGGATAACGGTTTATGTGTGGGGCCAGTGGTTTTGTATCATTACTTAATCATACACTGCTTAACATCTTAATTTTAACATCACTTATCACTTTATATATATACTGTATATAGCTACAGTAAAAACGCTCTTTCACTGCCTCGAAAGAAGACTATCAAAATACGAGAAAAACTTACTTGCTGTTTGCAAACAAACAATATACATCGATAATTTGTTTTAATATAGAAGAAAGAAAGAAAGAAAGAAAGAAAAGAGCTTTATTATCACAATAATTATTTTAACATTGTATCAACAAAGGAATAGTATTTATTAAAGTTCATGCATCACTCGCAGTCCAATGTCTGTGCACATAAGCCATAGTCATAGTGACTGTCGGCTTGGTTTATCGCTTCTCGGCCTGTTGGCTAAGATCAAAGTGTAATTGTTTTAATATATGTTATATTTATATATCCATTGAGTGACGGGGATTTACTTTCATAAATAATGTTTTACGTACATGTTTAACCACAAATAATATGTAGAAAACATATGTAAAAGTTTGCTTCACAGTACGCAGGTTTGCACAAATGGTAACGATTATACCAACAAGTTATATATTCATGGGAAATACGAATATATTTACTATCTTCCTATTAAAAGATATTTAAAGATTATCAATTCAAACGAACTCTCATAAGACATTTTCAAAACGCCCCACTCTCTGATCTGCCTGCCCGCTAAATACGGTACACAAGTGGTTGTCAATACTGCTTACGGTTGATACGAGAGACTGTCAATTGAAGCTGCAGAGCTGAGTTGGTGAAGCTTCTACAGACTTTTGTTGTTGTTAATAGTTTTATATCTTTAAAATTCACCGGTTAGGCTTACGTTTGGTTCCTTTTAGCGATGTATCATTATTTTATAGTAGGCAATGAATTAATCTGTGGAAAGTTCATGCTGTTATTGCTGATGTAATGCAGAAGAAAGAATATAAAACCAATGAAATCATTATTTTAAATGTTTTTTTTTCTCTTCAAACTACTAAAAAAAGTATATAAAATCTTAGATTTTTTTGTAATCCAGTGATTATAATTACTTGGTATTCGATATTTTACTGACACTGTTCAAGGGTACGAATAAATTGTGTGATGGCGAGGGGTGGGACTGTAAGGGTAAGCAATACAGAAGGAAAGGTTGATTTAAGTTTAGATGGAATTCAATTTCGGTCCCTGACGCTTAACTAAACTGAACCATACACGTTTCATCATCTTCATAAAATAAATCTTTAACGCATTTCAAGATAAACGATAGCTAAAGGAATATATAGAGACATAAGTCATAAGCTTTCATTCAATATTTTGGAACATAGACCTTAAGTTAAATTAAATCTGATATTAATTGTAAAGTGGAAAGTATGTAAGTAAATCATGTATTTTTAAACTTTAAGCCTAGAGTTACGATAACAGTGTAACTAATCGCAAAATGGAAAATAAGCAAAGAGAGAAAAACGATCATCGTATTGTTATTTTCTTTCAGTTTTGGTGTATCAACACCAGTAGCATTTCAACATTTTTACATTTAACATGTCATGGAATATATTTTTACATCAAGAGTTTGGTCGATACATGAAAGAACGTTATAATGAGTCAGCGGATAAAGTTGTATTGCAAACCTTAAGGAGCCAAAATGCTTTTTTAAATTAATTCATTCATTCGTCAGTTCATTCATTCATTCCTTCATTCATTCATTCCTTCATTCATTCATTCCTTCATTCATTCATTCATTCATTCATTCATTCCTTCATTCCTTCATTCATTCATTCATTCATTCATTCATTCATTCATTCATTCATTCATTCATTCGTTCGTTCGTTCGTTCGTTCGTTCGTTCATTCGTTCATTCGTTCATTCTTTCATTCGTTCATTCGTTCATTCGTTCATTCGTTCGTTCGTTCGTTCGTTCGTTCATTCATTCATTCATTCATCCATTCATTCATTCTACATAAGACAGGTACCTCATGGAGGACGTTACCCTGAATATGAGTGAGGGATGAGTGTGATGATCGTGATGATAGTGGCGCGATCTTGTAACCTTGTTACTGACTAAGGTTGGCACGTTCCTTAGACAGGATTGTTAATTAATAGCCCAACAACCAATGGCAGCTGGCTCCGGAAACAACCCTTCAAAAAGCTACTAACTTTTCTCGGGATCGATCCTTAATTAACATAATAAATCTTTAATTAATTGTAAGAATATTTAATTATCAAAAAACAGGCGAAAGAAAACCTCAGCAAGCAGCTTTGACGCTCAAAACCGACATAGATCCCTCTGGAGTGGTGAGCTCTAACAAGACCTTATTAAACTGTACTTACTTTGTTCTCCCCGTAGAGATGCCAAAGCTTGACCACGCAATCCAACATAAGGCGCTTTATTCCGATTTTCATTGGTGCCGGTTTGTAAAACAGATTAAATATTTGTTTTTAGAGCGTTAAAAATAAATTTATTAATTTGTTTTAAAATTTTATAGAGGAAAAATATGAGAGTAAAAGAGATAAGGGTAAACAAGTTAGTGGTCCGATTATGTTATTTTGCTCTTTGAATTGTTGGAGTGACTCGTGAAATTTAAAACTAGTGTAAACATCCTCCAAAAAATTCGAAATTGAGTGTTACGACAACAAGTTGTTACATATTTACTTCATAAATATTTAATACTCGATAACTCTTGAACACTGACAAAATAATTTACTCGAGAATAATATTGAGTAGGACAATATTTAATGCCATTTTCCCCTCTTGTTAAAATATAATGTAAAGTCTACCTATCAAGATCAGGGTAAATATACCATAAGATTTATAATGTATATTAATTTAATTTAAAACAAACCTTACACTTAAACTAAAAATCTTGGACATTTATGAGAATCGTTTGAGTACGAATTTAATCGACTAAACAAAAAATTAAAAAGACCTTGCTTTCATAAGTACTAAAGAAAATTAATGGACTTACGAATCAATTTTTATCTCCAAATTCAATGCGTTACCTGAAAAAAAGTAGTTGTTATTAGTTGTAACTTAAAAACGAACTAAAATAGTCAATTTCACTTCGAGCTGATCTCAATAAGTTATAATTAAATCTATAAATTTACTCTATTCCATATAAATCTATATTTACTTGTGGAATATTAATTTTTATTTAAATATTAGATGACAATATTTTAATACTCTTAATTTTAGCTAATTTCCCCTATAGGGAAGAAGCTTTTACCGTAGACCTAAGCCCGAGACCATGATAACTTTTTGTTTTGGGGCCCCTAGAAGCAAAAAACACTATTCGTTCATTTTCATAAATAAATAAATAAATAAATATATATATCTAAAATATATACAATCCGATGTGTAATCTAAAATATATACAATCCGATGTGTAACTGACTGATTAATAGATACAAATTCAAACCATACTTCCCGACGAGCTAGAGACTTGAAATTTTGCACGAATTTTCCTTGGATGGTCAATGTACAGGAAAAATTATCAAAAGTCGACATTTTTTATTTTAACCCTCTCAAAAAAATTACTTAAAAAATCGCTAAAAAAGCTTTTTTTAAGAAATGTTATTTTGAGCTTTAGTGGTCGAACGGATGGTCCTATCGAGAAACGGGCTGCACCATGTGTCACGGATTTTTCAAGATCTACAACTTTGGTTCAGTGACTTTTTGCCCTATCTCGTCTCCTTCACCCTTAGATTGCTCTAGAAATTTCAATTTTCCAAGATTTTCCTTTGGTTTTCCAGCTCCAGTTGGCCTGATATTAAACGTACAGGGCTGATATTTGGTTCACATCGTCTGTACAGCATATATGTTACAAATCACCAATAATATATTTAGTTCTTAACATATAAATGCATCTAAAGCTAAAAAATCTTTGACATTTGCCTCGTTAAACCCTCCTGACATGTTCTTTTAAGTTGCTGTTTAATGCAGCTTTCATAACTGCTAATGTATTTCTTATCGGTAAGAATAATAATAATAAATAACTTTTATAGATAAATATTCTTTACAAGCAAAGTTGATGTTTTAAGCCTGAAAATACATCAATCGTATGATTCTTTCATGCGCTAATTGTATTTAAAACAATGATTTTACTTTTAGGTTCTCGCTGTTTTCACTTCATACATGCGGTAATGCAGTACGTGCCCAAATCAGATAAAAGAATTAGCAGGTTATTATCTGGTCGAGTGGTTCTCTGGTTCAGTTTTACCGTGCTTAGGTATAAGTTCTATTCTACGTTATCGGGAAAATGCAGTAGGTTTTTGTCGACTTGAAATTTCTCCAATTTTTTTCTATGTAGAATTTTAATATTAGAACACCCGTCGAAACCAAATATTTTTATTATTTAAACTTAAACATTTTTAACACATCTTTAAATATTGCCTTCATTCCGTGTATTGCAGTGTTTCAGTACCAGTAATAACTATTATATTTGTTATCAGTAAAAGAGTAACAATCTGTCTCTATTAATACCCTATTAATATAATGACGGGTGGTCGAAAAAAATATTCCAGTCTGGTTTGTTTGTACTAATTAGTGATGACAAATGCCTGAACAAAATCTATATCAAAACATTAGAAAAACGATCTTTGTATTGATATTTGTATTACTCAGTTAATTTTTAAGCGAATATTGTAGAGAACGACTCTTTATTTAATGCCATGTTTTCTAACAAAGGTGGTTATCGAAGCAAAAACCTTGCTCTTCAGGTAACTCAATGTCCAAAACTCAAAGGGTGTGATGTTTGGAGACCAGACAGGCTCTTGTTAGGAGTCACTGCCAAACAAACATTGCTTAGAATTAACATAATATTTTTTTGAATTCTGTTTCCGCCTGGAAATTATTTTTTAGTATTTTTTTTATCTTGGTTAAAAGTTTTGACATGACGAGAGTCAGATTTACCGTTCAGGTTTAAGCATCAAATGTCATTCGCCAATTTATTCCGTTTTAACACCTAAAAGAGTCCTAAAGTTGAACGTTCATCAAATTTGAACTTTCCTCGTGGTTTTTTCTAATATATTCTTAAATGATAGACCCAAGTTTTGAGGTATTACTCAGTATTACTCAGTATTTGAGGTATTACTCAGTATTACGCCCACGTTTAAGCGAAGTCATTGGCCATTTCTCACCCCTTTCACCCCTACATACAACCAATAAATGAAGCAAATTAAACTGTTTTCAAATGTTTGGCATTGTAATTTCTATACAAGTACTTTTGCCTAACCCCCTGGCCCCCGACCCTCTTCCCCTTCTAATAATTAAACTTCCACAACCAACAGCTCCCACCACCAAACTAGTGGTCCTATCGAAAAACAATTGTCAATATTGTATTTAAATAGTTTTTCTACAATTTTGGTTCTTGTTTTCGGATATTTTACCCTATCTCACCTCCTTAACCCCTAAACTGTGCCCTGAAATAAATTCGTTTGTAAATTTCCTCTTTTTTGGTTTTTCTTTATTTGTGTGTTTATTTTTTATTGTGATTCAAAGTTTTTACATTTAGAGTCGGTTTTACCGCTCAGGTTTAGGCCTCTATCAATGGTCATTCGCCAATTTGTTTCGTTTAAACCCCAAGAGAGTCCTAAAGTTTAACTTTCATTAAATTTGAATTTTCCTCGTGTTTTTTTTTCTAATATATTTTTTAAATGAGAGACCCAAGTTTTGACTTCACAGCGTATACGTTACAAATCAATAATAAAATAACCAGTTCCTAGTGTTATAATGCGTATAAAGTTAAAAAAATCGTCGAAATCTTCCAAATGTCAGCGTTTGTCACTTTCCTCATTGGTTAAAACCGAGGGTAAATTGATCAAAAATCGCAATTTTAAATTTCAATACCCTCAAAAAGGTTATTAAGGAGTCTTTAAATATGCTTAAAATTTTTTAATTAATTAGTTATTTTGAGCTCTAGTGGCCGAAAGGATGGTTCTATCAAGGAATGGACTGCACCATGTCCACGGATTTTTCATGATCTACATCTTTGGTCCTATGATATTTTGCTCTATCTCGCTTCCTTCACTCTTAGGTAGCTCTAGATCATTCAAATTTTTATGATTTCCCCGACGTTTTTCAGCTTTAATATTATACGTAGAGGGCTGGAATTTGGTACACATCATCTCTACAGCATATATGTTACAAATCACTAATAGTATAACTAGTTCTTGGTACTAAAATACATTAAAAGGTAGTAAATCTTAGAAATTTGCTAACTAAGACTTAGATCCCTGAAAATTTTCAAACAGTTAATTTATGATTTTCTGTTGAGTTAGGAACCTGAAATTTGGCATGCACTTTCCTAATTGCTTAAATCCGAGGGTAAAATTATCACAACTTGCTATTGTAATTTTCAACCCCCTAAAAAATCATTTTAAAATCGTTAAAATATGCCTTTCTAAAAGCTGTTATTTTGAGCTGAAGTGGCCAAACGGATGATGTTATCAAAATATGGACTGCACCATGTGCCACGGATTCTTCACGTTCTTCAACTTTGGTAATTTGATCTTTTGCCCTACCCTCCTCATTCACTCTTAGATAGCTCTAACCCCTTTCAACCCCAAAACCGACCAATAAATGAAAAAAATTAAGCATTTTTCAATTTGTTTGGCGATGTTATTTTTAAATAAATACTTTTGATTCACGTCCTTAGCTACCAACCCTCTCCCCTTTCAAATAATTAACCTTCTATAACCAAAAACCCCTTACCACCAATAACCACTCCCCCTTGAACAAACCAAAAATAACTTGTGTTGAGAATAACTTGTATTTTTTGATGAAATACGTTTACCTCAACCAGAGCCCCATGAAACCTCTTCAAAGAAATAGCCCCACCCCCACCATCATAAATACCTCCACCGGCTACTTTCCTCACCAACTAACCCCCCGAACAATAGATTTTGCTAGGATTTGTAAAAAGTGTATTCATGCTCTGACTCTTCAATACACACCTCCTTCAATTTTTCCTAACCTCCAAGTCGGCATCGCAAAAAGGAGAACAATTTAAAATTAAATTTCCAACAACTTTGGTAGATATGTAATTTACCCTACCTTACCTCCTTCGCCCTCAAAGTGGCCTACTCATTAGAAAAGACAGGATCTCTAGAAAACTTACAAGCTTAAGAATAAGGAGCTTAGAAAACAAATGGTTTGTCAGCTGCCTAAAAGGGAGATCCCAAGTTGTAGATATCCAACATACTAAATTTGGCATCACTACCACATTTAGATTAGATCCTAAACCAATCACAAGGGGAGTCCCCAGTTATCCGTGCTGGGACCTGTTCTGTTCATTTTGTTTTCTAACGACTTCCCGTCTCTAATTCAAAATTACAATATCAGCTGCATAATTTATGCAGACGATACAACTCTCTTTTTAACAAATTTTCCGCTAGAGAAAACTCACTTCCCATTAAATACACTGCCCTAAAACACGACCAAAGATACCTTGTACGGAGTTTTTTTAAACCTAACAATTAAATTAATTATGTTTTTGTGTCTTTGCACAAACCATCACCTCCCAATATATATATATATATATATATATATATATATATATATGTGTGTGTATGTGTGTGTGTGTGTGTGTGTGTGTGTGTGTGTGTGTGTGTGTGTGTGTGTGTGTGTGTGTGTGTGTGTGTGTGTGTGTGTGGTGTGTGTCTTTAAGCAGGATAACTCGCGCAAAAATGGTCCGATCTTAATGAAATTTGGCACTGACGTGTAAAGTAGTAATTATTCGGACGACTTCGAAAAACAGCCCGATCGGACTACCGGAAGGGGGGGTAAAGGGGGGTAAACCCCCCAAAAATGAGTTTTTTGAGTTTTTTACATACAAAAAATTATAAATTTTTTTTGCACCATTAAATTCAGCTCGAAAAAACAAACAATTTAGTACTTTGAATCATTGCTCTATGTCCATTGGTAACTGAAATACTGAAAGTGGTAAACACAGTACGTTGTCCCAGTGTTAACCTTATGGGAAATGAATACAATTCTATATCTGGCTAATTTCTCAACATATCTTGATAAAACTTGGTAAATGGCTTCTTCTAGTTCAGATCTACTAAATATTGAATTAAAACCACCCAGTTTCCATATACCCGTAGCAGCAAACCTGCATACGCATTCCCCATGTTACTCTTATGGAGCTTAGAAAAACATGTCAAATCTCTCTATGTTGGATTGAAATATGTTGTTTTGAATTTTAAATTCGCTGAGTATGCAGGTCTGCTGCAACGGGGGTATTTTAACTCACTTTTAATCTAAAATTAAAAATAGCAGCATCCAACTTTACAACTTTTACTCCAAAAAATCTAAATAAAGGTGGTTTAAGTAATTCAACCCACTAAGGAAACATTTATTGATAGTCTTCTTAGGGGTAATAATAGTACTTTTAACATAAAAAGATACGAATATGTGCTTTTAAAATGCAAGACCTTATTTTTTAATTGTATTTTATGTTGGAAGTCCGGCTAGCTGCTGTCCAGATCTAAAGTTAGCCGTTAAAGCCCATCAAGGCATTCCTGACGCTCCTCAGTGTTCGTGACACCCCTTAATTGAACCCTCTCACTATACTTTCGAGTTACAAATTGATTTCTGGAATTTTAGCTATTAAAAACGTTTAGATCCATTACAATTTTTATCAAGTTTTAATTATCAATCTTTGCACGGTTTTCATAGAAGTAGAGAAAACGTGCGCTGTATTTTAGTAGTAAAATATGTATATTATTCAATTCAATACAGGTGAAAGTTACAGTACCAATTAACTGCAGTTAAATACTGAAGTTAAAGTAACTTATGACTGCTAACAATACAGTCGGCCATTAAGCTTTTAATTTCTGTTGCAATGTTATATTTGATTGAAAATACCACATTTTAAGGGCTTCTAGGGCTCTTCCCTTAAGTCTGAATGTCACTAATTTTATTTCTTGAATAACTGCATCTGAATCTTTTCGACGATACCTAAATTACTAAAATAAATTCTAAATAAGTCAAAATAAAGTACTAAAATAAGTAACTGTAGAGGGAGCTTTTATTACGAAAACCCCATACCGTATTTAATAAATATAGATTTTTCACACAACCTAATTGGGTTAAAACATGAGATTTTGATTCAGTGTCACACATTATCAATGAATGGAGACTACTCAAATGATTTTTGTGATCAATTATTATGTCAAAATGCTACTCTGAGTCTGATATCATTGATTATATTAAAGGTATTATATTAAAATGCAACTCTAACAAATGATTTTTAGATTAAATATAATTAAAATCACGATTTAGTAATAGGGGAAAAATCACGAGCTGGCAAAAGCAGGCGTCTTTTTTTTACTTTGCGTAATTCATATTCAGGATGAATTATTTCAATACGATTATCTAACAATGGAAGAAAATACGCAATCATTACATTCATAATTGACAATGAATAGATTACAAGTCCCTAATTAATGATATAATAAAATTAGAAGAAATGGTTTAAATAACAGAAAAAATGACTTAAGCTTAGAAAAATGTTTAGCAAACAAATACAACCTAAATCGCCCTTACGAAGCAAAACGAGTCTTATAACATAAGGCGAAGGATTTACAAGGTGATCATTGGTGTACGTTGGTATGAAATACAGCTTCCTCCGGTATTACAGCGTTTAATATTCTGAGCTTATTACTATCCAGAATAATATTTAGTGTTTTCATTTATACACAGTCCATTCATGTGATGAATTTATATAGTCTTCTGGATTCTATTCTGAGAATAGGTTTAGCAGTCTCGATTGAAAAATGAATATATGTTACTAGTAAAGTATTTTGTTACGCTACCTTTTCTAAAAAGATAATATAAAATTTAATTTTTTCAAATAGTATGGTTCACGTAAAATTGAATACAAACACTATACTGATCAGTTTATCCGAAAACCTATAGTGTCAATGACAAAATGAAACAGTTTGCACTCATTTAATTGGAACATTTAAGATCACTCCTCAATGGTTAACTAGTTTTGGCGGATTTTACCGTGTTTGAAGGCAATTAACTTCATTTAAACTAAATTAACGGGTGTTCTCGCAGAAATAAGACATTAAGGACATCTACTGTAACTTAATTCTATCAATCGATATAGTATAAATTTTAGGTTTGCTAATTTTATGATTATTGTTCAAATTCCCCAGTAGTCTTGTCAAACGTTGTCACTAAATTTATCGTCTTATTTTTCTCCAACATATTAATTTATTTACCCTTTTAGGAAATGAAAATATGGAATATAATTTACTTTATAGGAAATTCCACAGAGAAAAATACACTGTACAATTTAGAAGCCTTAGATTGTCGCTTACAAATTCCTCAAATGTAGCAAGTAATTTTTTCGTTTAAAAATCTAAAATCTCGTAAACATTTATAAACCGTTAGGACAAGGAGTATCATGAATGTGTGAAACCCCTCAAAGGGGATTAGGGTTAAAGGGCTTTAATGAAACACTATCGGAAATGTGATTGGGAAATGACCGGCAATAGCTTCTGTAGCTCACTGAAGCTTCCCTTACCCACATCTCAAGACCTTTAAACACTCTTTTGGGTAGAGTATCGACTGAGTTAAACATACTTGCTTAATTGGTTGATACATAATTAAGATTTAAAGATTATTTGTCTCAAAAATTACGAACGACGAATTAAACTAAAATACAAGAAAGAATGATCTGCTTCTTTGTAAAAAAAAAAACTTCTCGAATCCCTCTTTTTATGATCCAGGAGTACTTTATGTATAGTGTATGATGGGTTGAAAATCTAAGATAAAAGTGACTAAGCAGATATGAAGAATAATTGTTAAAGTATAAAGCCAAATGAATTATAAATTCATGAATTTCAACTAACTAATGCTCCGCAGGCCTTAGTATGTTTAATTAATTACTTTGATTTTAATTTTAAAAAATCAGTTCATTTCATAATGCAATCAGAACAAATCTATTAAAATGATTGAAATCTCAAGCGAAGCTGCCACAGGAAACAATAGTATAATCAAAATTGCTGTACATTATTTATAACATTTTTTTAAACATCACATCGTACTGAATTACGTGTTTAATTACAAAGGATAAAGTTCATAGAAAGCATTTATTATTTTTTTCATATCTTGTTTTGAGAAAAGTAATGCAAACTGTACTGCAGTGATGAGTACAGTAACTCATCACCATCACTGCAGTAACTGATGAGTGATGAGTTACTGTACTGTAGTGATGAGTTATTTCTCATCACTGAACCCAATCAGCCAAACAGCTTTAGAAATTATAATGATTGGTAGGTGATTAATTTATAAAAGAAAGAAATAATTAACGGTTGAAACTCAAACTGACACTTTCAAAACTTCACTTTTCTTCTTAAATGTCTGATCTATGAATAGAGATTCATTTTAATAATAATGTAAACAAAACCTTTATAAAAGTATCTTAATTAATATGCTGTGCACAAACAAAACACCCTAACAAAAGGTAAGTTCTAAGCAATCTTGAAGCACTTTTAATAAGAAGAATTAATTAAACAAAGCTTTCCTTCTAACTTTGATTACTTATTGTTGAACTTGTAAACACCTGTTCGAATAACAGGAATAATGTCTTACTGATGATGGAGAATGCTGGCAACTTGAACGTTCAATCCAGAGAAATATTTTTTTATCATATCTAAATTTATCTTTTGGTTTTCATATATATACATTTGAAAACAGTGACATACCTTTTGCAAAAAAATTATTAACCTGCAGAGCAATTTTTGGAAAATATGTTTTTAATTTAAAACCATGATTTTGTTCATGAAAAAAGGAAGAAAAATGTACTTACGATTAATTATGTCCTTAATTATTACTTTTAACGATCAAAATTATGCAAATCACTGTTGTATGCATGTTTGAGATAGAATTTGTGAAAACATATAGGATTGCTTATTTATATTTAAAAACATTCACTTAATTATTCTATAATCTCAAAGCAAAGATTTATTTATAAAATTACATTAATATTTTAACTAATGTAAATATTTCTAGAACTATCAATTAAAACTAAATAAAGCTCATTGTGAAACCCAATCCCTTAATGTAGTTCTTGAGTCGAATTCTATAATCATTTAGCCTTTTCACAATATTTTCAATAATACCAGTTTTTTTAAGCTGTCTTGACAAATAGAATTAGGTCTAATGAGGTAGACGGTCTTAATTAGTAAGCTGATCTGAAGTGAAGCTTGTCACGGTGTAAGAGGCTGGTTGCCGTTTGCAGCCCTCCTTCCCAGTTTTTATTGATTGCATATAGCTTTGGAAACACAGTTAAAAATATCAGTCTAAATTAGTACTAAACGGTTTTTCGGTAAGTAAATTTTAACAATCAGCCTATTAACTTTTTAATATCATTTATTTTGTAATGATTTCAAGCTGATAACAGTTCAGGGCAGAATCATCGGTTCAGTTTGATTAACTCACCATGTATATAAATAGTAAATTTGTAGACACAATTTTTTCTATTTCTTACCATGTTGAAAGTACCTGAAACAGGTCTTTAAATCTCAATTAACTGTTATTTATAATCTATTTAAAAAAGAAACACATAATATTAAAATTAGGAATACAAAATTCCTGAAAATACAATGCTATTTTAACTTAGAATAACAAAAGAAGATTAGTAGTATAATTACTTTTAGAGAATGAGATCTTCTCACCCGTGTTTGGACCAACGTTTTAAAACATCTTATTCAGTATATGAAAATATTGATCATGCATTACAGCTTTATTCTTAATAGAAAGAGCAGCCTATTTAACCTTGATATTTTCTGTAACTTTACAAAACCGAAGAGCGTGCACAGCTAAACGGTAATCTAAGGCAGCAAGGAGGAGATAATGTCGGTGATAATGACCGGTCGTTAGTCTGAGAGAGAGGGGGGTAGCCACCTGTAGCCGCCTTTTAAATTTTAAAGGGGGGAGAAAATATTGCTGTTACAATATTGTTGTTGTATACCGGGTTTTTCTCCTAAAGTGAACCAATAGCTAACACTTTTATAATAAATCTGACAATGAACTTCTCGTTGGTGACTTTTCTTTATTCTTGAAGCTGTTTTTGGAGTCATTTCGAAAATGAAAAAGATTCGAAATTCCTAAAGTCAACATTTACTTATGGGATTGTACCACTTTGGATGTTTTAACAATGCATTTCAAATGGGAAAAAACTCCTTAACCATCGGGTGTAGGAAAAGAATTCAAAGAATAAATAGTCCTTAAAATTAATCGTATAGTCCAAAAAATTCTATACAATACAGGGGCGTTCGTAAGAGAAACCAGGTGAATGGCAACCATATTTAAAAATTGCGAAGTGACTCCAAAAAGCAGGTTTAAAGATAAAGGGAAGTCCCCTCTCAGACGTTCATTGTTAGGGCTAGAATAAAGTTATTATGCTATTGGTTCGCTTGAGGTGAGACACCAAGTATATAATGTTATAATACTGTTTCATAATTTTAAACAAAATCATTTATTCGGGGTATTTATTTTGATGACGTTGCAACTTAAAACTATGACATTTTTATGACCTTTTTAAGATAATGATTTCCTTCCCTCTGCACAGCTTTAGTGCAACGAATCACAAGAAAATTATTAAAACAAGTTCTTCAGATTATTAAAAGTTTTGAATATATATGTCAGGAACTAAAGTTTGTGCAGAATGCTATAATTTCTTACTCATTGTTGCTATTTCAATTGTTATTCATTATCCGTGAGGTATTACAGAGACATTTAACACACCGGCAAGCTTACAATGATTGCTGATGATCGACCTAGTCATTCGCACTTTGGGGTGAAACTATAACAAAATCTAAAGGGCCAATTTCACAGATAACCGGGCTACTACGTCCGGTAATTTTGATTTGGAAAAATAAAAACAAAAATATATTATTGAGAAGTTTAATAACAGAGTAATGTTAATATGAAATTGAAAACTACATAAAAGAGTGAACTCTATTTATAAAGCATGAATTCAATAACAATTCTTCGTTTTAGCCTGTTTCAACTAACACTGAAAGAAAAATTCTTTGAATGTTCATTTATCCTTTGATTGTTAAAATTAGATGTAGGTTAGGTGAGGACTAGAAGGTGTTATCCATAAGATGATAAATAATAATACAGATTGATTTCCTAAATTAAACCATTTGAAATAACTGTACTTTCTTTTAATCTAAGGTTGTAATAATCACATCCCTATGATCTTTGATCTGTTGATTTACGTCCTTCGACATGATTAACGTTAGAACATTAACAGGATAATACACAAGGTATTTAAAAAACATGTTGCCCATCCGTTACTCCACGGTATTAGCTATCTCCAAAACCAAATTAATAAGGAAAACTGGTTCAGTACTATAGGCATGATGAGTATCAAACAGATGAACAATCGTGGAGATCATTAACAATCAGACTCATCATTTTAATATACTGGCTGCATGTAAACAATCTTGAGAAATTAAAATTTTGTACTAAGTGAATATCGGCCTTTGTATACTAACAATAATCTAAAATTCATAAACTAGAAGCTATCCAGAACCTATGTAATTAGAGGCGATACAGAGATGACTGCGTTCTTAGCACCAGTGCCAGCCGATTACTACATACCGCACATACCGTTATACGTCTGTATAAATATTTGATCTTTGCTGCCATGAGAAATAGCTATTTGTGTATTAAGAGCGCAAGGTACGTAATTGCCGATCGAGAATTGTAGGTGGCCGCACGAAGCTTTAGCTGAGTGCGGCCAAACATTTCGAGAGCGGCAACGACTATTTGTGCTCGTAATACACACAATATTTTTTCTGCCACCATTATTTAAACAGTTTAATTTATTAACTAACCTATACACAAAGGTTCATTGAGATTATGTTTGCTTATTCTATTGGAACGAACCGGAAGTTAGTTTGTAGAAACGCCGACAGTGAAATCAGCTGATTTAGAGCAAGACAACTAAAATTTAGAATACGATGAGTGACATGGGAATTCTGACCAATAGAAACTGTTCTTTGGTGTTTGACGTCATAGTTATCTCTCTTGTGTGCCACCTTAACCTAATAAGTAACCCCGATTTAGCGAGCGAGAATGAAATGAAAACGGAAATGAACAGTTTTGCGTACAGTTGACAGGTGTGGCAATGTGTTTATTTCCATGCAGTGGTAGGAAAAGTAATAACGTTGTCTATCCTATCCAACATTTCAAGTGATCTGGTTCCAAGATAGCTTAACCGATAATACTCTGTGATCTGCTTGCAGCCTTAGCAATCTAATGTAGATGTGTCGTGTTTCACCACTTCTGACATCCTCAGACATCATTTACTGAGGATTTTAAAAATTTGTTGATAACGTACACTAACTATTTTGTACATCACTCGAAATTCACCTTGCGGATTGTTAAATTTGTATAAATCACAATCAATGAACACATTTATTTAAAAAGAACAAAGCTATGACTATCATTAATCTGGGAGTTCCAGTACTGATGTGCAGTAGTTAAGGCTCTAGCAGGAACTGCGAACTTGTAAGACATAGTTTTGTAATAACTCTTTTTATCTATAAACATTGAAAAAGATAAACCGATTCTATAGTTTCTGTGTAAACAAATCTTTATTTAAATTTTCAAAGAACATCCGTTTTTGATCCCGTTTCTTTGGAAAGGAAGTGCATAAAATTAGGTTCTAAAATCTCTTAGCTTTTAAAATATACTTTAATCCTCAAACCCTAATATGGGAATACCATTAAAAAAACCTTTTTGTTTACTATACGAGCTGGGTTTTAACTATTACAAATATTATTATTTTTTTATTTTTAAAATACTCTCTGACTCTAGGCCAATAACGGCTCTTTGGACTTTGACATTTTGTTATTTTCTTAATTTATATAACTAGATTACTTGTAATTTTCTCGACAATTATATTGAAGAAATAATAACAGTTATTTTATTATAGAAGGGAAGACTGAAGCCGGCAGGCAAACTTAATTATCAAGGTGACTTGTAGCTGCTTGTTACAAGGTAGGCGTCTTGTCTGCCCAATTTGCGATCCAAGTGAAGTGTTCCTTGTTAATGATCAAAGCCAAAATTTAAAACAAAACTATTAAAAAACTACCTTTATTGGAGTAAAATATGGTTAATTGACAAGTTTAACTTAAAACATTTATGGGCTTTATGTATTAGTTTTAGAAAAATTTTCTAATTTGGGTCAAAGAATTTAAACTCGTGTATATTCCATGAAGGTTTTCCAAATTACGTAGTTTAGAACATACACCTTTATTGTTCTATTTGTCGTGAATCATTGGTATCTTCTTTATATATAGATCAAAGCTTGTCAAATTGCTGTGTTTTTAATGTATTTAAAGGTTATTAGGCCTATTATCTACTTTCATAAATAACATTCACCTTACCAAAGCTATACTCAATTAAATTTTTATGTTTTCCATTAACCATGTATTTAAAATGGTAATTTAAGTTTTATCATCCACATTTAATAATAATCAGCTGATTATTTAGTGATCAGATGATGCAGATATGCTAAACATGTATAAGCTACAATAAAAAGTAATAAGACAGCAATCCTCCATAGAGCCTGTACTTAAACGTAGACGGGGAAAGGAGTGCAATAATTTAAGTGAACAACTCTCCTAAACAGCAAATCTACATCCACAGGAAAGAAAAGTAATGGAAATTATAATTTCATTCCTTAACGAGTCTAATTTTACGAAACAAAAGTTGTAATTACCCTGAAGAAATGAAACGCATAAGCTCTGAAATGACTAGTCTTTACTTGTCAAAAGATTCAGTGAGCTGCATCCATCTTGTAATCTAAGAGGAAGACATTTATTTATAGCCAGTTTTCGCACCCATCCTTCGCACGTGTCCCGGATCTTGAATAAAATCAATGAAAGCAGTTGTATTTTGATCTGGAAAATCACCGGAATGATGCCTTATGTTCCTGCTTAATTATCAGCTTTAGAATAGAAAATTAAAATTGGAAAGCAGCAATTTTATTAGAAATATTTTAAAATAATATGGTTCTGAAAATAAATTTTGGGTTTGTTTTACAAAATGAAATATTATGTTTTATCAACAGGGGTTTTTTATATTACGAGGAGCTTTTGTAAACGGCCTGAATACAGCACAGATTATAAATGTTATAGCTTATGCAAGTTACATATAATTTATAGCACATACATAACTTACGTTTATTTATGTACACGAGTACATAATGAGTGCTTCAACACAACGAGTGTAGTATTTTCAAAACCAAAAATTCTTGAGTATTCTACAGATGAAGACTTAGTTTAGCAACTGTTAACCGTATGATAATTTCATTTAAGCGAGTACATTGCAACGAGTTTTCTAACTATCGACTAATACATACTACTAAAACTACATTGTTAGATGTTAAAAAGAATCTAACAATGATATATCTGTATGAACGGATTTACCGGACTTTATTTAATAACGTTAGCATTTTAGTAACTGGTCATCAGCTACAGTAAGGATCAGTAAGGATACTTGTAGGGGCTTGTTTCAAGGTGAAGCATCTTGTTTTCAAATCGTGATCAAAAGAAATGCTCCCTTATTGATAAAAAAAATTAATTGTTACTAAACACTTTGGATTACAGGGCTCTTCACGTTTCAAAGAATGACCCTAATTTTTTCACGGAATGACCACAGTTGATACACAGAATACCCACAGTTTTTCACAGAATGGTCACTGTTGTTTCATAGAATAACCACAGTTGTTTAACAGAATGGCCACAGTTGTTTCATATAATAACGAAAGGTGTAACACAGAATGGCCACAGTTGTTCCACAGATTGGCCACAGTTGTTTCACAGAATTACTACTACTGTATCACAGAATGGCCACAGTTTTTCCACAGATTGGCCACAGTTGTTTCACAGAATTACTACTACTGTATCACAGAATGGCCACAGTTTTTCCACAGATTGGCCACAGTTGTTTCACAGAATTACTACTACTGTATCACAGAATGACTAAAGTTTTCTTACAACGATTATATTGAACTTAATGTACAATAACCTCCTGAGTCGTTGAGTGGTATAGATTGTTTCCTTAGGATATAATGTGTAAAGCCATTAACATATCAGTTTTACAGAGTTGGTACATTTAAAGGTCGTATTTGTATTTACATTATTTTACTGTGCTCATTGGAAACCTTGATAGAAATCTGTAATCTTGATAAGAAATATATTTCAGTAAATTTACATAGTCACAACCTTTGTTTACACCTTTTTGTACGTGATTAGGATTTCATCAATTCAGGTGATAAAAAAGCTAGGGCATGTGGATGCGGAATTCCCTGATGGGGAATAACGTTTGTACTACAGTTCCGGCCACAGCATTAGGCGGGTGGCAAAAAATGGAAACTCTAGCTGAGTAAATGACTTGATGTTAGGGACACCTCCGCTCCTCTACACATTTAAGTAGTTTAACATATTTCCATCAGATGGAAGCACATTCACTTGGGTATAAATCAACCGAGTTAAATTAAGGGGATAAACGAGAATGGGCTACTTAACAAGAAAAAACATGTTAAACGAAACTAAGACGAAAAGAACGACTAAATATGACTTTTATACGTTTACAACTACTAAGGTTAAGTTCTATAGATGAAATGTCAACAAATAAAATACTAAAAGGAAAACAAAATTTGCAATCACATATTTCAATGATCAGCTGGTTTTGGAGAACACAAACAAAGAGCATAACTATATATAACGTCAGATGGGTGAATGATTACCAAAAAATATATTTTAAACGCCAGCAGCGCACTCACTCACCTGTTTAATGCTGCAGCCGGAACTTTAGTGAGTACGACATTCACCTATTAAACCATCCTAATATTTAATCCAGTTCGTAATTGACTGGCAAAATTGTTGTTCTGACCCCACATTAAACTGTCTACCCTTGGTTGTAGTTGGACGTTGGGCTATTAATTAACAATGGTGTCTAAGGAACATGTTGGCATTAATCAGTTACAATGCTAGAAAAGCGTGCCACAATCATCTAATACTTTTATTCCAGTAAAAGTACGCAGCCAGTGCTACATCCCACAGTCTTAAACATGTATCACAAGGTATAAATGTAAAAGTTAATAACATCTCAAGAATAACACTAAACACTACTTATTTCTAATTATTACAGTTTTCCAAAATGTAATGGTGTAATTGACTTATTGTAACATAAAACATTTATATTAAGTTAAGCTCATCAGATTATTGGTGTAATCCAAGGAACCTCAACACTGGGTTTGATTCGAAGAATTTACGAAAGAAATGAATAAAACATTAGAGCAGCGGCTTTTCTTTGAAAGAAGTGATACAGGTCTCAAGGAGAGAGTATTTCTCTGATTATATCTCTTACAAAAGCCAGGGTTGATTTGATGTATTTCAATCATATATTTCTTTTCCAGGCGCAGAATATTAAAATGTATTTAAATAAAGATAATTTATTTAATATGTTTGATAAGAAACTATAATATATTCACCCAAAAACAATTTATTTAATATTGACCGATAGAGTTTTTAACACCCCTGTTATCTTAAGAATGGGAAAGGGACTTAAATTTGAAATCAAATCGTTTAAATATTGTCTGGCGGCTTAAGAGTTTAAGATAAGTTTGGAATTGTTTGAGCTTAGCAAACTGGGCATGCGATTTATTAGCTGAGAGTTAGCACATCTTGAGAACGCCTTGTCTTTTCTTTGCGAGGTACTTATTTGTAAGCTTTGTGACAAAGTGTACGATTATTTTTAAAACTAAAATATGTCGAGCCGTTTTAAAAACGGCGTTAACAAAACAGCTGGTAAATCTAGCCATAGTCTTACAAGTATTTGAATATAAATAAAAGTATAAAAACATTTTCAGTTTTTCTTTGCAATTTATTGTGTTGGACGACTTAACAACTTTGATAGTCATACTTGTCCAAACATCTTTTTTTTAATAAATAAGCAAAATGTAAGTATAAAAAAATGTATCACATAATGAAGGGAAGGATGCTAAGAAGTTAAACCTTTAACATAAGACAATGGGGGTGGCAATGGGGACACTGACGTCGTCAGATAAAAAAAATTCCAAACATGGAGATAAGTCCATACTTATCTCATACTTATAAGTGCTTACTTGGTCGCTAAAGTTTACAAATGGACACGCGAAAAGTTCCTGGGTAGATGAGGCACTACATACAGATCAACTGAAAAAGGCTTAAATATAGTAGAACGCTATACGTATAACGATAAGCTTTTGCGATAAATAATATATGGTACTAGTTTATCATAAAGTCTACTGTGAAAAGCCGTAAAAAATGAATTAAACATGTTTAGAAGAAGTGATCAAGTCCGACGATGTTTTTTACAATCCTTCGATTTCTTACGATTTTCCGATCTTTTATGATTTATTTATTTTCAATGGAAAGAAAAGAAAAACTCGTCCTTATATTTTTTAGATCAATGTTGTCAACGGGTAAATAATTGAGTAAAGAAAAAGCGACGTTTACTTTGTGAATCCCCAATATTTAAATACTCTCTTGTGAAGTGGTAGTAGAAATTCCCTGAGTTCAAGATAAGCTCGAAATTGTTTGGGCTTGGCAAACTTGACGTGTGATTTATCAACTAAAAGTCAGAACCTCTTAAGTAACTCCTTCCCGTTTTGGTTTATTGGCTTTGAAACATTGATTAACCTTGGGAGAAAATACAGATAATTGTTTTCAATAGGCGATGAAGCGTGTGATTCAAGTTTTTTGTTTCAAAAATTTATTTAGCTATTTAGGCTTCTATTCAAGGGGTTGCTGGTCGATTTTTGACACACCTGCACAAATAATCTGAGGCGTTCCTTTCCCTTCAAAGCCTTGCGTAAGCAACTCTTGTAAGGGGCCAATAGCGCAGAATAAAAAAAAAATCAATTTAACTTCATAACACTTAATTCAATTATTTTTTTGCCTCAGAAAATAACCTGATATAGGTTTCCTTCTAATAACTTTAAAACCCATGAAAACTCCACAGATTTCATTGCTTAACAGAACAGATTAATCGTTGGCTTTAGGCCAGTCTCAGTTTACAGGTGAACTCAGGAACTAGCAGTGCATTATGCATTCATGAGTCGTCTACTCTAACCGATACTGACGTGACAGTATCAGTGGTTCTGGTGGATTATACCTTTGATGCTACGAGTGAATTATGGATCTAGTATTTATCAATAATCTACCACAGAATATTACAACTACTACTACTTACTATTAATCTGTAGTTGGGATATATTCAACGTATACAGAATAAACAAATGTTCCACTTTCTTCTTATGTTAATTCTTCGACTAACTATCACAGCTATCTAAACGTGAAACTACTTCTCTACAAAACTAAAGGTTTGTTCACAGTAGTTGGTCACGAAACATTGAATTTAAATATGTTAAATTTTCTTTGTTATACAAACAGCTAGTTAAATTATATTACTTATTTGAAGATTCACGGAAAATATCAACCGGCTATATGTTTTATCATACTAAACAACAATAATTTCAAATGGTTGTTATATTTGAGTTTTACTGTTGAGGTTTTGACATCTAACGAGCAAATTTATAGGCATAAAAATTCATATTACAGCAACATTAGTTATATATTCATCCAATGAGGAAATTGATATATTTAAAAAATCATATTACAGCAAAATTATTTACGTACATATTACAATCACAGATTGCGAGTTAAATTTCGGAAGGGAATGACAATATTCAACTAAATATAAGAAACTACCGATTGGAATTTTCCATGAGCTATTCAATCGTTGCTATTGAAACTTTCCATGAGCAACGATGCGCTTTCTCATGTAATTGTCCTTTAAATAATTTTGATGATAGTAAAAAATTTACACTTTTAGTGAGAAATTTAATAAGTAAGTGTTTAATCAATTCATATATAAAATCCTTTGCCTCAAAATATATTTACAGTGGAACTAAGCAAGGAAAACTAGAAGACGACCTTTAACGCATGTCCGCGTGAACAACATTACCAGAGATAAACGGGCTGTGATGTCGACGACATCGTAACATTCTTGGTCCGTGAAAACTGATGTTAACACTTTCAAGCACACTCGAGGTAAATGGGCGGAAAAGGTATTTAGACCAGGCGGTATATGTTTTGACTTGGGTAAATCGTACAATATCCGAGATTTTTGTGTTAATGGCTTCGGAATATGATCAAAAAAGAAAATTTCACTATGCGTACAAATATAAACCTATGCAAAATTTTCTATCGAGGAAAATATTAAAAATTAAACAAAAAAATCCACGTTTTTCGCCTATTTTTCGAAGATATCTGCAAAACTATTTACTTTAGACAAAAATAAATGGCACCAAACGTTTTATTATGAAATTCTACATTGAAAAAAGTTATTTTAAATTTGGTTTTTTCCTACAAAAAGCGCATTTTTTGTCGAAAAATGTAAAAAATAGTAAAAAATATTCTAAAAAATTACGTTTTTGGCGATTTTGTTGGAACACGATGACTCAACAAATGGCCCTCAAACTTTTCACTGTACATGTTTGTATTGTAAAAAATAATTACACCAAGTTTCATAAAAATCAACCCAATATCTTCAGCACAATAGTCATCTAATAATCGTACTGCCAAAATATTGAACAATTTTCATATCCATTTAAACCGCAAAGTACGATTCGCAGATACATGAAATTTGGAAGAAATATGAAGGAAAATGAGATCTTTCAAATAAATCTTAAAATAATAAAATCTGTTCACTAGGAGTGCCTAGGCAGGTGTTTAAATATAGTAATATTTTTGGCAATATCTAGCAATTTAATTAATTTGCATAATTTTCTATTAAAGTATATTTTTAAAACTCAAAATCATTTATTTCAGGCCTAAGTGGCCTCAACATCGAGTCTGACCTTCATTTGTCAAAGCTCGGTCCCCAAAAACGCAAGGGGCGCCTTTTATTAGCAGTCCTCGTACAACGCGATCGAACCGACATTCGCATGCATGAAGCTCGGTCCCCAATTACATGAATCCCTTATGTCTACCTTCCCTTCGCCAAGCTCGGTCCCCAAACTGAAAATTTTGCTGATGGTGAGCAGTGCACGGTCCCTCGTGGGCAATTAGTACAGATTCTCATTAAGAGGGTTTCCTACCAACGGCAATTTTCGTTTTTCTGCGACACTAGCGGCGACTTTTGGAACTGCGGCTCCATAAGAGCCTATGTTAAATTGGTGCACTTTTCGCCGCGCAAGCCGGTGCAGGGGTAAACGCGGTGTCATTTAGCGTCTCCAAATCTTAAAATAAAAGTTATTCGGATATAGCATTGCAAAGATACCGAGTTGCAGAGTGTTTATTGCTTCTCCAACATCGTTTATGCTCTCTCTTTAAAAAGATATATGGCGTTAAAGTTGGTCAACTGCAACGGAATGTATCTTCAAAATACTTTAACATGAACGATTTTGGATTAGCAGATAACATTCTATAACTCTTTATCTTTGAAATGCTATGTTAAGTTAAATTTTATTTTGAAAACTGTATGCGCTAAATGACACCGCGCGGAGCGTGTTATAGGCATGTTTTCGTAGGTAGGGAACCCTCTTAATCCCTAGCTTGATTCTCAATCTGCAGAAAGCTGTAATTGTATACCCTTATTCTTTTATTACTCAATCTCGATTTCGTACAAATTCCCCATGAGGGACCGTGCACTGCTCGCCATCAGCAAAATTTTCAGTTTGGGGACCGAGCTTGGCGAAGGGAAGGAAGGCATAAGGGATTTATGCAATTGGGGGCCGAGCTTCAGGCATGCAAATGTCGGTTCGATCGCGTTGTACGAGGACTGCTAATAAAAGGCGCCCCTTGCGTTTTTGAGGGCCGAGCTTTGACAAATGAAGGTCTGACTCGATGTTAAGGCCACTCAGGCCTGAAATAAATGATTTTGAGCTTTAAAAATATACTTTAATAGAAAATTATCCAAATTAATTAAATTGCTAGAAATTGCCAAAAATATTACTATATTTAAACACCTGCCTAGGCACTCCTAGTGAACCGATTTTATTATTTTAAGTTTTATTTGAAAGATCTCATTTTCTTTTATATTTCGTCCAAATTTCATGTATCAGCGGATCGTACTTTGGGGTTTAGATGGAGATGAAAATTGTTCAATATTTTGGCAGTACGATTATTAGATGACTATTGTGCTGAAGATATTGGGCTGATTTTTATGAAACTTGGTGTAATTATTTTTTACAATACAAACATGTTCAGTGAAAAGTTTGAGGGTCATTGGTTGAGTCATCGTGTTCCAACAAATTCGCGAAAAACGTAATTTTTTAGAATATTTTTTACTATTTTTTACATTTTTCGATGAAAAATGCGCTTTTTGTAGGAAAAACCCGAATTTAAAATAACTTTTTTCAATGTAGAATTTCATAATAAAACGTTTGGTGCCATTTATTTTTTTTCTAAAGTAAATTGTTTTGGAGATATCCTCGAAAAATAGGCGAAAAACGTGGATTTTTTTGTTTAATTTTTAATATTTTCCTCGATAAAAAATTTTGCACAGGTTTATATTTGTACGCATAGTGAAATTTTATTTTTTAATCATATTCCGAAGCCATTAACACAAAAACCTCGGATACTGTACGATTTACCCAACCATGTGCTTTTTTTAACAGATACCGCCTGGACTAATTAAAGAGTTGACTTGGCCATTACATAATATTAGAACACTTCAATAGCCAACACAATCACGCGATTCGTAATCATTTAAAAAGTGAAAAAAATTTAAACATGAAAAATATCAATTTAAATTTATAAAATAAAATAACATTAGTTAACTCTAACATTTAAAATGTTTTCTTAACGAACGTTATTAGTCAAATTGGATCAAGAATTTAAGCCTTGATTTCAGTTTTAAAAGCTGAATGGGGTTTGACTGTTAGGCTCATTATAAGAGCACAAAAGAAGCGGAAGGCTTTTCACCAAAACACGGCGCTCCGGCAACGACGCGTCGCGGCTGCTAATTGTTCTCGACTCATTGCTATTGATTGATTATTCTGTATGCTGGACGTTTAGTATAACTTATTGCAAACCGGTGCATTGTTCTTGGTTTAATTTTTTTAGGTATGAGCTGTTACATGTAAAGCCGTATGTTGGATGTAAGTGATTGAGTATATGAGCCTACATATGCAATAGGGATCCAACCAACAAATATTAAAATTTTGAGTTTTGGTAACTTCCCGATGAAACATTGATTTATTTTATGCAAAAAAGATCTGACCAAAATTAGCTTATTTAAGCAGTAAAATCTTGCTTGGAACCAACCCACATGTCTGTAAAGATACTTTCAGATTTAGGAATAAGGATCCAATGGCTTGTTCTATGAGAGATTACTTAGTTATTACTTTCAAATACAAGTACAAGAGTAAATTACAAATAACAAGTGAATAACATAATAAGATTATTGAGTTTGCTTGTAACTTATTTTTTGTATTTTTAGCTTGTTTCTTGTTTTTTGATTCCAGATGACTGGATCTTGTTTGCTAAATTACCTGAAAAATGACAAAAGATCCAACCCACACCACCTGTGGCTTGGACCCCCTAAACGTCTAATTCAAAAAGGATCTAAACCACAAAATAGTTAATAACAAAGGGGATATGTGGACTATGACATTAAACCTATCATTTATAAACAGAGAACAGTCACTTTTATATATACAATGTAAATTTATAACGTTAAAATTAGACAGGAATTAATAATGAAGAAGCAAACTTAACCTTGTTTTTCTCAGTTTGACTATGCAGTGGTTTGGATCCCTATTGCATATGTAGTATAAGTTTGATGAAATTTCAGATTTAAAACGAGGCAATTAGCTTAAAAAAGGGCAAACCAGGACAGCGAAAATAATATTTTTGCCGGCACCGAACTGATCAATATACTTCCCTTAATATTTAAAAATTTACACTGGTTTGAGCGTCGGGTTTGGTGGGGGAAGGTTTAATATGCGGGAAAACGGTTATATTTTTAATTATTTGCAAATATCTTGAAAACGGTGCATTTATGTTAAACTATTATTCTTTGCAAAAATAGTCTACATGCAATTTCTAATAAAATTATTCATACTTTAACTATCTACAGTTAACGCTTCTTGAGATTGTATGGGGTAAATGTTATATTATTATTTTTAGCGACGAAATGTCCCAAAATATCCACTCCTGATGATCCATTTTAAAATTATTCGTAGATATATATAACAATTTACTACAGCTAATCAATAATAACAAAAAAACTAATGTAATGTTGGTACTGTAAGTATAGGGAGAAAATTGGTCCTTCAAAATGTTTATTCTTAAGGTAAAAATAGTAGGAGGTAAAACCTTTCGGATAGAAACCCTATGATATTGATATATAATTTTAAAGTGCCCGAAAAAAGATGAATGGTAAAAGATAGAGGTCTCGCAAGTTTCGAATGTATAATAGTTTTAATAATAATAATGATAAGGAATCCTTCACTTATACGTACAGGCCAAAGGAGTATAAGCAACATTCGTTTATTGTCAAAGGTACAACCAAACCAAATACTTTAAGCCTTAAGTGATTTGAAACGGATGAATAATCAAGGGAACAAGGCTTGGACCCAATGAGATTTGGCAAATCCTCTTGCAAACACCTGTTGTTGGCGCCTCCTTTCCGGAAATTTTCAACGGGTGAATTTAGTTTATTGAACAAAAGTACGGTATTTATGAACATTTTGCCAGTATCACAAAACCAAACTGGAGTTAATAATAATGGTGATATGAATAGGTAATTAATAACAGTCAAAATGAAAACACACTCTTAATAATTTTTCAACTTACGTACTCCAATGTCGGACACAGGGCATTGATAATTTTACCTGCAACAGAAATCAGCTTGTAAACACATAGCTCTGTAGTTAGGATCCTAACATGGGAAGGGAGCGGAATTATTTCAGTGCATAAAATGTGGTAAGATTATATAGATTGTTTTTTTGCAACCATTATAATTCAAAATGTTTATTTATTTCGATACAGTTTACTGTTATAATTATTAGTGATGTGATCTCTACTCAATAAATTCCAAACAAAATTTTAATTTACATAATATAAACAGTAATATACAATTCATAATAGTATTTTATTTACAGTAAACTAAAACTTCAGTTACTCATAATAATTGTAGGTAGACTAGGAGTATGCTCCTATGTCACGTATAGGACGAACGAAGTGCAGTAAAATTAAATGAAGGCTACTAACTAAAAAAATAAATATTTAAACGTATAATTAACTACTAATTTATAGATTAAAACAATCTTCGGGGTATAAATATGATGTAGTTCAAATTTCACGAATTTTCATCTAATAATAAAAGAGGAGTTAGTTCAAAAAGAGTGATTTTCAAGTCGAGTATAACTCAATTCGTTCGAATTGATCTATTTGGTATATTTTCGCACGGAAACATAAATTCATGTCAATTAATTTCTTACCTTAGCAATCGATTTATTGTTGTTGATTACTTAGCTGGAGATCGGTTTCATGTTCGAAAGCTCATCATTAGTCCAGCCTAGGATAACCTCAAACATTAATACTGGTAGCATCCACCCAAAGGATTTCATTCAACATTTAGTAAAGTCCAAACACTTATGACATACAAAATACCAAAATAACATATATTTACTAATCTCACTTTTCAGTATATGAGGTTGTCAACAACTGGTAATAAACAACAATAAATCGATTACTGAGGTAAGAAATTGATCTATATTTATTCTAGTATAGATCAATAAATGGTACAATAAATGGTAACATAGATTAAATTCATATTAGATTTGTTTATTTCACAGCAACAAAAGTTTTACAACAGAAACTAAAACCTTTTTGATATTATAATCCACCTAAGCTGTCAAAACAAACGCTTTCCTCTTTGGGGGATTAGAACGTTCACTCGCTCCATGCCCCAGTTTAAGTATTCATTTAATAATTGGTATTCTACATTTTATTTTTCGATGAATTCTTATCATTAAAAAAAGTTGTTTTATTTAAAAATAATGATAATATCATTTATCAGTGCTAATTGTCATTGATAAACGTGTTGACAAAACAGGGACATAACTTAATAATTTATTAGTAATCCTAGCTGGTGTAAATGAATGAATCAGTGATAATATTATGCCACGAAAAGTAATAGTAACAAATTGTTATGCGACCGCATAGCACAGTAATGAAATAACTGCCAACAGCCATTCAATTAAATTGAGTAAATATATTCATTAATCCCAACGTGAAATTCTAACCAGTTGTTTAGTTCTCAGATACATTTTTGTTTACCTGCTAGAAACTTTCACATGAATAATATGACATCTAATTTTGGCATTGGTATGACAAGAAACTGGAATAGATTTTCCCTGGTTTCTACCGAAAAAGCAGAAAAGGATCTACGTTTGCATGTTATCATTATTCTTCTCCTTTGTACAGTTCAATGGATCATTTGAATTAGTTCGATTTGGTTTCGAACTTACTATAATTTGACTCTAACCTTTTCGGTTCGACCTTTCCCATGGTTTAGAAACGTTTCGATAATTTAAAATGTAAGTGCTATTTAAACTTTCGCACTAAATTCTTAATACTCTCGCAGACTGTTCAGTTTTACTTATTTGCTAATGCGTAGTCAACATCTCTCATATTTTTGTATGCAAATGGTCCTTTAACTGTTCTACTTCCTTGATAAATGATACATACGTTATCAAGTTAAAACAGAGTAGGTAAATTGGTGAACGATTGGCCGGTACGTGATATTGACATGGGCTAGAGAAAGAATATCGTAGGAAAATTAGATATTTTAAATATAAAAACCTGAAAATGAACAAAAAGGAATAATTTAAATCAGAAAATAAGAATCAATTTTGGGAAAGTATCAGACAAATTAATAAAACTCACTTTTGTCCTGTACATTTTTGTTTGATGGCAATAATGCGTTAATTTCGACCTAAATTGCATATTTGTTTGTAGAATAGTTTCCATCAAAGTTGGAAAACCATTTACTCAGCAAACTGAAAGTGGCCAAACGCTTACGCTATTAGTGCTCGGGTTTTGAGTGTAACTAATTTATCAAACAATTATACAACGAGTGCCCTTAATCTTCCTCTTGAGAAATATCGGGAAACCAATTCTCTCCAAACACATATAAGTAATCTGTCACTATATTTTCCCCCTGTTATTAATTAAGTTAAAATAATATTTTATTTTGGTACAAATGAGTATTTGCCATGGCCTGAATATATTGTAGTTAGTGTTTAACTCAAAATTGTTTTAAGCATTACCTTAAAAACTTAATAATTGATGAAAATATAAGTAGGTGATAACATAATTACTTTTTTTAGGTATAGGTGTACGATCTTTTTGAGATATTCTTGAAAAAATTACTACGTTTAGTAAAATACATTCATATTAACTTTAAAATGAACGATATAATACATTGGTTGCCTAAAACACCACGACTAGTTTTCGTACTTTTTCATAATAAAAAACTTAGGACTGCTGAATGCAGTTTTAAAACTGAATTTTTTTTGGTATAATAGTATATTTCATTACAAGGACCTAAAGTGACGCTTTTCGTACAAGGTCAAGTTTTACAACCGAGGCCGTAAGCCGAGGTTGAAAAATGACCGAGTACCGAAAAGCAGCTTTAGGTCCGTGTGATGAACTATATTTTTCGTTATATTGCTCAATACAATACGTTAACTACTTAAGAAAACCAAAATGTTACAGCTTGTTTACCTTTAAAGATGCCTTCAAAAGATGCCACCGTCTTGTTCTTGCTATTTGAAGCAATCAGCTGATTGTCTGTTTCATTTGTGTTAGGGTAGACTGACAACAATGAACAACTATCGATGTATCGAACTCATGTAATAATCGATTGGTGAAATGAGCGAGTTTCACAAATTGATTAAACTGACAACAATGAATGTTTCGATAATAACGATGAATGTTTCGATTATTTGTAATCCAATGAATATTGTTCGATTATTACGACGTACTCGGCACTTTTTGACTTTTATAGTCCTAGGACTATAAAGAGTCAGCTGGTATCGAGTACATCAGCTTTTAATTGCTAGGAATAAAAAGAGTGTATTTAGGTCCGGAAAACATGCATTAAAAACATCTGTTTTTGAAGCAGTATAACGAAAATATATTAAATGAAATGAGGTGAAAACGACGTCGTTCATTCCCTCTAAATGTAATTGATGAGGGGGTTTCACCCAACAGAGCGAGAATATCGCACTCCTGGTTCCATCGGGAAATATTTTTTCCATTAGTTGTTAAGTGGGTAGCATTACACATGAGTAAACTGGATATACAAAATCACCTTATTAAATAAAATATACTAATTTAAACATTTCTGACCTAAGACCAACTCAATAATATGATTCACAATGAAGAAGGGATTACTCAGACACAAATAGTTAATTTTATTTATATGTTTACCAGGTGGAAATTTTAATTAATATTTTTTTAATTGCGGATAAAGTGTAGGTGGTATATTTAATACGCATCTGTCGTAAGCAATCTTTTCTCCATTTGTCTCAATCTTCCACCCTCGCCCCCACATTATTTCTTAATACTCCCCCGTCCCCCTCAGTCCTTAGGTATTTAGTGATCAATAAACCCAATTGCCAACTAATCACCCAGTCTCTTGTTTCAATGTTCCGTATTTACTGATTGAGCTTTACGAAGATCGAACGTGGATTCTGCAGATATTTGGAGCTCATAGCTTGAGGTAATCCCTAGATTTGGCTCTGTAATATTCTGGAAAATATCAAGTCTTAATACCCCCGTTGCAGCAGACCTGCATACACGAGGAATGAGTATGCAGGTTTGCTGCTACAGGTATATTAAAACTGGGTGGTTTTAATTCAATATTTAGTAGGTCTGAACTAGAAGAAGCAATTTACCAAGTTTTATCAAGATATGTTGAGAAATAACCGAGACATAGAATTTTACTTATTTCCCATAAGGTTAACATTGGGACAACGTACTGTGTTTACCACTTTCAATATCTCGGTAACCAATGGTCATAGAGTAGTGATTCAAAATACTAAATTGTTTTTTTTTAGCTTAATTCATTGGTGCCAACAAAAAGTCGATAAATTCTATTTTCCTTCGTAAAAAACTCAAAAAACCCATTTTTGGGGGGGTTTATCCCTCCTTACCCCCCTTCCGGTCGTCCGATCGGGCTGGTTTACGAACTCGTCCAAGTACTTACCACTTTACATGTCTCTACCAAATTTCATTAGGATCGGACCATTTTTACGGCCGCTATCGTGCTGAGATACATATATATATATATATATATATATATATATATATATATATATATTATTAAAAAATTCGAACGAATGGTTTTTTCTGCTTCTGGGGGCCCCAAAACGAAAAGTTATCATGGTCCCGGGCTTAGGTCTTACCATGAGACCTACGGTAATAGCTTCTTCCCTATAGGGGAAATTCGCTAATTCCCTATAGGGGAAATTCGCTAAAAATGTATTGAAAATCTAGAAGAAAATAAAGCAGGGTCGATTCCAATACGCAGACAAAAATCAAAACAATAATTTTAAGCAATAAAATATCAATACATTTTATAACGGTGGAATTTAAATACTATAATAATTGTTATATATTTTATCTCAAACAGATTTGTAAATACGGAAATACTCTCAAAAATACTTTTTAAGTATTGTTAAAAGACTTTGCCAAGACTTAAATGGTGGGTATGATCCCTAACTATGAGAAAGGGCGGAAAATGACTGTTAATGGAAAAGTTAAATTCACTTAAAACTTTAACGCAGTCGTCCATTACCACGAAGAAGGTGAGAGTTATTTTAATCGTTTTGGTTTCTTTCTTGTTCTTTAGATTCAAACTTAATCTTAAACATTAAAACCCCGCCCAACATATAAAGCTGTTTTCGCCTCGGTTAAAAATATTTCGATTCTCTTTTCCGTGAATTGAGTCCTAGTCGAAATAAATTAAAAGTTTATCAGTAAACTTTACTGTTATATCGTATATAATATACAATTCAAACACTTGTTGCCTATTACTAATTATTAAATATATACTCGTTGTTGTAACTTTACATGGCACTACATGTATTCCTCTAATTCCGTAGTAGTAAGTAATAGATACGTTTTATTTTCCTACTAAAGCATTTAAGCAATTATACGTTTGCTTTGGAAGTAGTTAAATAATTGCAATGAGAATATTAAACAAAATCATAATCGGCTCAAGACTAAAGAAAATAATGAGAATTAAGTTGAAGTTAAGCTGTTTCATAACAATTATACATAATCACCTACTGATTTAACAATGTACAATACTCCAACAAAGATACAAAAATCGTTCATAAGTAAACAGGGGCTTATGGTTTAAAAATTGATCAACAAAAGGAATCAGATTAAAGTTGTGGAGGACTCTTCAGAGGTTAAATATATCAAAGGACTTCAAATGAGAAAGTTAAATCCGCCGAAAACTTTGATATTAATTTATATTTCAGTGAAAGAGTAATACTTCTTTTAAATTATAGCAATTTTGCTCTATAAATTCTAGCTATCACTAAAAATGTCTTATGGAAAGCCTTAAGCCATGGGCCCGAAAAACACAATTACCGTACATTGTAATAATCCATGCAATTCTATTCATTGGGAATATGTTTTCACTATGAAAGGTCACTTTTATTTCTTAAAAAGCTATAAAATAAAATAAAAAACTTAAAAAAAAAACAGTCATTTCTAATAAATGTTATACAGAAATAATTTCATTTCAAACTCAAACTTTTACTTTATGTGAACCTCTTATCGCTTTTGATTGATTCAGAGAATGCATTAAAATTTGCGGGCCAGTAATATTGTTCATGATAATAGAGATTAGAGAAAAAGTAAAGTTTTTTTTATGTGTCAATGCTACGGTAACTGTTTTATTTCCTTTTTGAGATGTAACGAAAACAGTTAAATAAAGGATATAGTGAATTTTTACATTCTTAGAGTTTAATTGGTAGTCCAGAAATTTAATGAATAACATATTAATTGAATCGACCAAACAAATTTTGACCTGGAGGAAACCTTGCACAAATGTTAAATTACCCTTCCTAATAAAACTATGAAAAGTCCCCGGAATTCTCTGCTTTGCTCAAGCCGCCATCTTGAAAAAACAAACTATTCCTGTGAGTGTTTCTCTAAACATTGTTTTAATTGAAATGGAAACCATTAGAGCTGAAAAAATTTTAAAATAGTTTTTGTCGAGGATAAAATATTACAAAAATGAGAATAATGACCATTGGAAACGGATTTTTATAAACATTTATATGTTTTCGCTATAGCGGAGGTATTAGAACTACAAAGTTTTAGGAAATTAATTATATCAGCGGTCACTTAAAACATTTATCATACAATTAATACAATTTTATTAAACATTTTGTTCACTACAGACAAGTAATTTACACGTTCTCGTATCTCTTTTGAAAATAAATTAAATGAAACCATATACAGAAAAATACTGACCGGGAATGGGTTTTTTATGATGACGACTGGAACTCAACAGAGGCTCCAGTTGACTTTTGACATTTAAATTGAAATGGTTTACTTAAAGTTTTATAAAGTTTCAACTTGGCCAAAATCTGTTGGTTCATTTTTCGTAAAAACTCCTGGACAGTTAAGCCATGATGTGAAAGATTATTTTGAATGAACTGTAAACATTTAGTCTGTGTATATAAAGGCTCGGTCACGTTGTTTGCGCTCTGGACTGACGGCGTCTGGCACATAAAGATTGGGAAATAGCCCCTAACATTCGTCCTTCACGTTACTTTCTAGGGTCGTACAATTGATTTCATCAGAATTGGCTTTAGTTCTTAAAATTGTGTGTGTTTTAACTAATATTTGGTTTAACAAACACATTTTGTGAACGCAATCTCTTAAAAGAAGATGCAAGGTAGTGCATTTTATTTCGGGAATTGAGATCAAGTTGTTAGTTTGACTGACAAATTCATAAATAAAGAGTCAAATTGAAGGTAAAATGTATTTTTGATTCTATTTGTTTGCATATCCACAAAAATAAAAATGTCTTAAGTTAGCTAAATATCCATAAAAAGCTCAGTTTGGGTTAACATCTTTATAAAGCTTAAATTCTTCATAAAACTTAAAATCGTGTTTTACAGTAGAGTATATTATACAATATAACAGAATTGATTTGGTTATAACTAATAGGTTAACCTTAATTCCGTTTTTGAATCCTAAGAAATAATCATAAGAATGTGTTAACCAATTACACTCTAGTTCTTTCTTTTATGCCCCGAAAAAACACAAAAGCCCGTTTTAAAAATACTTTACAACGAACGTAACCTGAACATTATTTAAAGCAGTGAGTGAATTGTTTATGAACGAGTTACTAGGAAATATTTTTAAATGTAGAGGTCTCTAGTCAGTGAACCGAGCTAAAATCAATAGAATGACAAATTGAAATCGTAAAACAAGAAACTAGGTTTTTATTTGGCAGATGTTGGAAAGCGTAGGGAGTATTGTTGGGCGAGTGGTGGGGGTAAGGTAGGGTGGAGGGAATGGAGGGGAGGTTTGGGGGTAAGGGAGGGCAGGGGGGAATGGAGGGGAGGTGGTGGGAAGGGGAATTAGGGGTCCAATTACTTATCTGTAATAAACGTTATCTAAGTAATAACGAACAAATGATTTCGACCATTCAATTTACAGTTCTACTTCTATTGCTCCATCATTCCATTCACAAATTAAAATGAGTTTTTTTCTCAATTTCAAAAAAAAAAAGATAGAGCTTTCTCATCAAGTAAGTTAGGGTAATCAACTAAACAGACGCTGAGTTTACGAGGGAATATAAAGTGTGTTTATATACTTTAAACTCTGAATGATCAACAAAACTTTAGAATACGTACATAAAACAGAAATACCTAATGCTATCTTTTCCTGAACCCTAATAGATTTGGAATTTTTCTTTTTATTTTCCACATATTTTAATTAAGTAAATCGCCACATTGGCTGGAATAATTTATTGTTGGAAGACACCGATCAAATAATGCGAAGGCCTATTTTGCTAATTATTATAGATAATGTTTTCCCTATCCCATAGTTTGTATGTTACAAACATGTTTATAAACAGGAATTGTTTGGGTGTTTTTTGTAAAACTACAAAAAATTTACCTTTGATTATGTTTTGCATCAAAAACTCAACATAACATTTTGACAGACGGTACAGTAAAATTACTTCATCGGAAAATCATATTTTTATTTATATTTCGACTATATTTCATACTTTATTGAGCCACAACGCAACTCTTCGAAACTAAGTAACTGCGGCGGTACGTGAAATTATTGCAAGTACGTCACCCATACGTCACCATTACGACACTATTTTATCAATTTGCCTAAGTCAGCTGTTTACAAAAATTATACCACATCTACTTTTGTGGAATTCCGAGATATTTATTTTAATAGTTAGTTTATACTTATTTCGTGACGCGTCAAACTCTAGTCATTTATTTATTTATTTTAAATTTACATGCATACTTTACAGGTAAATCACCCAATTACAAAGATGCAGTTCACATAATTGTCCATTATTTCTCTTGGTGATGATGTGCTATTAATTTTATGCTAGTCACTATATTGAAAAGTATCACAAGAAAAAACGACAAACCTTAAAATCTAGGTATATATAATATAATATATTAGGCAAGTATAAAAATCTAATATTCAATTTTTCATGATTAAGACAAGTACAGTCTGCGATGAGGTGGTGACTAAATCTGCCTTTTTTAAAGGTATGTGGACGAAAAGCTATCAGTGAACTTCTTCAAGTTTGGTGCTTAGTTATTTTGCCGTTTTCTTCTTTTGAAGAATGATAAAAATGCAATAAGAGCTACGTATTTTGAAACATTGCAAATCTTAAATAAATTTAGCCAAACAAATTCTTGCTTTGTATGTAATATTTTAATCGGTATAGAAGTATTTCAAGTGAATTGACAAATCGCATCCTTAAAGATTAAAGTAAGAGTCCCTTGACAATCACATTAGCTTAAAAGTTTAAAGGATTTGGATTGACAGATTTCGTTGAAAGCCTTTCCTAATAAGCTCAAGGCGTGGTGATGATAACTTTGGGTTTGGAATGTTGTATTGGTTGGGACTGAGATAATCCTACATTCAAAGAAGCTTTCAAATAAAAAGGATAGACTTTTCAGCTTAATAGGTTGATTCATGATTATTATCCGTAATTACCAAAGACTAATTTAACATAAATGCCTGCTGATTGTTGTCTTTGTTAATGAGAGTTAAAACAATGTTGCATTAAGGGAAAACGGTTTTAGAGGATTTAAATTAAATTTAATGAATACAATTGTCTACCATGTATAACTATGGAAACAAATTAGTTACTTTACCATATGAAATCAAAATATCACTTAGTTATTTATTATATTAATTATTGTATGTGTATTGAAAGATACACTTCTTCAAAAAACGAATTTCAAAGAGGGGATTTCTTTTATATGTGTAAATATATAGTATTTTTCAGTTGGCAGATCAAATAAGTTTTAAGCTCTCGTATATTGATTTACCAGCCTTGGCGGCGTAGCAGGAATCCTTTGGATAGTTCGGGACTGTTTGTGGGTCTTGTGGCTTCGTCAGACTTTTGACGTAGATAGCTTAAAATAGTTTGACTTGTAAAATGTTAGGTTTTTTGACTGTATTGTTACTACTGACCCTTTAACTGGAGTTTATTGTTACTTGAGTGTATTGTTACTGGAGTTAAAACTCCAGGAAAAGGCCTTACTTGGGGCTAGGGTTCAATGTCAAAGTTTAAAATATTCAAAGTTAAAAATAAAACTACATCTTATATAATATTATCAAAAATATCAGCAGAAAGTAATATACTTTCTTAAAAAAGTAGTATACTTCGCTGATTGGTAGAAAGTAATTAACATTAAATCGTCCATAAAACATAATTAATTATCATCTGATATTTAAAACTGAACATAGATAATTTACACCTTTTGTATCTTACAATAAATATGGTTTAATATTTTATCAAAGATGCAAAGATGCTTAAACTGGCTGTTAGTGAATTTAACATACAGCTTTCTAATGGAGGTAATTTATCTTAAGCTGCAATGTAATTTTCGCTCATTAGCTTGGTTTTGTTCCATGCTGCGTAACTGGTAGAGGTTTCATTTGGAGCCAATTTCAGGCCAGATTAACTACTATAGAACTAAAACAAAGAGACCTTAACTCGACTGAAGCCTGATCACCACCCAATTAGGCATTGGGAGGCTGTGTCCGAAATAATTATTTAGTCATACCTCTTAAGCGCCTTAGAACATGGTTAAGTAGGAAAAAATGGGAAGTATATATGAAATACGTGACTATACAATGATATTCAACTAAAGATCAGCCAGCCGAATACTTGGGTGCAGGGGTTAATTTCAGCCGGAACACACCGGAGCGCCTCTCCGGTACTTTTTAGGAAACCGGAGCTCACCGGAGCGCGGTTTCTCAACTCACCGGTACGGCTCCGGACCCTTTTTCTGGCCACGTAATTTATTAATACTGTTTAAAAAGCGATTTTATAAAAGTGTACAACTCTTTCTAATTTGGGAATCCTTTAAGTCAATTTAACAACTTTATTTTTCTTTACATAGTTTCACGCAAGGTAATAGATGGTAGTTTTTTAACCTCCATTCTGGATACTGATCACTTGATAAACTCGAGACAGGCTTTAGCAAGTGATGGTGGAAGTTTACTATCTTACAACACTATGACATCTTGTGTCTATAACACTTGGGGAAGTATTGTCTCTCTGTTTAGGCTAGTTTTTACTTGACGAGACCTATTGTAATAATGTATATTACTGAATGGTTAATAAAAGTCTTATTTGTCTTATTCAATTAAGGGCAAATCCAATCCAGGCCAATACGAGCGTGTACTGGATGCGTTCGGCATTACCGTACTCATTTCTAAGTCGATTTTATAAGGCCTCTTGCGGCAAATAGTTCTTCAAATGTTTGGACAAATCAGGTGCGCCCTTGTTTTGCAATAGTAAATTCCCACCATGAGTCGTGAGTGGCGCTAAACACACGTAGCGCGCTGGAGATCACAACCTTCTTGACCACTATGACACAAGTACACTCTAGCCGCGGCAGGGCAAACCTAGCTCGCGCGAAAGAACACGGCCTAATTGTTAAACTGTGGTCATAAACGTTAAAAAGGCATCAAATTTAATCGCAATTCAAAAAAATCCGGGGGAGGGCCCCTGGACCCCCCATTCTGCTGGGGGGCTTTCCATACCCTCCCGGCGCCGGCGGCCACTCGTTGTGCCATAGCTCCGGTACTTTTTTCTTTACAAATTAAGCCCTGCGTGGGTGGCAAAGAGTGTATAGGCCGATTCAAATAACAAGCATAGACTGTCTGTAAGATTTATGTTTTTTAAGAATAAGAATAAGAATAAGAATATTTTATTGTCAATCAACACATAATTGGTTACAGACAAAGTCAACATCAACTCATCACACTTTTACATTAACATTACATATAAATGTACAATCTAACAGTTAATCATAAATAAATAATCTAAATAGAGATATCACTCGTTGGAAATTAAAAAAAAGTTCTTGCACTGAATAAAATGGATTTTCAATCAGCCAGTTATAAAGGCGTTTTTTAAAAACATTTAAAGATAAGGAAAAAATCTACTTAGGAAGTTTATTACAAAGTTTTACACCTACTACATAATGACTAGATTGCGTTTTCTTAATTCTACAATGGGGTATTTCAAAATCTGATCGATTTCTAGTGGAGTAGAAATGAATTTCACTTCTTAAGCAGTAATTACTTTGGTTATTGACAGTGTACAAAATTAGGTCATATATAAATAAATTGTAAACTGCTAAAATCTGTAATTTGTTGAATAGGGGTCTGCAGTGAGCATCCCATGACGAATTTTTGAGATGCCCAACAACTTTCTTTTGAATTAAGAATATATTTTTTACTTTTGAAGAATTACCATAAAAAATTATTCCATATCGTATGATTGACTGGAAAAAAGCAAAATAAGACATAATTAAGTATTGAAAAGGAAAACAATTTTGAAGTTTTTTTTAACAAAAGACTGCACGGGAAATTCTTTTGCACACCAGATCAACATGCGGGGCCCTGTTTAGCTGAGTATCTAGCATCATTCCTAAATATTTTACAACTAATATCTGGGGTGCGGATTCAAAACCTGACATATTTTTCAGCGTGAAAACTACAGATTGGTTGTTTTCGTTGTTTATGAAAAAGTTGTTGCATTGAAACCACTGAGAAGCCAGGTAAGAGTGGATGCTGCTAAATTTTGAAGTTCCTTGAAATCAGAATTAAAGACAACAAGACTGTATCATCCGCATAGATACAAGTTGGTGTACTTTAAATTTGAGGGAGATCGTTAATACAAATAATAAAAAGCAATGGGCCCAGAATGGACCCCTGGGGCACACCACAAGTGACTTCAGCGATTTTCGACCACTCACCTCCTTTAAAAAACAGACTGTCTCCTACCTCAAGATAACTTGCAAAAAGGTTTAGCTCATTACCCCTTATTCCATAAAATTCCAATTTTTGTAGAAGAATCGCAAAAGAAACACACTCGAAAGCTTTGCTAAGGTCACAGAAGGTTCCCCAAGCGAAGCTATTACTTTCAAAACTGCTAGTTATTTGGTATATTCCTTAAGCTATAGCCTTGATTGTGGAGCTTTGTCTACGAAAACCAAATTGAGGATTGATTTGTATTGTGGTCATGGACGGCGTAGGCCTTGTTATTTTATTCGAACTATAGTCCCTTAAAATCTGCTGTTATATACGCTACAAAACGAACTGTCTTTATTTATTAATTTTTTTTGGACGAGAGCCAGTCTTAGAAGCTTTATGGACATGCACTGCCGCCTAGTTAGCTACCTGTGCACCCTCAAAATTACGGAATTATCAAATCACAAAACAAATTTGACATTTTTGATTAGCGGGATTCAACCCAGGACCATGGGAACCGAAGTCCCGCGTTCTACTACTACATCAGGCCGCTCCCCCGAACGAACTGTTCATGTTGAACTGTTGGCTTGTTTTTTAAGGTTGTTGTATGTATGAACCCCGGTTTGTAAATCTCTGTTTATGTAAATTCACAAACCTTTTGTGGAAAATTAACTTCCCTTTCAATACTTGTTGGTTTTGGTATGATTTACTGTAGAAAAAAGTATCTGTTGGTACAGTAATATTTACTCAATCAAGGAATTTATGCCAGCAATAACAGCTTGTGGGTTTTATTGAGGATTTGTCAAAAAAAATAGTAAAACAAAAAAAAAGGTTAATAATATCTAGATAATATATTATATTTATTTTAATATTAAACAAAAATCTTTATCTTTTTAACTACTCCAACAAACACAATTATTAATCAAAATTGACCTCAATATAAATACTAACAATAGATTCAGATAAAGTCAACTATAAACAATCAAAATGGAACTAATACATCTTAGATATTCCCTTTTGTTTAAACAATATTCGCTTTTGGCAGAAAGTAATTGAAATTAAGTTGTTCGCAAAACATTATTAACAAAACATTGAATATAGGGAATTTAGAACTCATGTACCTTAAAGGTGCTTTCTATTTTACCCAAAGATTCATTATGTCCCTGAATCATAAAATAGATACTTTCGAATTTAAGTAAATACGAAATGTATTAATATAGTATCTATACGATAAATATCTATATTGTATCAATATATATTGTCAATAGATTCCGAAGAAATTCAACGACCAAATAACAGGCTGTGTAATTGTCGGTTAACCACCTCTCAAGTTCAGTCAACAACGAGGGGTGGATCAAACTGGACACACGCAATGTCCTTATCACCCGCCGCCATGTTGGAACTGGCGACACACGCGACAGTGATACGATAGGCATCAGCACAAGAAGCGCAGCTGCAGGGGTAAATAATGACGATAACACAAATGGATATAAATATTAAATGTTTAATTTTTTTCGCATCTTGTTAGTTTCGATCGAAGTGAGAGTTAAACAAGTAATCACTGCTGAAGAATAAGCAGGAGAAGAAGAAAAAAAGAAGGAGGAGGAGGAGGAGAAAAAGGAGAAGGAGAGGGAGGAGGAGGAGGAGAAGGAGGAGAAGAAGGAGAAGAAGAAGGAAGAGGAGGAGAGTAATTGGAGGAGTATAGAAGAAGAAGGGGGATATTTTATACTTTTCTTAGGACTCAAAAATTACGAAACAAAGATTTTTCAGTTTCTGTCGAATGTCAACATCATGATTTTTGATCTGCGAGTAAAGCTAAGGGTTTTAATCCAACTTCGCACAGTTTAAGATGTATCGCAATTAATTAGTTAATTAACTTTTTTTAATAGTAGTCAAGTATGTTTTATAGTTATTTTTGGTCTTACTAGTGATTTGATAATTTGTTAGTAAAACAAAAAATTTAAAAATAACAAATATTTTCAAACGCTTATCACTCAGCCTAGAAAAAAAATCTATTTTTTTTACTATGAAAAACATAATTTTTATAAAGGTCGACGTGCTCCTCTGTTTGGATGATTTATAAAATATGATTACTGTAATTATTAGAATTCTTCAAAGTTTATTTGATGAAACCCATTAAACTGGCTTTCAAGAATATTTTCGTTCCTTTTTTAAGAAACCTCTTGTGGTAATCGAAGATCATCATTTTGTAAAACAGCATAGTACCCCAGAGAACAATTTACAAACAACCAAACTAGTCAAGAAGTTATTCAAACATAAACTATATGATATTTTTAGCGAATTTATTTTGGAATACGCTTCTTTTTAAATAAATGTAAACAAAGAAAAACACAAAACGAAGCAAAAATCTAAAGCAGTGTCTATCAAACGAAGTTAAATAGAAGAACTCAGCTGTGGGCCTCACCAAAACACAAGGCTTTCAAACACTCACATTCATTATTTATGAAGCAGAAGAGTTTGGGTTTGTTTCACATCGTCTCAAAGTCCTCAAGTATCTCACTTTTCAGTAATTTGAAGAATCAGTACCAGCACCACATAGCTTTCATTATAAGAATATTTCTGATGTTTTGATGATGAAATACCAAAAAATTAAAAAAGGAGCGGATTCTATATATATATTTTTTTTAATTCAGAGGAAGAAATTTGACTGTTAGAACTTTTCAAAATATTACTGAATCTTCTTACTGCTTAGATAACTTAAAAAAGAACTACTATTCAATTCAGAGATTCAGTTGATATGATTGAGCTAAATCAGTTTACATACAATAAGCTGTTAAAAATTGTTTGGAAAAAGATTCATCCGAAAATATTTACAATTTTAAATCCATGTTGCAGGATTAAATCAGTGCAAGGCTCAGCTGCCGTTCTAAGAAGAAAGTCTCGTTTTAATTACTCCAAGATAACAAGGAACATTTCAAAACCTTTCTTACAGTAACTCTTAACAATGCGGCCTTTGTTTAGGTATGACGAAGTACACTATCAAATTAATTTGCTAATTTTATAAAGTTATTCAAGTTATTCTTTGAGCGTGATAATGATTTTAGAAAACGATTAAGTCTTGATATGTTATGAAACCTACATAAATATATCAGTTCAATGATATTTGTTTGGTGGTATTGATACGATGAGTTTGAAAGCATAATATTCCCAAGATTTGTTCTAAGAAGATAATTATAATCACGGTACCGGTAAGCTTTCATGTAAGCTTTGCTCTAGTAAGTTCATGAGAAAAAAAAACAATTTCTTAAATTGAAGCTGAATTAAATCTGATAAAATAAAATACGTTAATAAAATAACTGTGTTCATCAATGTATATTGACGTTTTCTATAAATTGAGCGATTTGGGCCAGTCGTTGATCTTTTACCTTTAAATGCATTAATAGGAATTATTACTCTTATAAATATTATTACGATCATTGAGCGCATACATATTGTTACCTTCTATTACATTCCTTAAAAATGTTATAAAACTAAACAATAGTTTAAGTCTTAGAAAAAAAAGAAAAATGTATATATAAATTAGGTGAAGGAAATTTTAACAGGTTATATTATGTCTAATTTTATGCTTATTATGTCCAATCAGAAAACATTGCCCATGTAGCACTTGTCAGCATCAGTGAAAACCATGAATACCTTTTTCCCATGACAACATAATTACCATTAATTTGTTACGTTTAGATAAAGTTTTGACTTATCCTATTACTTATTTATATTCGTTTTTTTCCAAGCGATACAAAAAACTTACTAACGATAAATTTAATATTGATAACAAGAAAACAACGTTTTTCTTGTTAATAATTTAAGAACATGTTTTGTATGACATGAGTTATGATGTGATGTATAATTTTTACAAATTGATAAGGTTATAAGAAAATAACAAGTTTGAGTTCCGAGACAGCCGACCAGTTAAAAATAAAATAAGTCGGTTTTCCGCAACTAGTTTTTTCATCGCGTATTACAGATATGTAGCTCAGATGAAATCTAATGAACATGCTTTACACACGTAACGTTAACGCAGGTAATTTCCTTTCCAGAAAATCTGTTGGACTTGTTGTTAATTAAACTCGTTTTAATGAATTGCCCGTGGTAATCACGTGACCAATACCGAGGGTCAGTTTCTGTGACGAACCTGGACAAAGGTCTGTGTCGGGCTTTGTCACTGACTGCGGACAAAGGCCCCTTCACAACCACTGAGCTGTTTACACGGTTTCACCTGTAAACAATCACTGTTCCCTCAAATATACGTAAACGGTGCTCCTTTAAACTAACTCCATCGCAATTCAATATAGATGAAGTGTTACTCACACATGTTAAGTGTTTATTAACATGTATCATGAGTGACATATCAATTTAAACTTTCTAAATATTATAATTAAAAAATTCACGTTTACAGCCCCAAAAATCTGTGATTTTTTGTCAACGTGATAATCGCAATATATTCGTGCTAATGAAACCGAGTTTTTTAAAATCAGAAAATACGCAAAATCGACCTACTTATTTATTTTAAGAAAAATAAAACCTAAGTATTGCCAAGCTTTGACCTATGATTTGGTCACATTTAAACAAAATTAAAGTATATTTTTCAAATAACTAAGACAGCACCAAAATTATTATATCTTTAAATTCGATGCATTCGTCTATATACGTCTACGTTAAGATGAATGTCTTGTGAAACGAATAAAGTAAAATAATACTTCCAGGAACAAAAGCGTTACTGATACATCTAAAATTGTCAGTAAATTAAAGCTTTTAAGAAACCAAGCCAAATTCTTTTCTGATGTCGTTTATTTACAAAAAAGTTAGTATTTAAGATCAGTGTAGTTCGAGAACGATCTATGAGGTTACTATACACAGAAAAATGCAATGTTATTGCTTAATAAGGTAAACACAACATGCGTTTTAATTACCAGATTGTTTCTCTTGTTGTGCGGATGTTTTTTCTAAGAGCACACGAATAATTTGTACCATGTTGTAATAATAAAAAATACCCCCGTTGCAGCAGACCTGCATACTCAGCGAATTTCAAATGCAAAACAACGTATTTCAATCCAACATAGCGAGATTTGACATGTTTTGGTTAGCTCCATAAGAATAACATGGGGAATGAGTATGCAGGTCTGCTGCTACAGGTATATTAAAACTGGATGGTTTTGATTCAATAATTAGTAGATCTGAACTAGAAGAAGCTATTTACCAAGTTTTATCAAGATATGTTGAGAAATAACCAAGATATAGAATTTTACTTATTTCCCATAAGGTTAACATTGGGACAACGTACTGTGTTTACCACTTTCAATATCTCGGTAACCAATGGACATAGAGCAGTGATTCAATATACTAAATTGTTTGTTTTTTTGAGCTGAATTCAATGGTGCCAACAAAAATTCGATAAATGTTATTTTTCTATGTAAAAAACTCAAAAAACCTATTTTTGAGGGGGTTTATCCCCCTTCACCCCCCCTTCCGATGGTCCAATCGGGCTGGTTCACGAACTCATCCGAATAATTACTACTTTACACGCCTGTGCCAAATTTCATTCCGATTGGACCATTTTTGCGAGCGCTATCGTGCTTACAGACACATATATATATATCTAGAAATTTGAACGAATGGTGTTTTTTGCTTCTGGGGGCCCCAAAACGAAAAGTTATCATGGTCTCGGGCTTAGGTCTTACCATGAGACCTACGGTAATAGCCTCTTCCCTATAGGGGAAATTCGCTAAAACCAGTGCAGTGTAACCATAAAACTATATATTTAAAATAAGAAAACAGGTACAGGAGGGTGAAATTTCCAACGATTAATAATCCACATATCTATAAAGAAACAAAAATAATTAAATCAATTCGAAATTGATAAACATGTTTAAGTGATTAGATCGGTAACATTGTTTATTATTTTGGTTATTTTATGAAAATATGTTACCAAAGTATTAAAAAAACCAATATGCAGGAATATTTATTTCTAGTTCTTTCTGATTGGTTTATTTTCCTCATTTTTTGTATGGAAGGTTTCTGTGAAATAACTACATTTACATTTCTACTACGCAATATATCTGAAAAGCACTTTGAAAGGCATAGAATTTGTAACTCGATATATTTATGTATATGAATATAGAACAAAAAAGGAAATTATGACATATCCCAATTGCGTACATATATAATATATCGTGAAGGGATAATACAACCTTTCCATAAGGAAAATCGAAATCATTCTGCGTAAAGGAAAATGCAGACATTTAGAAGAATTAATCAATTTGTTACTGTCATAAAATGTAGGCAAGTTGAGGTCACCATATTAACGTTTGATTGTTATGGTGGCACAGTTAAGCTGTTCACCCTGACAACAATACATGTATGTTAGGGTAAATAACATATTATTGGATAATGAACGTTATTATTCAGTAATACACACACACACACACACACACACACACACACACACACACACACACACACACACATATATATATATATATATATATTACCAACATGACCAACATGTTTCGGAGCTTTAGCCCATAGTCACGGTCTTTAAAAAATGTTTAAAGACCGTGACCATGGGCTAAAGCTCCGAAACATGAAGGTCTGATTAAATAATTTTTAAACAGGGTACTGTGTTTTGAAATGTTAAAAATAATAATATTAGTAGCCCTCATACATTTGACTTTGTTGAATATATATATATATATATATATATATATATATATATATATATATATATATAATGCTACGCAAAATCAAACGTAGTATGCGCTTGAAAGTAAAATATCTTTCTCTCGTGTGCTCATAGGTTATTTATGAGGTTTTGTGTTTACTTTGCCCCAGCTGACTCTATGGGTCAGCGTCTCATTTTTCATGGCTCAGTATCGCTTTAGTGCTTGCATCCAAACAAAACATCCCCCATGATTACTAACTGACTAATAGCGATAAGCCATTGTAATAAGTTATTGTTGTCACAAATAAAACCTGTTTGTGCTTTGCTAAAAATACATTCGTAGGACTGATTTAGGAGGATTGACGGGCTGACTAACTTAAGCGATGATGTTTAAAGTAAAAGCATAGTCAAAGCGTGCATATTTTCTTCCTAATGGTTTTTTATTGTCCATGATTATTTACATTGATTGAAGTGTTTTCAAATGCACAGCATTGTCAATTTTTTACGAGTATTAAGAGGCCTACTGATTGAATATGGAAAATCTGAACAATTTTGTATAATACTGAACTCTCATTACGGAAGAGTCTTATGAGGGACTCTACCGTACCTGAAGATAAATTTTTCATTTACTTTACATAATTTAGCATGTAAACGTTGAAAAGAAAACAACTGAGCACATTATTTTATGAAACCTTAACTATGTCGTCTAAGCGAATAATTTTAAATTTTAAATTGAAAATCTAATCAAGTAATGCACAAAAATTAAATAAATAATGGTTTAAAATAATTGATAATCAAGAATCATAATGATTCAAAAAAATGTATAACCATTATTTTATTTAAGATAAAAAATTGTAGTTAAAAATAACATAAATATCAAACTTCAATTTGGATTAGATTGTACGAAAAGATTCTTTTTCGTTGCACATACATGGTAAAGTTTCAAATTAAAAACTTAGCAGATTCAGGGATATAAACATTCGTGGGTTTGTGTACATGGAATCGTATCTGCGTAAATTCTCCCCCACAGTTTCACATATTTACCAATTGCATGTTCGAATAAAAGGGATAACAGTAAATATGCAGAGCGCGTTTATCCATATTTTGTAAAAGCACCAAACCAACAAGGACTTTAAAAAAAAGATCACGTCCAAACCAATCGTTGTTATTAAATATTTACAGTGAATATAATATTCGTTATAGTGAAACATACGATAAATTTGAATATTTCTAACCTTGTGATTTGCATTTACGTTTTACTTAATTCGAAATGTCTAAACAGGTTATTCAATATGTTTATATAGATAACACTTGCATTTAAATACTTTAAACATGAAACAAACCGCTGCTTATTTATTGAAATAGTGTCGAAAAATCATAGGAACGCCCATACTTTACTAGGAAACTATCTAATGTAACCGAGTTAATACAAAACCGGTAAACACGAAAATATCGACCTACTTATTTTTGGATAAACTATCTAATGTTATTACCAAATTGTAAACAACTAAAACGCTCATTAATTTTATACCGAATTTCTAAATAAAAGTAAACATATGAAAAAGAATTGAACGCAATACAATAAAGTACAATGCAATATATATACCAGCGATTGAGATTTATAATATTAAATGAAAGAGTTCAAACAACAAGAGATCTAGTTTTAAAATTAAGGTTATCAAATTAAAAATGTATTCAATTAATAGTACAGTTATAAATCTTGATATTTTCACCTAATAAAAAGCCCCTTAAGTTAGTAACATTAGCCAAGATTCGTTAGGGTGATGGAGTGCCACCCCTCCGTGATTTATATATATATTGGATGTGGTTGTTTAGTATTATCTTATTGACTCATTCTTCTGATTTTCTATCGGAGTAAAGGTAAAGGGAGCTGTAACAATTTTTTCAATGATTTTAGTCCATAGATATTATTCTGCAGTTGTATTTCAATGACATAACTCTTATTAAATAGTTTTAAGTAAAGGTTACAAGTCTTAAATCGATTTAGCTTTTTTAATTTCGTTAAATATTAACACTGGTGAATCTTACATGGAAAATAGTATAAATTTTATCCGTAACATGGTATAAAGACAGACGAAAAATGCGAATGGAATTGTGTAGACCCTTTCAATTACCCCAGATTACCTATAGAATTTTTAAGATGCAGGGAGATTATAAAATTCAATCAGCAGAAGTTTTATGTTCAACTTAATTTTTATGGTCGAATCTTCATCTTGATAACTAGGACGTTTACCAAAGCTTTTTTAGATTCTTTTTCATCTTTTTCTACTATTTACTACTTATATTTGAATGAATGCTATGAATATTAACAATGTAAATATTATTTTATCGTTGTTATTCATAAGCGGTACAACTTACTTTAATTCTAAATTCTAAATGTATATCATCACAACCCCTGACCTCTCCAGGCGTCTGCAGACTCAGATCAGACATCAGTCCTATACATTGAGACGTCAGAACCATCAGGTCTGCCCCTGAGCTTAATACCGGGTGCCCGAAAAAAATGTTTACGTTTGGTTTTCTATTAAGTGCCAGTTTATAAATCTAAAACGATGAACTGATGTTAGCTATTACACATTGCGCGTTGATCATATACAGTAAAGCAATATCAACCATGATTACTGTAATCAATCAATTAATTAATTAGACGGTTAATTGATTGTTTGATATCCAACGGATATAGTTTCAAATCTCATATTATTGACATACTAATGAGGACAGATTAACAATACATTTCTCAACCAATTTACATTTTGGATAACCATTCAATGTACATGCTTTAAGTACTTAACGAAACTCTTAAAATGATCACAGTCAAAAAAATAAATAATTGAATAACGAAAGTTGACTAATAACTGTAGCATTGCACTATATTTTTCTACCTCTATTGAGGTATTGTTATTTAATTTCAAACATCTATAAACAGTTGAAAAAATATGTTAATAATTGTAAAACTAAAATTAACTTATAACTCTTGCAATATTCATTGACTTTTATCAACTCTATTCAGGTAATTTATTTTATAGTGAGTCGGTGGCGCAGTTGGTAGCGCACTCGGCCCCGGTTCTGTGGCGGCAGCGTCGCAGGATCGAGTCCCAATGATGCCGCATACTTTTAGCAGTACTGTTCACCTTTGTACTGTACCGGCTCACTCCTTGGTTTGCTTGATAACTCCCACGCACAGGCCTGAGGCCCATTTGGGGGGGGGGGAATGCAAGGTAAAAAGAGGCCCCCACCCTCTTAAAAAAAAACATATATATATTTTGTGTCTTATGCTATGTTTGATAATTGAAAAAAAGAATAACTCATTTCATGGAAAAAATAGACTGCGTACTTGCTTGCAAAGGTTGCTTTTAACATTTTAAAACTCGTTTAACCATCCTAATACAATTATTTTCAATAATTAGGCTTCAAGAACAATCTTTTTTGTTTTCAGTACAACAAACTGATTGTGAAACCAACAGTACAACAAATATTGATCCATGTTTCACTTTAATTATTCCCAGAATGGAAGTCATGGTGGAGTTTGAACCAGAGCTTTCATGTTCTTATTGACTTTGTACTTTTACAAAGGGTGAGCAAACATATTTCACATATTTATTGCCTTCTCTTTCATCCAAACGTTATTTGGTAAATAGGTGAGGGCTAAGAGGAAAGTGAAGGCAGATATGAACATTGTATTCATTTCCCTCAACTGTTTTCCTACCTGTGATTTTTAACGTAATTACTGTTTATTTCAACTGCAGAGGTTTATATAGTCTTTAAAAATGCTTGAAAGATAGACAAATTCGCATTAAAATCAATATTACTTTTTATAAATTAAAAAAGTAGGTTATATAAACCTTTTCGGCCTACTTTTAAGTGTATTTCCTAGTAAATACATCAACTATTCAACTTTAAATTTTTATCTAAGTGTACATGTTTACGCATTAACTAATGTTATGTCAGCTAAAGTTAGTTTAGTTTTGACTGTGTTTTTGAGCGTATCTGTATTACTAATCACGTTTGACATTACTTTTTAAAAGTATACTAAAACGTCACTATAATAAAACAGTCTACGTTCTGAGAACTTCTAACAGAGAAACATGGCCCTAAGTTCTCTACTGAGAGTTAATACTTGGTTTTAATATGTTTCGATTAATTATTTCACTCAAAAATAAAACATATTAAGTCTACTTTTATAATTTCTGTTTATTTTAAAAGAAAAAAAAATAGAGGCCAAAATAAATGAAATAAAATTAAAATAAACCAAACCATTGCAAATTTTGCATTTATCAATCGTCAAATTTCGTTTTATTGAGGGCACGTTCGCTTAAATCTGAGAGAACTGTGATTGTTTACAGGTGAAACCGTGTAAACAACAAAGGGGCGCCTTTACCCGCAGTCAGTGGCGAAGCACGAAAACCTTTGTTTAGATTCGTCACAGAGAGACTCTCGATATTGGCCACGTGATTGCCTCGGCGGGCGAGGCTAATTAAAACAAGTCCGACCGATGTGAGAATCGAAATAAGATAGTCTTTTAACGTTTTCCTTAAATATCTTTATCATATCTTATATCTTTATCTTTATCTAATATCTTATATCTTTAAATATCTTTATCTTATATCTTATATCTTTAAATATCTTTATCTTTATATCTTATTTATTTATTTACTTTTAATACATCAAGAAGCATCAAGGACTTTTTTGTTATTTCAATGCAAGTACAGATAATTTTATTTTTTGCAATGTAAATTTTTGTAATTTTTTTGAATAAATCTCTATATTCATTCATTCATTCATTCATTCATCCAAAATCACGTCGTAGACCCTTGATCTTGTTATTATTAATTAAAAATCAAATCAGGAGATTGCATTTATTTATTATATTTTTATATAAATGATTTATTTTACTGCTTTGGATAGTTTTAATTTTTTTCAGTTTTCCTCTGTTCCGGTGTACCTCTGAATATTGGCACATTGTTGAAAATGAGATACATAAGAAAAAGAAATTAGTAATTTGTAAACGGTCATACCTAATTATAAAATAATTAATGTATAAATATAATATATATATAGACAATAGACAAACACTTGATTTTTAAGAATATGAATAAACATGTTTACATTCCAAGAGCTGGTGTTTGTTACTTTAAAAAAATACCCAATGCAATTGAGTCAGTTATAGATAATAAATATTTTTATATTGTTTTTTAGGTGGGAAAACAGTTTATATATTAATTTGATATAGTATCGATAATATTTAAATCTAATTTCCATTTTTTCCATTGTATCTTAAGCACGGAATAAAAAACATTATGGAGTAAATACATAATAAGTTAAGCTTTATTACATTAACGAGGTAACATAATAGTGTACTTCGTCAACCTACCTAAACAAAGGCCGCTCTGTTAAGATTTAATCTGACGAAAGTAAGGTTTTGAAATTTTACTTTTTGTCCTGGAGGTATTAAAACAAGACTTGAGTCTCAGAACAGCAGCTGTAGTTTGTATTTATTTAATGTTACTGCAGAGGAAGAAAATATTCTTTAGTTATTGCACATAAAGTCTTAAAAAGAAAACTTGTTTGTTACAATTGCAATTAAAAACTTAAAATATTTTAAATTTTGTATTTCGACAAATTATCGAGTTGATATTTTCGCTAGCGATTCAAACTTTTCTTTAGGGTTACCTTAGAGGAGTTAAGCCGTTGTAAATACACTGCACTCATAATCTTTTTTTAATCAGTGTTTAGTGTTTAGTGTTAGGCCTTCAGTTAGGACAGCTCTTAAAAATGAGGACGTAATTTGATGGTTATTTCTTAAAAATGTTTCATGTAATTTGATGGTCACCGTTTTAGTTTTCATGCTTACTATGGTTTGGATAAATCTTGACTTTGGGCACAAATAGATAAGACTAACCTAACCTCTATTATACATGTTTAGAAGTATTTACCGTAGAAGGTAGCTAAAAAGTAACATATTATAACGTACTATTAACGTTAACCATTAATAAAAATTATAAGCCACCAACTAATAGAATGAGGTATTTTGAGGCTTTTATGAGTAAAACATGTGTGTAGAGGATAAATATTAGTAAGTTAATGATGTATACTTAGTAATGCTAATAGCGACTGAGCGATAGTGCATAAGTCAGTAGTAATGCTTCAGTTAATTAAGTAATAACCTCTACATCAAGGGAGGAAATGAAGCGTTAAGCAAATTAGCAATTTAAGAATGTCATTTTTCATTTCTATGAAAGTATGATAACATTTTCGGGCCGATGGTTTAATGTTTACAACGTTGCTCATGTTTTGGTAATGAGGTTGAGAGGTTTCCTTCGCTGCTTTTATATTTCCTGAGTTTGATATCCAGCGGTAAACTGATTAAAGTAAACTATTCCAGTAAACCAGTCAAAATAGCCAGCAATGGAAGTATAAGATGTATTTTGTTCAACCAAGTTCAAAATATTTAAATTGATCGCTCAGCTTTTATACTTAGGTGTAAGTTAAAAAAAATATTATTATAGACTAAACACATATTGTTGAAGTAACTAAATACGAAGATAAATGATTTGATGGTAAAATGTTAACATTAAAAAGCTGATAAATAATTATTACAAAACACTTTTAATAAAAGGTATGTTTTGTTACCAAGTAAGCTCACATGAAATTGAATCCTGAGGCAGAGACTTCTTTATGTCTAACATTACAACTACAACAGCTCTGTGTAATCGTCGTTGTTCTTTTGCATTTCGTCATTTGTTAAATTAAACATTAAGGTCACTGTAGTCCAAAATGAAATAGTATTTTCATTCTTAATTAATAATAATAATGGTAGTTATGCAGCTCTGCTGCAGAGAGAGAGCAACCGGAACTGCGTTTGGAATTTATTTTTACTATGAGCTAGATATCATTATCGTTTCAGAACTTTAACTATTTATTATGTCCTCTTTCTTGTATAATTTTCTTGTTTGATTATAGACTCATAATTTAAACTACTTATTATGCCCTCTTTCTGGTTTAATTTTCTTGTTTTATCATAGATTCGTCATGTCAATAACTTTATTAAGAACAATTTATTATTTAATTTCTTTCTAATAATGAAAATATGCCGAGCAAGATAAGTAACTATTTAATTATTCTATGAGGCTTACACTACGGTCACAACTACTCTAGGCTGACTTTGATGAGCCTCAAGCCAAATGCGAGTCGAAGCCCCTTTGTTCCTCGCTCGATGGTAATTGATCTCGTCTTAAGCAAACCACTTTGTGCATTGTTCACCATAGACTGATGCAGGACTAAAAGGTCAACTAGTGTTTGGATACGTAGTTCAGATAACGTAAACATTTTACAAGCAAAGAATACAGATGCTACGGAAAAATATTCAGGCAATCTTGAAGTATGATAACTATTAACTTCTATTATTCAAAATACTCAAATCGAATAAACTCGAAAATTGCGGGTATTTTTTAAACTCGTACAGATGCTACAGAAAAGATATTCAGGCAATCTTCAAATTGTTATAATATATGAATGCGTACCTACATATGTATACATTATGAAGATAGATGTAAAGGGGTGAGTAGAAACAAGACCTTGAACTTAAAAATATTAAATTTGTCTCCTTACCTGAAAAATGTAGTAAAGTTAGATCTATTTGAAGATGCAAGAAAAATAAACAACCGACTAATATGTTTTCAAAAAGCTTATGAAAGTCAGTTTAAAAGGTATGGCACCCAAGTAACAAATTTATCGGTAGTGAAAATTCAGATTAAATTAAAAATCTGACATTCTTTATATATACTTAGACATTGAGTGTTGAAATTTCATGTGAAAATAATAACATTCAATTAAATATACAAACAGAAATATTAATTAAAATTCACCAACAATTCTATAACCATGCCCTTTTGTCTCTTAGTTAATGTTTATGATATTGTTGTGTAAAAAATAACTTGCAGTGAGAAGATCGAAAACAAATATTATTTAATCCGTCCTTGAATACACGGATTTGCCTTAAAATAGTTCTATAGCGCTACTAAGCCAGAACAACTTTAAGGTGACCTTTAACGCAAGTCCACGTGAACAAGATTACCAGAGATAAACGGGCTGTGATGTCGACGACAACGTAACATTCTTGGTCCGCAAAAGGTGGTGTTAACAACTTTCAAGCTCACTCGAGGTAAGTGAGCAGGAAAAAGAAAGAGTTTATTTAGCTATTATACAGGGTGTCTGTAAAGTCCGCCACCAAACTCCATAAATTGGTTTATTGGGTCAAAATAAGCAAAAATTTTCCTGTGAAGGTATGTTCTAAAATGCATATTTACCCAGATATTCGCCATTTTGTATTTTTCACAAAATATGTTTTATCTCCAAAGTTTGTGAATCGATTTTTTTTAAACTTAGTATGTACCTATAACTAGTCAAGGACAGTTTATTAAAAATAATCAGAATGATCGAATGATAAATTTCAAAATGGCGGTCGCTTAAAATTTTTAATTTGAAATACCAGAAAAACGTTACGTAGTACAAAAAAATATAAAGACTTACAATGTTTAGAAAATTTAATGTCCAGTCTAATGACACCAGAATTATGAAAATCGGTCAATAAATAACTGAGTTATGGTCGAATTTATCCAACGAGGCAGCATAAATTGGAAGGAGAATGGCCCATTGTTGCATCGGGTCATGCGCTGACATAGGTGAATTACGCTGCCTCAGTAGATAAATTTGACCATAACTCTGTTATTTATTAACTGATTTTCATAATCCTGGTGTCAATAGACAGGAAATTAAACTTTCTAAAAATTTTAATCCTTCATATTTTTTGTACTACGTAACGTTTTTCCGATATTTCAAATTAAAGGTTTCAAGTGGCCGCCATTTTGAAATTTACTATTCGATCATGCTGATTATTTTTTTATAAACTAACCTTGACTAGTTATAGGTACATACCAAGTTTCAAAAAAATCAATTCACAAACTTTGGAGATAAAAAATTGGAAGACAAAATTTGGAGACAAATTTGGAGAAAAATACAAAATAGCGTATATCTGGGTAAATATGCATTTTAGGACATACCTTCACAGGAACCCTTTTGCTTATTTTGACCCAATAAACCAATTTATGGAGTTTGGTGGCGGACTTTACAGACACCCTGTATAATATAAGAGTAAGCCTAATTCAAAAGCACACATACGTATAAAAATCAAGTTTGAAATATGAATAAAATTAAAATTAACAAAATATTAAGACAATTTTTCCGTGCTTGATTTTTAAATTAGAATTTTAGCCCTTTTTTAATCTGTCAGGGAATTTGACCCTTAGGCTCATTACAAGGGTACAAAAGAAGCGGAGGGCTTTCATCGAAACACGCTGCTGCACTCAGCGCGCCGTGTGGCGCGGCTGCAAATCGGCTTCAACTTTTTGCTATTGATTGATTGCCACTGTATACTGAACTATTGCACAAGCTTATTGCAAAATGGTGCATTAAACTTAGTTTCGTTTTATCTATTGTGGGTAAAAGTTAAGCTACATAAACAAAAGCCAACTTATGATTAGCCAAATTTAACTGTTTATGTAAGTGATTAAATTTATTATTGCGTAGATTAAAATTAAGGCCATGGATATATCTTAAAAACTTTCCCAAGCTGTGCCAACATTAACTGCTAAGAATACTGGATTAAATTATTTGAGTGAGAAAAACGTGAGCAGACACACTACTTACTGGCGAGAGTTAGAAACCGTTCTACGCAAAGATTATGTCGTTTACTCGCTAAGCAAAAATCAACCCCCACTTGGTGTAAAATATGGCTTGACATATAGGTATTTAAGGGGAAATGAATCAATTTTTAACGTGTAGTTATGCGTACGGTGAGTTCACTGGCACTTTAAATGTGCACATGAACCACTGCGAGAAAGTATCTCAAGTCCGCAGTGATTTCGATTTTAAAATGTACAGATCATCATTTTTGAGTATTACTATGATGACTTTGACATTTTCCCCCTAATGGAATTATATTACACAAGTAGGAAGTTATAAAGGCCTTTTCAGCTTCGGAATGTGTTTGCATGCTTTGGGACTTAGAATGTAAGAGTCATAAAGATCAAGAGATCGCTCAATCTTACTTTGTTCCTCGGAGCAAGTGGCACTAACATCGATGGTTTATGGCGAACCCATTTGTTGTTTTTTCTTTACAAGAAGCCCAAACCTTCAATCAAACAAATGGTTGCGATTTCTAATAAGCTGATTTATACCTCTTAGTAATTCAAAAACTTCATTTATTAGACTTTAATTAACCAGTTCTCTAGATATATAACGACAAAGTGAAAACGGCTAGTTTGAAATATTAAGAGATAAAGAAAGGTAATAAGAAAATTACATTGATAATATTAATACAATATCCGCTTGTTAGATTTTTTTACACATATAACTCTAAAGAAGTTCAAGTTTCCACGAGTTTCGAGCATCCTGAAAGAACTACTACAATCACTTTTTAAAGTAGGCTACGCCGTAGGAATGTATAATATTTGTAATAACAATGTGAAGAGTTCTTTACTTATACTTACGAAACCTAAGTAGTGTAAGCTTTTTTGTCAAAGTTACAAGACCTAATGCTTTAAGCTATGGGCGCCGACTTTAAAAAAATATTGGGGGGGCTTAAGAGGAGATTGGAGTTGGCGGCCATATTGGATTTATACTCCATAAGAACCAATGTTAATTGGTATGCGGGATTTTCTCGTTTACTTTTGGACGGAAAACTAAAGTTTATATGTCAAATTAAAGCTCTTTTTAAATTCTACCGGACGTAGGTATTACATTTTCACATAAACTAGCCATTTTTTGTGAAATTGAAAAAATAACTTTTGATAGTGTTTTTTACGTCATTTATCAAATTTATCGAAAATCGGCTTCCTACGTCCGGTAGATAATTTAATTAAGATTTCTAATATTCGGCTTTCGAAATTATCTAATTAATAACAACGACAAATTCTCGCATACCAAAAAGCATGTCAAGCGAAAATTCAAGGTAAATTTGAGCTTCTGTTCTCGCTGATTTGAAGGAATTGCTAGCGATCAGCTTACTTGTGATGAAAATTAGCCATTCAACACACGGCAAACGGCACTATTTTGTGCATTATACGGCGGAGCAATATAGTTTCAAGCTTCGCCGCATCATTCTATTAGCAGCACCCGTCTATCCAACCTCCTCTTAAGATGTTATCGACGGAGGGGGTAGGGGTTGGTGTTTTATTATTTTGCTCAAATTACCCTGATTGACCATTCAACTATTAAGCTCTCCTCTCGTTTGCAATAGGGCGACTACAAATGTGATAAAAATATAATATAATCTTTAAAAATTAGCCTGTTGTCAGAAATGAATTTACGGCTGATTACGAACATCACTACATAATGCAAATTCAGAGCAAGACCCAAAATGGCTGTAAAATAATTTAAACGAAACCCCTAATCAACAGTTTTAACCTCAAAGTATACTGTAAGATTTAAGTTTTCTTGACTAAAAAGCTCGCTGACTAAGAAAAGAATATTTGGCTTGCAATGTGCCAAATCATCAAATCATTGTTTCAATATTTAATACATGGCCCAGTCCGTCCATAAGGCTAATGTTAATTTTAGCATTGGGCTTATGGACGGCGGGGGCGTGGGCCTTAAGATTTGGCACCAACTATAATATATTGCACGTCCATTTCCCGTGAAATGTTTATTAAGGTCATTATATTGATACGTTTTGATCTTGTTTTTTGCAGAAATTTGCCATCATTGATTAGTATATAAAGCATTTGTATATCATAAATAAGTATTTTTATGTAGATCACTGAATTGAATTGAATAAGGCAACTAAATTTATAAAGATAGCCTATTTCGATTTTTCAAAGCCGTCTCATTTTTCGTGGTATTGTACATCAAAATTATATAAAAACAGAAGCTGGTCTTTGTTCACTTTTTATAATCCTGAAAAGAATAAAATGAGGTGAAAATCGTACTGATTTACAACTGAAATATAGTTTTTTACTAAAATTAAAAATAACGATAGCATCGTCCTCGAGCATCGCGGTAAAGCCTAGTACGCGGGAACACGTTCTGGTTCTACTAATTTGCATTTGACGCGGCTATATTGGCCAGCAATATATTGTGAAAGTTCACATTTTTAATTGCCTTTCTGACATGGAGTGATTGAAATATTTGACAACATTATAATCCAATGGATGGACTCAGCCATTACTACGTCGCATGCACTACTTTCGGCGCTCGCCTGCGTGAGTGTAACGAAGTCGTTCCTTGATCGGATGTAGAATGAATACAAACAACACTTAACTGGCTTTAAATCCTGTTTAAGTAATTTCTTTAAAAAATGTTATTTATTTGAACTTTGCTTAAATTATTTATGAAAAACTACTTACTACTAGTTCCTTGATAGTCTTCACGATAAGAATCTAACTTTACTCTTGGGAGCCGGTCCCCTCTTCTTTCAATATTGGGGGGGCCGGGCCCCATTTCCCTTAACATTGGGGGGGCTCGAGCCCCTTGGGCCCCATGGAGTCGGCGCCGGTGCTTTAAGCCTTAAATGCCATGAAAGAGTCGAATAATCAGGGAATCACGGCGCGGACCAAATTAGATTTACCAAATCCTCCTGAAAACACCTGTTGTCGGAGTCTCCTCTCCGGTAATAATCGACCGCCAAATTTAGTTTTATTAGACAGAAGCACGGTATTTATGAACATTTGAGCAGTATCAAACATCTAGGCTGGAGTTGATATTACTGATGACATGTATACACTATTACTAAATAGTCACAATAAAATCTCTAATCTTAATATTTTATTAACTTACGTTCTTCGATGTCGGACACAACGCACTGATTTTTTACCTGCAAAAGAAATCAGATTATAAACACATCGTTTTATAATTAAAGTCCTACCAAGGGAAGGGAGTAGAATTATTTGAGTTTATAAAATATAGTAATAGTGTAAAGATTGGTTTAGAAAATATTATTAAACTTTGAGCAGATTCTTTTCTTGAATTCATTAGTATTTTTAATTTGTACTAATTTCAATACATATTACTATTATAACTATTAGATATTTATTATTATTTTTTCAATGAATTCCCAACAAAATTGAGCTTGAATAAGGTTATAAAACACTAAAATATTTTGTAATAATATTTTAATTAGAGTTAACCATTAATTATGTTACTAACAATAATTGCAGGTATATTTGGTAATATTTAACTATGACATGTAAACGAACATTCAATTCATATTAATTTTGTATATTGAAAAGTAACAAAAGTTTTAAAAACTAAACAAAAATATTTTTATTTTATAGTCTAACAAAGCTGCCAAAACCAACACATTCCTCTTTAGGGGATTAAAATGTTCACTGGAACCATGCCCAATTCAAGTACTCAATTAATGCTAGACATTTAACATTCTAAAGATTTCTGTTAATTAACAAAAATGTTTATATGTGCTAGAAATCATAGATTAGCTTTTGAGCAAACCGTGGACATAATTTAACCACTTATTTTGAATACCAATTGGTGTAAATGATTGAAACTGTGGTAACAGTATGCTGCAAAGAGTAATATCAACAAATTGATTTTCAACCACATAGCACAGAAATGAAATTACTGTCCACGGCCATTCAGTTACAGTGAGTAAATAAATTCATTAGCCCCAAACGTTTGATTCCAACCAGTAATTCGTTTCTCAGATACATCCTACACTCTTATATGAGTAATGTTATCGTGCGTGCTTGCTTGCACAATTATCTCGAAAACGGCTCCGAGGATTTCCTTCAAAGTCTGTAAATAAGTAATTTATGACTCACAAACGTCTTTTATGCAGATTACTTGGCCAGAGAAAATCCAATAACGTAATAAATCGAATTTATAGCTGTAAAATTTTAACATTGGCCTTATGGGTTGCCGTGATAGCGACGAAAATAAACAAGAAAAGTGTAAACAAATGAAGTAATCATAACAGCTGTTTGGAATCTACAGTCATCAAGGGAAAATACAGCAAGTGGGGTGAAGAGTCATGGAGCAATAAAAAAGGTTTCTATTTATCAATTTTATGACATTAAAATATTTTATAGTAACTGGATGAACTGATAAACATGAAATAACACCGAGCAAGGCTCGGTCCACCAGGTACTTATTGTTAATCTGCTAGAAACTTTCACATAAATAATATGGCGCCTGTTTCCGGCATTGGCATGACAAGAGACTGGAATAGATTTCACCTGATTTCTAACGAAAAAACAGAAAAGGCTCTACGTGTGCCAATATTCATTATTCTTCTCCTTTGAGCAGTTCAATGAATCCTTTGAGTTAGTTCGATTTGTGTTTCAACTTGCTTCAATTTGACACTGACCTTTTCAGTTCGCCCTTTTCCATGGTTTTAGTACTGAGAATGCCATTAAAATTTGAGTGCTATGTAAGTAATTATCACTTTTGTATGAAATTCTTATTACTCTTGCAGGCTGGGTAAGTATCAAGACTTTTGCTACTTGGAATTTCACATGTGGTATTTATTAATAATATAAAATATTAAATTATATATTTTAATGCTGTACAGGGAAATTTAGATGTGTTCCAATTTCACGCAACTGCAAATATGTAAACAACATTTCAATAAAAAGTAGTACAATAGTTATTTTACTTTTTTTAAATTATATTTTATGTTATCAAGTATAAAAATAGTTAAATTCTTGTACCTTTGTTAAGTGATATGAACATGGGTTGGAGGAAAAGAAAACTTAACACGTTTTGATATTTTAAATAAGCACACTTAAAAATGTTATTGTTAAGAACAATTTAAACCAGCTGAGAGGAATTTCTGAAGGAATGCCGTGAAGGAATCACTTCAGTATTCAATGTAATTCAAATTATTTTCTTTCCTTTACTTTTTTATGAAGGCAATTGCGTTTATACCCTCCTAAATTACATATTTGTTTGCAAAACAGTTTTCAACAAAGTTGAAATAGTATTTACTCGGCCAAGTGAAAGTGGCCAAACGATAACGCTGCAAGTGCTCAGATTTTCAGTTTTACTAATTTTTTAAACAATTATAAAAGTACTAGTTAACCCGTTGCTCGGAATCGAGCAATTATCATGTATTGATTTCTAAATAAAAATAATTGTGGTACATTATTCTAGAACTATTTTTATTAATGATATGGTTAAACTTAATTGTCACTTCCGGTAATAGTGAGATTATTTACTAAAGTTCTTTAAACAATAATACTTTTGAGAATACTCTATTATCTTTCAGGGGATAGTTTGATTTAGGTTGAATTATAGGAATTTCAAGTTTTTATAGAAAATCCTTATTACAACCATATAACATCACTGTACCAATAAAATTGTTAAAATTATATTATTTTAATAATATAGATTTTTTACACAACTATATCTAACAAATTACGGTTGAACAAATTAAAATAGCTTGATGAAAACCTTTCAAAGTTACATTTTTAATAAACTTGATCGAGCGCCTTAATCCGGCAACTACATTTTCATTTTTAGATTATTACTCACAACTCACAAACAAAATTCACATCTGTTATCAACATATGCTTCAAGAAAATTGTACTCTTCACTAAGGACAAAGTGCCAAAATCACAAAAAGTCGAGTGCATGTCATAAAGTATAGTTAAAATAATTTTTGCAGACAACGTAATATCAAAAAATTGAAAATTGGCTGCAAGTTTGTTTATACCACACACATGTTTTTAAATAGATTGTTTTGAAATAGATAATGAAGAAGTAAATTATATTTAAAAATGACGGTTGATTTCATAGGTTTTACGTCATGTTTGCAAAAATTACTGTAGTTCAGTTTCTGTTACTAAATTACAACCCCTCACTAAGTCTACCAACTCATAAATTAATGCTTAAAGTCTGCTTCAGTATATATTCAATGGTTTCAGTTCCAAAAATAACACATGGCTTTATTGCTGAAAAAATTTGTTTACTTCACTCAGCTGCTTTATTGAAATTTATATTCCCATGTTAAATCTTATGGGCAAATACAAAACTTTAAGAGCGTCCAGGGCCGTTCCCTTTAGTATAATCTTTATAAATTTTATTTCCTGCAAAACTACACGCCAATCACTTTCCAACGACACCTTAATTATTAAAATCGGCCCAGTAGTTTAGGAGGAGTAATGATCACGAAAAAAACCCCTAGCATATTAAATAAGTATAGATTGCACAGAATAATCCTTTTCAGGAATGTAGGAATTTGAATTTTTCCAAATAAATACAAGTTTTCATTTGTCAGATACTATCTCCTGATTATTCATTCAAAGATTTATTAGGTAGGTTAAAAAATATTCTTTCCATGACTGAAATGTATTGTAGTTTGAGTTTAACTGAAAATTGTAAGTGTATACTTTAGCATTACCTCAATAACTTGATAATAGGTGAAAATATAAAGTGGGTGATTGCATCATTGCCTTTTTTTAAGATGTAGATATACGAATTTAGGAATATACTTGACCAAAAGTTACTACATGAAGGAGAATACTTTCATATTAACGGTAAAATGAATGAGATAAAAACATTAGTCCCTTAAAAAACTAATAGTTTTAATGCTTTATGTACGTCCGCTTAATGCAGTTTTGAAACAGAATCAATTTAGTCTAAATAATTAAATGAAATGAAACGAAATGAAAATGACGTTAATTATTCCCTGTAAATAATTGATATAGGGGTTTTACTCTACAAAGCACGAACGTTGTCATTTAAAAACATGGTCAAGCTATCGCGCACGTGATCCCATTGGTTGGAGTAACTTACAACTTTTTTATTTTTTCACAAATCGTGTTTTTTTCTATTCTGTGACTGGAACCTGAACTTAGCCTTAGGTAATCAACAGTAAACTAAATATATAGGAGTCTAAATTATACAGACAATAATAAAAAAAAACAATAAATAAATAAGTTGATCTGAAATCTAAACAATAACATACAATTTATCAAGTGAGTTGTAGGCCTATACATTTTAACTGGATGTCAAACATTCTCCTAATTAATTAAATATACTAATTGAAATAGTGCTAATCCAGTAGCAGCTCAATATAATGATTCATAAAGAAGGAGGGATAACAGTGACACAAATAATTCTTAAGTACGATTTTTAATTAATATTTTTCTATTGCGTGTAAGGAGTGGGCGGTATATTTAACCCGCGCCTGTCGTGAGTAATGTTCCAACCATTTGTCTCAAACTTGCACCCTCACCCAACTCATTACTTCTTAACACTCCCCCCCCCCCATCCGCGTCCCCTCAGTATTTAGGTATTTAGTGATCAATAAACCCAATTGCCAACTAATCACCCAGTCTCTTATTTCAATGTTCTCTTCACTGATTGAGGTTTATGAACGTCTAACATGAATTCTATAGGTGCTTGAACCTCAAAGCTAGAACCAAATTTCGTTCAACAATATTCCCTGGAATATTAAGTTTGACAAATATAGTAGAATTCAAAATAAGAGAAGTAAATATAATGCAAATCGGAGTTAAGCCAAATACGCAAATAATATTGAAACCAATAATTTGAAAAATAAAATATCGAGTAAATGAAACGATATTATTAAAATAGAAATAAAATGGTTCTTATATATTTTATTTAAAACCAAGATTGTAAAGTAAAGTATTAAAATGCTCTTTTAACTATTAAAACTAGGTTTAAAACATTAAAAATTAAAACCAAGATATAAATGATGGGAGGGATAACTATGAGAAATTGGTGAGAAAGAACTGTTAAAGGAAAAGTTAAATCCACTTAAAACCTAAACACAGTCGTCAGTTACCCTAAAGAAGGTGAAGGTTATTTCGATCTCTTTTGTTTCTTACGTTTTGCTCTAGGTTTAAACTTAATCTTATACACTAAAACCTCGCATAACGAATATGATGCAATAAAGACAACAATGATTGTCTCTGTGGAAAGAGTTTTATTTCTCTTTCTCGAAAAATTTTGCGATCAGTAAACTTATATTTTTTGTGATTATGTAACTTAAATAGAGTACCTAGAATGGTACTATGTAACATATCTATATATTAATACGCAAGCGGTTTTCTTTTCACAGTCCAACCGCAATAACGGCTGGGCAGATTTTAACGTTTGAGGTGTCAAATTAAAGGGAATTTTATGTAGATTTGTCAACAAATCTCAGAATTTTAAAAAAGGGCATCACTAAAATACAGTAAAGGGCTGAAGTTTCGAAACAGTGGCGCTATTCATCGAAATTTGAGCAAGTTCAGTTCACTTTGTTTACAAACTGAACATATGGTCAAGCCTGTCAAGCTCTTAAATAGTTCTACAGTAAACCACAGATTGCAGCACTTTATTTTTTTGAAAAGAAATTTTTTTTTGTTTTTCCAGCTGCTTTGGCTTTCAACAAAAAGATTTGTTATGTAATTTAGGTTATGTTATGAAGTGTTTTAAAAGGGCTTAAACATTGCAGTTCCCAGTTTTACAATGTAGTTTACGATATCCCAATACATTTCAGTATAGTGTTTTTTGAAGTTTTATTAACTTGAGCCAATTTATTTTTTGATATGGTGCGGTAATAATGCCAATAAGAAGAAGGCGAATATTGACCGATTGGAAAGAACATGATCGCAACCGCCTACAATCACCCTCCTGATGTAACATTTGATGCTCCTTCCAACCTCAGACCAATGAACTTACTATGTTTTCATCGCGGTGGGTTGCATTTCAATAATTAAATGACTGGTAGAGATAGTGCATCATTTAAGCGTTGATCCCTACAAAGACAGCCGTCCCCTATGATTCCGCTTTGGCGATAACTATCAATAAGGTGCAGGGGCAGTCCCTAAACAAATGAGGTCTTAGCTCACGGCGCCAGTGTTTGCTCTCGGTCAGCTACATGTTGCTGTAAAGCAGAACTCGATCTTTTGCCGGTATTAAAATATACATTTCAGAAAAAAGAGAACATGGAAAATGAAGGTGTTTCCCAAAAAGTCGTTAACCAGAAACTCCTGCAGTAAATCAAATCAACTTTGAGAGTTTCAATGGTTTAGCCGTAATTTTGCTGTTGAATTTAGCCCTTTGATTAAATTTCAAAAGTATACAAGTAGGCTGTTAATTCTTCTTTCTTTTACTATATGTTTTTTTGCTCGATTTCGAGCTACGTGTTATCTAGTTACTAATTATTAAATATACATGTAATTACTGTAGTTATAAATAGATATATTTTTATTGTGTTTTAATACACATAATATGTATTGTTATTCACTCTTACCCTGTATTGGAATATTTAAGTAATAAAATAAAATTACCTTACCCAATCACTGGTTTTAGCGAATTTCCCCTATAGGGAAGAAGCTATTACCGTAGGTCTCATGGTAAGACCTAAGCTCGGGACCACTATAACTTTTCGTTTTGGGGCCCCCAGAAGCAAAAAACACTATTCGTTCGAATTTTTATATATATATATATATATCTATGTGTCTGTTAGCACGATAGCGGCCGCAAAAATGGTCCGATCTTTATGAAATTTGGTACGGACATGTAAAGTGGTAATCAATTGGACGAGTTCGTGAACCAGCCCGATCGGACCACCGGAAGGGGGGGGGTAAAGGGGGATAAACCCCCCCAAAAATAGGTTTTTTGAGTTTTTTACATAGAAAAATAAAATTTATCAAATTTTTGTGGGCAGCATTGAATTCAGCTCAAAAAAACAAATAATTTAGTATTTTGAATCACTGCTCTATGCCCATTGGTTACCGAGATATTGAAAGTGGTAAACACAGTACGTTGTCCCAATGTTAACCTTATGGGAAATAAGTAAAATTCTATATCTCGCTTATTTCTCAACATATCTTGATAAAACTTGGTAAATGGCTTCTTCTAGCTCAGATCTACTAAATATTGAATTAAAACCTTCAGTTTTAATATACCTGTAGCAGCAAACCTGCATACTCATTTCCCATGTTATTCTTATGGAGCCTAACAAAACATGTCAAATCTTGCTATGTTTGCTTGAAATACGTTGTTTTGCATTTGAAATTCGCTGAGTATGCAGGTCTGCTGCAACGGGGGTATTTAATTATGATGACGTGTTTCGTTACAACTTCATCAGGTCATTGTATGCAGCCACATTAATCAATGTATAACATTAAATTGTATTGTGGCAAGACAATTTGAATCAATTGACCTGATAGAATGTAATTTTATACATTGATGGGAGAGTTGCTTGCAAACATTTTTGAATGCACAGAACACAAAGCAGTGAACCGAGCTGAAATCGAATAACAAGACAAAGTCGTAAAACAAGAAATTAGGTTTTTATTTTGCAGATGATGGAGAGGGGAGATAATTTTATTTGGTGAGTGGAGGGAGAGTGGGGGGTAGGTGGGGGGGGGGGGTGGGTTAAAGGGAGGGATGGTGGGGGGAAGGGGGATTGCCAATTACTTATCGAGAATAAACCTTATCTAAGTAATAACAAACAAATTATTTCGACCATTCAATTTACAATTCTATGTCCATCACCCGTCATTCCCTTTAAAAATTAAAATGAGCATTTTTTCAAATAAAACAAAGACATAGCTTTTTCTTTAAGTAAGTCAAGTAAAACAGACGTTAAGAGGAAATATAAATCAGTTGCATGTGCTTTACTTCAAACATTGTCTAACCAAGTGAAAATTAGAAAAAAAAACATTAATAAAAGGGGAATATGTCTTGGCCTCAATCCCCAATAATCAGGCTTGCTTTCCTTTTCATATATTTGAAGTGCAATAAAATATTATAATCGGACCGATTTAATGTTTATCACATAGTATGCCATTGATGTATCAATTTTCCCAATCATTGCGCGTTATATTATTGGTAAAAAATAAAAATCACCCTTATTTCTTACTATGAGGAAAACGATGGCAACATAACAAAGTCAAATTCCAAATCTGTATTGCATGAAACCTTTATATAACATCCATTAACTTCCCCAACATCCTTAAAGATGCAGAAACAACTCTGATAATTGTAAACTTTGTTGGTTGCTCATTAGAAACAACCTGAATAGCTTATAAACAATTTTTTTGAACAGGCTTGGGAAAAGTAGGAAAATGTAATGCGCCCCAATAAGGAAAGAATACAGGTCGTAGAGGTACAAATATGTGGGGAAGGTACCAGACTATCTCGACTCGACCAACAGATGTTTTAACATAGTTTACAAACTAGTTAACCGTTTTGGCGGTAATGAAATAAAATAGCGTCCTGGGCATTCATATTATTTCTCCTGAAACTGTTATGTCTACAAACAAATTTTAAAGAATATAAACTACCTGTATCCCAAGGATAATGGACTCTAAACAAAACACGTCTAAACATTTCTTTTTCATTGCTTCTTTGCCTCTTCCGAGTACCCAACTTTTTAGTTATACCTCGGTTTCATTTCAGTCCAGTCTTTTTATTTTCTTTTCTTCTCCTCGTGGGCTTACGTTTAATATTTCCTTACTTTCAAAGCCAACTCTGTATCTTCCTTCACTCTCCCCTCTGTCCTCCTGCTTTCTTTGGATAGTTGTCGTTGTCATGTCAGGTGTCCTGTTTCCTAGATAGCTCTTCTCCCATGGATTTCTTTCCAGGCTTTCATGATGCTATGGAAAGCATCGGACTGCCGCAGAGCTGCTCCGAAGTTCCAAGGCCTTTCGACACCTAGGCGAAGAAGCTGGTCATCTAGTTGGTCTCGAAGGTTTTCATGTGTCGTACATTCCATGAGTGAGTGAAGCGGGTGATCTGATTCTCCACAGCCCTCTCAAAACTGGGCGTCTCTTCTATTGAACTTGTTCAAGTACTGGTCGAAGGCTCCATGTCCACTCAATACCTGTACCTAAATATGGTCAATGGAGGTGAGTTGCTTCATAGTTTTCGCTCCTCCAGGTCGGGCAGCAGCTGGTACTTATACCTTCCTGTTGTAGCTTCAGACCATTCCGTTTGCCATGCCATCTCATATCTCATTCTTATATCCCTCTTAGATTCCTGGATTATTCCTTTCTGAGCCCTCCAGAGGTTGAGGTCCCTATTCAGCTTGAGGTAGATTCACACGTTTAAACAGCATTTATGTTGTTTTTTGTGTTTTTGCTAACGGGATTTTCACAGAAGAGGGTAAAGGGTTACAAACGTTTTTAAGGGAAAGCGGGCCAAACTTCTCAAATTTGTTTCTAGCACGTTTCCGTATTCTTAATGTCATGCTAGAAAACAATGGGTTACGCAGTTTCAATTGTTTCATTTCTTACATTTGTATTTTAAGTTACTCTGGAGCATTACTACTCCTTAATAATAAAGTGTATACATTTATGTTATGAGGTATAAATTATTTTTATTTTTGAATTACTAATCTAGCTTATATTGCTCCTGTTCAAGCTTCTCGGGGTTCTTGATTCACATCTTAAAAATATATTTAACATAAACATTAGATAAATACTCTTGTAGAAGAGATGAAATGACTTAAATAAATTATATCACTTTTTTAAATAATAAAAACATTCATAATCGTATTAAAAATTAATTTAATTATTACTAATTAGCATTAATATTTACTAATTATTTAGTTATGAATAAATATTGCGATAATTAATTAGTCATAACTAATTAATACTCTAATCAATTAATTTTCACTAATTAATTAATTATGTTACCAAAGGAAGGTATAAAATTATCTGGTATACTCCCAAGCGGTTGTTATTTGGATTGTTATGGTGTCGTGATTCACCTTTTTGACAGCACTGACCGTAAATACTGGCCACTTTTTTGTGTATCTTGTAATTTTTCGTCCGTTTTTTAAAAATTTTTTCTTATTTTAAGTGTATTGACGTGCCCTCACCTACCATACGACTACTTTGAAGAAGAATATGTTTTAACTTGATGTCAACTTGAAAATGGACACATGTGGTCCGAAACCATGGTATTTAAAACCAATTAACAATCACTTGGCAGTATAGCAGGTAATTTTATACTTTCCTTGGTTATATAACAGTGATTAAGAGGCTATTTCATCATTTAATTATGTTAATTAGTTATTACTAATTATCATTAATCGATAATGGAGTAGAGATTATGGGATGATTATGTTGTTGACTGTTCAAATTAGGAGACAAATCCTATTTAGCTCTGCTAGCTTGAAAACTATCAATAAATATAATTTGGTTTTAATTGTTTAAAGAATGTCCCTGTGTTAAAATGAATTACAGTTATGTTTTACTTAACCAGAAGAGCTTTTATATCGTTTTCTTTTTTGTTATACTTAAATATTTCCTAAAAAGTATTTGGACAGAGCAATAACTCATCCTCAGACCAAACAGAGTGAAGTCTATTTGGGTTCATTCGGAGCACAAAACAAAGAACTTTCGAAGAAATACGAAGTATGAGGAATAGATAATATTTTGGAAATTATGAACCATTACTACAGCCATTTCTTTGACCACAAATTAGAGTATTTTACGGATCCAATTGACAAAACAATTCCCGTATTATGTTATCAGATACTTCACAACCGAACTTCACTTTATTTCTTGCATTTAAATATAAAAGATGTTCTACATCATTCATTATTTGAATTAACTTTTTTAATTAGTTTTGCAAATATATCCAATATATGCTTATGTGAAGAATGATATATAATGCTGGCGCTGATCCTCCAAATCAGCGGCGAGTGAGAGGGACTCAAAGACATTTAGACGATGTGAAAAAACGCCAATCCCTTCCACTTTATAAACAATGAATGCGTGTGATTGAAAGCCTTGGGTTTTGGTGAGTCCTACAGCTGAGGTATTCCACTTAACTTCGTTTGATAAATGCAGCTTTATATTTTGGTTTTGTTCTGATTTTTTCTGAATATATGTGTTTAGTTACACTTATTTAGAAAATGCATAGCCTCAAATGTTTATGAAATATTTTATTGAAAATCTACGTAAGAACAACTTCTTGACTCTCGCATTACTCGTGTTTCGTCCAACTAATTTGCAAGAAGTCTAATATTTATGTTTTATGAAACATCTAAACAGAGGAGCGCAATGTATGTGAAAAACATACATTGTAAGAAGTATGTTTTTCATAGATATAAAAATCATAGAATTTTTTTGCGTTCCAGATAATCTAAGTGATTTCACAATTTTGGCGTTGTTTATATTTTAATTACTTCCAAACAATGTTTTATTAATTACCAAACAACTATTGCCAGATAATCACTTAGTCCGAAAATAACTTAGACAAAAATTACGAAATATTGATTTAGATGGCATTAAATATTAATCAAACATTAATTATTTGTATAATTAATACATATTATACTGTGTGGAGGTAGCTGTGATTGAATCCCTTAGCTTCACACACAGTTCTTAAATAGCGATTTTAACATTCAATAGAAAAAGAAAAAAGTTTGTTATTTCCTGGTTGCTCAAAAAATATTACAAAAAATATTCTTCTTCCTCTTTATAGACTTTTTCTTCTTCTTCATCTTCATCTTCATCTTCTCCTCCTCCTCCTCCTTCTCCTCCTCCTCCTCCTCCTTCTCTTTCTTTTTCTCCTTCTCCTTCTTCTTCTTCTTCTTCTTCATCATCATCTTCTTCTCCTCCTCCTTCTCTTTCTTCTTCTCCTTCTCCTCCTCCTTCTTCTTCTTCTTCTTCTTCATCATCTTCTTCTTCTCCTCCTCCTCCTCCTTCTCCTTCTCCTTCTACTTCTCCTCCTTCTCCTCCTCCTCCTCCTCCTTCTTCTTCTTCTTCCTCTTCTTCTTCTTTTTCAAAAGCAATACATCCAGTTATTGCGTTCGGAATTGATTCTTAAACCGGCATCGCCCAATCAGTGATTTATTCAGTGAAGAGTTTTATGAAACTAAATATTAAATATAAAATCCCACATTATTTATAAAAGTTGCATTATTTACCCCTGCAGCTACGCTTCTTGTGTGGATGTCTGTCGTGTCGGTGTCGCGTGTGTCACCAGTTCCAACATGGCGGCGGCTGATAAGGACATTGCGTGTGTCCAGTTTGACCCTCCCCTCGTTGTTGACTGCACTTGTGTGGATGTCTGTCGTGTCGGTGTCGCGTGTGTCGCCAGTTCCAACATGGCGGCGGGTGATAAGGACATTGCGTGTGTCCAGTTTGACCCTCCCCTCGTTGTTGACTGCACTTGTGTGGATGTCTGTCGTGTCGGTGTAGCGTGTGTCGCCAGTTCCAACATGGTGGCGGGTGATAAGGACATTGCGTGTGTCCAGGATGACCCACCCCTCGTTGTTGACTGCACTTGTGTGGATGTCTGTCGTGTCGGTGTAGCGTGTGTCGCCAGTTCCAACATGGCGGCGGGTGATAAGGACATTGCGTGTGTCCAGTTTGACCCATCCCTCGTTGTTGACTGCACTTGTGTGGATGTCTGTCGTGTCGGTGTAGCGTGTGTCGCCAGTTCCAACATGGCGGCGGGTGATAAGGACATTGCGTGTGTCCAGTTTGACCCTCCCCTCGTTGTTGACTGCACTTGTGTGGATGTCTGTCGTGTCGGTGTAGCGTGTGTCGCTAGTTCCAACATGGCGGCGGGTGATAAGGACATTGCGTGTGTCCAGTTTGACCCACCCCTCGTTGTTGACTGCACTTGTGTGGATGTCTGTCGTGTCGGTGTAGCGTGTGTCGCCAGTTCCAACATGGCGGCGGGTGATAAGGACATTGCGTGTGTCCAGTTTGACCCACCCCTCGTTGTTGACTGCACTTGTGTGGATGTCTGTCGTATCGGTGTAGCGTGTGTCGCCAGTTCCAATATGGCGGCGGGTGATAAGGACATTGCGTGTGTCCAGTTTGACCCACCCCTCGTTGTTGACTGCACTTGTGTGGATGTCTGTCGTATCGGTGTAGCGTGTGTCGCCAGTTCCAACATGGCGGCGGGTGATAAGGACATTGCGTGTGTCCAGTTTGACCCACCCCTCGTTGTTGACTGCACTTGTGTGGATGTCTGTCGTATCGGTGTAGCGTGTGTCGCCAGTTCCAACATGGCGGCGGGTGATAAGGACATTGCGTGTGTCCAGTTTGACCCTCCCCTCGTTGTTGACTGCACTTGTGTGGATGTCTGTCGTGTCGGTGTAGCGTGTGTCGCCAGTTCCAACATGGCGGCGGGTGATAAGGACATTGCGTGTGTCCAGTTTGACCCACCCCTCTTTGTTGACTGCACTTGAGGGGTGGTTAACCGACAATGTGTGTCATTACACAGCCTGTTAGTTGGTCGTTGAATTTCTTTAGAATGTATAGACAATATATATTTCGCACAAGAGTTAGATATTTATTCCTAATACATTTCTATTATCCGGTCATTGCATTTCTTCGGAATATGTAGGTTAATACACATTTTACGAGTTATATACTGGGTGTCTCACCTAAAGTGAACCAATAGCTAACTTTTTATTATAAATCTGACAAAGAACTTCTTATGGGGGACTTCCCTTTATTTTAAAAGCTGCTTTTTTGAGTCACTTTAAAATTTAAAAATATGGCCGCAATTTTCCAATATGGCGGACAACTTTGATTTTTTTTATAGAACACCCTGTATTTTATGGCATTTTTGATTTTATATTGAATTTTAGTAACATTTTATTCTTTCTCATGTTTTTCCAAACCAATGGTTAAGGAGGTATAAGCAGTTAAAGTTTGATTTTTTAAAATCGATGGCCATTTAAAATGCATTGGGAAATTGTTGGTAGTCTGTATATCGAAAAAGGTTGGGTTTAATAATACATGCCAAAGAGTAAAAGTGTCTTAAAATGTGATTTTATTTGGGATTTAATCATAAAATAATTTTCAGTTGAGATTCACTCTTAGAAATGTATTATTTCGAATATGCTCTTACTGCATAATGAATACATGGGATGGAACAGCTAAATGGACACAATGCTTTTTAAATGGGAAAAAATCAAACTTTAACTGCTCATATCTCCTGAACCAATGGGTTTCGAAAAAAATGAGAAAGAACAAAAAGATCCTAAAGTTAAGCCTTAAATTAAAAAACGCCATAAAATACAGGGTGTTTCATAAGAAAAATCAACGTTGTCCGCCATATTGGAAAATGGCGGTCATATTTAAAAATTTCGAAGTCACTCCAAAAAGCAGCTTGTAAAATAAAGGGAAGTCCCCCATAAGAAGTTCTTTGTCAGATTTAAAATAAAAAAGTTAGCTATTGGTTCACTTTAGGTGAGACACCCGGTATGTATTAATTTTAATTTCACTTAAAGGAACTCACGTAATTACAAGACAATTACGAGCAAAAGACATTTAGAGAGAGGACATTTGAAAATTTGTCTTGTAATTTACGAATTACAAGACAATTAGGAAGAGAGACACCGAAAACAAAGAACCAGCCAATATATATTTCTAATATTCAAGAGATATTTTATTTTAAGCCACATCTGTGGGCGCTGCCACATCTATGATATGATTCCTTGATGTTGATACGTAAGTTTTTAACAATACTCGCAGGTTTAAATAATCGAAAAATAAAATATTAAAAGGAAAAAAATATATGGCATTTTATTAATTAAACTTTAAAGCTTATTTTTGTTGGGCTTAAAGTTCTGACAGTTAAAATAAACAGCGCTAAAGCCGACGGCTTTCATATATTAAGAAATGCTTTTAACTAAATCTCAAGAGCCCGTTCCTTACAACAATTATTATTTTTATTTGCCGGTGCTGAAAAAGAAAAAAAATTTTATTTAATGATTAAAAGATAAAAGAAATAGTATGAGTTTAATAAGGAAAATATTATTTTAAGAATAAAAGGTTTTATTTCTTATGTTCAGTTAAAAAATAACTTTATATGGTAATAATGTTTTTTTAATAATTTGATTGTAATCGCTTTCGGGCCATTATCGAAAATTGATAGGAATACGGGATTATCTATGGTGTATTGGTTCTATGGTGATTTTTAACAAGCCGAATTTTACTTAATGTATTTTAATAATTAAATATTTATGTTTATGTAAATTTGTTGTTTGTTTTAACATAGCTATCCATGACGAAATTGTATTTTTAAAGTTAATTTAACATAAAACTTGGTATTATTAATGAATATTTCTTTGGTTTAATGATTTATTAAGCTAATGAATGAATCTCTCACTAATACAAAGTATTTTTTTGCAAAAGTAAACTATATTAGATCTAATAATCAGTGTTGATGTTGCAATCAGTGAAATAACATCAACACAAAGCTAAGTTTACAGGATTTCTTTCTGATGATATATATTGGAATTTATCATGTGTATATGAAAATCTGTTTAGATTATCAGCACAATTATGAGTAGTGTATCGAATCTCCAATCATTAAAAATAATAGTTTACGTTTCAAATAAACAGTGTGTTCAGCAGTTTGGGAGATTAAATGTTTGACAAAGCACCTACTATTACCAACGTTCGTTACACCTACGATAAACGACGTAAGATTTTACATTCCAAAGAAAAAAAGATTCATTTGAAAAATATAAATATTCTAAACTATTAACATCAAAAGCCAGACTAAGCCACAAGACCCACAAACAGTTCCGAACTATCTAACGGAATTCAACTACGCCGCCAAGACTCGTGAATCAATATACGAGTCCTGTACTTAAAGCTTACTTGATCTACAAACTTAAAATACTATATAAGAGTACTATATACGTACAAAAACAATTCTTCTGCTTGAAATTTCTTATTGAAATTCAGAGTATCTTTTTAGAGTGTTTTGTTGGTTTTATGTAACGAAATAACTAATTTCTGCTATAAAATATACATGCTAATTAATTTTATGCGACGAATTGCATTTAAGACCTCTGGAAACGTTATCTTTATAATAATCTTGATTGTAAGTTTCAATGACAAAGGCAAACATCTGATTCAGCAGATATTTTATGTTCAATAAGTCTTTGATAATTTCGGATAATGATCATGAATCAACCTATTAAGTTGGAAAGTCTGTCCCTTTTATCTGAAAGCTTCTTTGAATGTAGGATTATCCGTGTCCCAACCAATACAAAGTTATCATCACCGCGCCTTGAGCTTATTAGGAAAAGCTTTCAACGAAATCTGTCAATCCAAATCCTTTCGAACTTTCAAGCTAATGTGGTTGTCAAGGGACTCTTACTCAAATCTTTTAGGATACGATTTGTGAATTCACTTTGGAATACTTTCAAACCGATTAACATATTACATACAAACCAAGTATCTGTATAGATCAATTTACGATCTACAATATTTCAAAATGATTTATAGCTGATATTGTGTTTTTATCATTCTTCAAAAGAAAATAGATTGAAAGTACCAAACCTTAAAGAAGTTCATTGATGGCTCCTCTTCCATATAACTTCAAAAAAGGCAAACATAGTCACGCACATCATCGCAGGCGGTACTTGTCTTAATCATGACTTAAATAGTTGCATCACGTAATCTAACAATAAACTAACAACTAAAATAAACACAAGTATCCTCAAAATTTCATATATCTTACAAATAAAACGTTCTAACGCCAATCTGATTTCCAAATGTTACCAACCAAAATATTGTATAGAAAGCACCATCTGTTTCGATGGAACAGTCATTAATTTTCATAGTAACGTAATCAATTAATGAAATGTATGAGCCCAGTATACATACTATCTTCTTGTTAGACTGAAGTTATAATAATGTAAGATGAAAATTATTAACACATGAAGAATTAAAGAAAACCTTTTCAATAATCAGAGACGCCTCACTTTTTATGCAAAAGCCACAGAAAATGTATTGGGGATTAGGATTCATGGACTCCAATATCCTGAAAACTCTCCGATCTTTGACTGGACGGCCTGAAAGTGAGGGGAACGTAGAGGGTTATTTATGAATGTTGAGTTTGCGATGATTAAATTTCATATGTATTGAGGAGTGTTTACAAAGGCTGGCTTAGCTTCTTTTGCATTTCTGAGCTTGCGAATGGGAATTCATATAATACTTTTATTTTAAAATCGTCATTAATAGTTCAAAGAATGTATATCCCTTTCAACTTGATTTGCAAATGTAGTTAGGTTTCACAAAAACACGTATGCATACAAGTAGTAATTTGTCGACTACAAATTTCATCTTTTGATCCACAATCGGTTAAATTAAATAATGTAAACTGTTGTAAATATACAAAACTATTTTATATACCAAAACACAAGGCTTTCAATCACACGCATTCATTGTTTATAAAGTAGAAGGGATTGGCGTTTTTTTCACATCGTCTAAATGTCTTTGAGTCCCTCTCACTCGTCGCTGATTTGGAGGATCAGTGCCAGCATTATATATCATTCTTCACATAAGCATATATTTGATATGTTTGGAAAACTAATTAAAAAAGTTAATTCCAATAATAAATGAAGTAGAAAATCTTTTTTTATTTAAATGTAAGAAATAAAGTGAAGTTAGGTTGTGAAGTATCTGATAACATTATAATACGGAAATTGTTTTGTCAATTGGATCCGTAAGATGCTCTAATTTTTGGTCAATGAAATGGGTCTAATTTCCAAAATATTATATATTTTTCATACAGCTTCAAAAACTTAGATGATTATTCAGACTTACTATTGTTGTTGTTATCTATATATATAAAAGCCAAAACCATTGACTGACTGACTGATCACAGTTTCTCAGAAACTATAAGGCTTAGAGCCATGAAACTTGGCACAAACATTCTTTACAGGCTGTAGATGCGTACTAAAAAAGAATTTTGCAATATTTTATTTCAAAAGGCTAAAATATAGTACATTACAAAATTCAAAATGGCGGCAATTTTTATCTTTCAAAGCTTACTTTTACAAAAAATACAAGACTTCGGGCCATGAAACCTGGCACAAATATTCTGTACATGCTCTAGATGGAAACAAAGAAAGGTTATTAAAAAGTTCTTTCTCAGAAGGTTAAAATGGAGCATATTATAAAATTCAAAATGGCGGCCATTTAAGTTTTCAAAACTATAGATGGGAGACCTATCGAATATTTTCGAGGGTGGAAAGGTATGAGATCCATTATGTTAAAAGAATCAACTTTACCAATTTATTACGGCCACCTACTATATATTTTTCATCATACTGTCCCGAAAACAGCCGTTTTTAGTTCTCAAAATCGTACGCAAAATGATCGTTTTTGGATCACTTCGAATAGGAGTACCGAAAAAACATATGGTGAATTTTGCCGTACTCTAATGTCAAAATTTGTTTATGTTACGTTTGAAAGGTTGAACGATTTCTTAACTTGTGTTTGTAAACAACTATCAGATGTGTAAACGACGATGACTATTTTGGATAACCTCAAAATTATGTAATCTAATTTTTTACGATTAAATGGTTATTTATACATAATGATGAAAATAGTTGTTCATCACACGGAGCAAAAGTGTCTCCTTGGTACTCGATCGCATTTCCAAGCTCGGCTGCGCCTCGCCTGTAAATTACGATCTCGTACCAAAAAGAGCCACTTTCGCTCCTAGTAATGAAAACTACTATTTCAATCGCCACTTATTAACATTGTTTAACCCACCCAAAGTAGTATATTGCATTCCAAGTATTCAAGTAGTAATTAAGTATTCCCACTTATGTAAAATGGGTTGTCCGAAATATTAAATTATCGTTGGAGGTTTGAATAGCTATATTGTTTACGCACCCGTAAAAAAAGTTTACATGTACTTATAATGTTATATAATTGATTTTGCGTCCATGCGGAAATGCACTTTTACAGAACTTATCCAACAATATTCATAATTTTAAACCCACATTGCAGGATTAAATTAATGCAAGTCTCTGCTGCTGTTCTAAGAAGCAAGTCTCGTTTTAATTAATCCAAGATAACAAGGAACATTTCAAAACCTTTCCTACAGTAACTCTTAACAATTTGGCCTTTGTTTAGGTAGGACGACTTACACTATCAAGTTACTTTGGCAATTTACGAAAGCTCAAGATATTCTCTGAGTGTAATAATTATGTTTACATACTATTCGTACTATAGCATATTATTAAATAATAGATTCAGTAATAGATATATTTTTTATTTAATAATGCTGAGCAAAATCGATCATAGTATGAGCTTGAAAGTCAAATCCCTCCCTCCCGTGTGCTCATAGTTTATTTATGAGGTTTGGTGTTTACTTTGCCCCAGCTGACTCTATGGGCCAACTCCTCATTTTTCATGGCCCAGTAGCGCTTCAGTGCTTGAGATAAACAAAACGACCCCTAATATTTTTTTAAATTTTAATGTTAACAGCGATAATTTAATTATTATTGTCACTTATAAAACCTGGTTTGCGCACGACTGATAACGCGTTAGTTTTAAATTGAGGATTGGTTTAGAAGGATAGACAGGTGGATTGTGTAGTTTATTATCGCTGTTGAGTTGTTTCTTGTATTTCTAAACAAAAGTACATCTTTTTCATTCCTTATGAAGTTCCTCTCCTTGTTACTTTGAAGTAATAATGGAACTTTTGCTATTCGCAAACAATTACTGTTTCATAAGTATTACTAATAAATACAAAAACTATTATTACTGGGAAATAAATTATTAAAAATGTCATATTCTTTCGCTTGTAGCCTTTAGAAAAGAATGAGCACATCATAGTTCATAAAAGAACATGTCCAAGCGAAAGATTTACTACGATTGTTTAACAACTCTGTACAACAAGCAATCAATCCATTTATATGGATTTAAAATGACAAATATTGTAAGACCAAAATAGATATTAAAAATGTTAAAAATTTGATTTTATCTACGATTTCAATATACGTGTACATGGTTACGTTTTAAAGTTCAAACGAGCGAATCCAAGGTCATAAACAGTCCTGGAATTGGGTATATCGAATTATATTTGTGTGAATTCTCCTGCGTGGTTTAGCGTATTTACATATTTCATGTTCGGATAAAAGGGAAAGTATTAAATAAGCCGAATGCGTTTACTCAGGCTTTTCAATAACACCAAACCAACAAGGATTTCCAACTGACAAATGTTTGTAAAGACCGATTGAATTGACGTAATGAAGTTAAGCCGTAAGACTAATAATAATAATAGCAATGGATTTGCGAACGACCTGGAACTTTCATTTGACACCGACTGTGTCAGACTGATGAATGTGATGCTTGATTTATGATTTATTTATAATTTTATTTATAATTATAATTTTTATAATTAAATATATTTTTTTCATTTCATTAAAATAAAATATAATTAAATATTTTATAATAATAAAAAATAAATTATAATTTTATAAATTTATAAACATCTAAAATAATTCAAGAATGTGATACTGATGAAATAAATTTACAGTTCACTCTAGGTGCATACAAAAAAAGTTAAAAGTTAAGTTTATTTATAATTTTATTTATAATTATAATTTTTATAATTAAATATATTTTTTCATTTCATTAAAATAAAATATAATTAAATATTTTATAATAATAAAAAATAAATTATAATTTTATAAATTTATAAACATCTAAAATAATTCAAGAATGTGATACTGATGAAATAAATTTACAGTTCACTCTAGGTGCATACAATACATTAAAAGTTAATGAAACAGATTTGTTAGTATATTTACAAAATAAGTGTTGTGAATGTCATTAGTCATGTGCAGAAAAATAATTGTATATACAAGTTTGCAAATATGAAAATAATTATAAAATCTCTGATACGCAGATTTTTTTATAAAATTTAATTACCGTAAATACGTATCAATGTCAGTAGTCATTAAATACGTTACCGAATGTCAGTAGCCATGTGCAGAAAAATAGTTGTCTATACAAGTTTATAAATATGAAAATAATTATAATAATCTCTGACACGCAGATTTTTTTATAAAATTTAACTACCGTAAATACGTATCTACAGATTAAATGTAATTACCGTAAATACATGTATAACGTATGTGAATTTTTCGGAAAGTCTTAACAGTCTACTTAGTATGTTCATTTAGTCAAAAATTTTAAACAGATATTTTAATCTTGTATTTAAACTTCTGATCCAGTGGGGACCGGTCTGGGGTAGTGGTAGATCGCGGACTTTGGTTCCCAGGGGCCCGGGTTCGAATCCCTCCAATCACCAATGGCAATTTTCTATGTGATAATGTCGTAACCTTGAGGGTGCAAAATAAGCTAATTAAGCTGCAGTGCATGTCCATGGAAACTTCTAAGCCTGACCCTCGTCGTTTAGTTAAATTAAGGGGAAACAATTATAAATAAATGGTATCATATACGTTATGTGACAAGACAGATAAACTCAATGTTTTATCAACTCTAAAAATTCTATGAACACGAATTACACACAGTACACAAAATACAATACAAACACATTCGCATTCGAAGTGTGGAATATTTATTTATTTATTTATTTATTTATTTATTTATTTATCTATCTATTTATCTATTTATTCCAACGGCATAACCATATTACAATAATACATACACATATTCATTGGTTTGATTATAAATAAATTTGATAAAATTAGGATTTATAGCAGAGACATAGTGCAACAATAAAAAAAAAACAGCAAAAACAATAAACAAGAAAACCGGTGACATTAACTAGAAATTTAAGAAAGTGTAACGACAAAACTTAAAAAAGGTGGTAACAATAATACTATATATTTATAATGCAACAATAGTAAACTCTATAAACATGCTCAAAACATAACGAAGGACGATCAGTTGTGCAACAAATATGCGAATAATATAGAATGACAAGACAAGCAACAACAAAATGAATAACAAGATATTAACACATGCGTTGAAAGATAATGTATAATGCAACAAAAGTAGAAAATTTAATATTCATTTACTTATTGTGGTAAAAGAATTATATCTAGTTTTAATGCAAAGGTTTTGAGATTGAACACACAATTCGATAACAAAATAATTAACTTTTTGCAATTTTTAATTTAAAAAAATATGTGACCCCTTAGCTTGTAACACGAGCCAATATACGTTAGGATGATGGGGCGACATCCCTCGATGTACACAAGCTGGGTGTGTTTGTTTAGTATTATCTCATCGACCTACATTATTATTCTTTACTCTCGTAGTAAGCGTAAAGAGGGCTGTAATCCTTAAAAAAGTTGAATCTATACATTATAATCCGGTAGTTTTTCAGTTGCATAGCTTTCATTAAATAGTTTATAGTAGAAATTAGAAATGGTTTAATTTTTTTATTTAATTAAAACTATAATGGGTGAATTAAAAATAGGAAAAAGCTTAAATTTTACCCTTAGAACCTTTTGTAACGGTAAACAAATAGTGTATTTGGGATTGTGTTTTGTCTCTAACTAAGCATGATTACGTAAAGGCTATACAAAATAGAGGAAATGTATGAAATTAAATAAACAATAATTCTATATACAGCTTTTTTTCAGCTGACCTTTATTTCATAACGTTACAGTATTTTGAAAAAAATTTCCATTAACTTAACTTTTGACTTTTTCAACTATTTTATAGTTTTATTTGCATGAAAAATATAATATGAATATTTTTAACGTTTTTATCAACAGAGGCTGTACAAATTTTCATTGTTTTAGTGTAAATCGTCCCACAATACCACTTTGTCCGCGTAGGACGTCTTTAGACGTCTTCGATTCATTGATGAATAGCGGAGGACGTCCTAAGACGTCCTTATGCAAGGTTTATCAAACAGACTTACTGTCGACTCCGTTTTGGTAGTAGGGGATTGAAACTCTGTCAGCCTCTGGGGGACATACTATAGTTTAACGTCATCACCGTAGCTTGCAGTTTCCGCTCTCCAGTTAGTGGCGCTCCTAGCGGCACATGTGGGATTCTTCCCATGTAATCAAAGCAGTTTGGCACGTGCTACGATCCTATTTTAACGTATTCCTGTGAGGATTTTTGTTAGTTTGTGTGTGTTTTGTTTATTCTATAGATAGTGCGTAAATAAGATGAGTTTTTGAGATTTTGAGTTTTTGTGTGTGCTGTAAACCGTAGGACGTCTAAAGACGTCTTCTTTTTTTCACGATTTTATGTGGTATATGGTGACATAGTCGAACTTACAACTGACTAGAAAAACTGAACAAACCAATATTTGTATAGTATATACATATAAACCACGTGGAAAACTTTTTTTATATTTTTAATCCAACCAGTGAGGCTGAAGACTTCTAAAGACGACCAAATCTTTGACGTCATCCTACAAACCGGAAGTGGCCCGAAAAAACATTTACTCGGCATGACTGACCTTCCATAACCATAAACTTTGTGAATTAGCAATAAACCTTTACAGCTATGTGGCGGTATATTAAAAAAATGTTAGCAGTCAATGTGATATACCTGATCTCTTCAGGCGACCGCAGATTCATATAATCACTCATCAGTCCTTTAATTTGAAACGTCAGACCAGTCGAGCCTGCGACTGGGTGCCTCGCCAAAAAATCTATGAGTTTGCTTTTCTATTAGATGCAAGTTTATACATCTGATGAGATGAACTAATATCAGCAATTGTACTGTTGTACATTGATTATATACATTAAAGCAATAGCTAACACAATTACTGTAACCGATCAATTGATTAAATAGACCAATAATTGATTGTTTGTTATCTAACGAATATAGTTTTAAATTTCAAGTCAGTGGCATAATGACAAGAACAAGGCCTTTATATAATTAATATTACAGCTTTTGACACTTTGACAACCATTTAATATGCTTTCCAAGAAGTGCTTAACGATGCTCTAAAATCGACTGTTGTCATTGGTGGTACTTCGGTCGAAGCGGCTACGCGGCCGAACAGCTAGGCTGCAAAATAATTAATTTCTTGAGGAAGCGGATTGTTAAAATTTATCCGCGAAACGTAACATATACTATGCTGGGCCCCGATTCGTTAAGTAACTGTTGTCTCTACTACTGCTATCCTGCCTATGGGAACAGCATGCATGATGCACGGAGAATTAAAAAAATACAGAACTCTTCACTGAGGTATGTATTCTCGCAAAGGTGTGAAGACCGTGTGTCTGTGTAATGTGATGCTGTTAACATGCTTTGCATGGATGATTTCTGTAGGTTAATGACCAACTGCATGATTCACAAAGTCCTTGCGCTCAGGAAGCCCCAGTAACTGAGCGAGAGGCTGCGGTATCGAGATGAGGTCTCGCAGCGTGTCGCTCCGCGGCATGATCGAATGCTTCACTTTCACAGAGTGAGGCTGGAACTGGGCCGAAAAAGCTTTTCTTATTTCGGTCCAGTACTCTACAATGATCTCCCCGGTATCCTCAAATTTTGCTCTTTGGCAAAGTTTAAAATCCAACTAAAGGATTTGTGTAAAGTAAAATAGTGTTGTTGAAGTATTGTTTTTTTGTCGTTGTTGCTGTTAGATTAGTATTGACTTAAGTTGTCCTGAAAACCAGTTTATAACTGAGGAACGCTGTAAATAAAGGCATTTTTATTTATTTATTTATTTATTTGTGTTAAGTAAGTGTTGTGTTAGGTGTTAAACTGTTTTTGTGTAACCAACCGGCTTCGGAGTTTACAAAGGTGAAGGTGGGCACAGGATTACAAAAGTGGGCGAAGCCAAAAACTCATTATTGAGTGTAGTCTCATGATGAATAATTATATTACCAAAATGACCAATAGCACTAAATTATCTTCTTCAACTTATTTTGAGGTATTGTTCTTTGATTTAAAAGATATTAGGAATTGTAAAACCAAGATCACTTATAATAACTGCAATATATTTGCAATATAAACTGACTTTTTTCATCCTCTGTTGACGTATTGCTTTTATAAAGCTCAAGCTATTTTTGACAATTAATTGTAAAAAGAACAACACGCGTTATATTAAACAAAATATTAGAAATTGCTTGCAATGACTACTTTGGCTGTTTAAACTGGTGAAACAATAACTACAAAATTAATTACAATAATTGTTCTTTAAAGATAACGTTTTGTCCATTTCAAGGCATTGATTGCGAAACCAAAGTACAACAGATGTCAATCCATGTTACAATTAATTAATACCTGGAATAAAAGTAGTGGTGGAGTTTGAAGCGCAGCATTCATGTTCTTATTGACTTTGTATTTTTACAAAGGGTGAGCAAACATATTTCACATATTTATTGCCTTCCCTTTCATCCGAACGTTCAATAGGTAAACAAGCGAGGGTAGGAGGAAAGTGCAGGCAGATAAAAACCCATTGTATTCATTTCTCTCTACTTTTTTGTTCCTGTGATTTGTTGGACAGATTTTTTGGATGCTTAAAGAACAGAGAAATTAACATTCATACCAAGTTTACGTTTTGTAAATTAAGAAAAGTAGGTTTCATACACTTTTTAGGCTGAATTTTGTTTTTTAGGTACATGCATATACGGTTAAACCTTAAATTGTATCGAAACCTTGATTCGGTATACAACGTGGTTTTTAGTAAAATATTTTTCTTGAACCAAATAATATAACTTCAACCAAATTTAGACGTTGATTTTTTAGATTTATGTTGTGGTATTGTAAATATTTCTATTCCAAAAACATACTTGTAGGCCTACTTTTTTCTTTTAATTATACACTGACGCAATGTTATAATAATAAATAGATTACTAATTATCTGTAAAAACGATATATTTTACATAAATGAATTTAAAGTTTTTTTACATTATTGTTTCTGTTACAGTTAATTTAAAATATTTAATTTATTCTTTCGCTTCTCCTTCTAGCGTGAAAACTTAAATTGTTTAATTTAAAGCGTATACAATTGAGACCAAGGTGGATTAAGAAAATATTGTCATTTAGGCTTTAATTAATAAATCTGATTCTTAAGTCAATTATTATGTCAATATCATAACGTAATTTCTCCGGTCAAATTGTAAGATAATAACTAAATAACAAGGCAAACGGCCCGGGAAGTCTGGATTTTGGATCTATTGTTTGGAACAAAAAGAAGGGTAAAACACCCTTACAAAACACTTTTTTAAGGGTAAACCTTTCAGGTTTCAATTTTGTATTCTTATAAATATTTAGGTTATTTATATTAATTATTATTCATTTTAAAAATAATATAGTTATGTTTTGGCCATGTTTGCTTGATTCTTTGACAGTCCTTTCAGATCTGGTGTATGACTAAACACGTTTTGTATTGCCCTTTTAAAGTATACTGAAATAGCCTTACAAAGAAAAGCTAAACTATCGAGGTGCTTCCTACGGATAAAAATTATCCAACGTATTCTATTAAAGGTTAATTCTTAGATACATTATGTATTTCTCCATTATATAAACCAAATTACTTATAATTATTAATTCTTAAAGCGAAAAAATAAACATGGAGGTCAAAATGAATTAATTTCTTTTCATTTATTTATTTATTTAAAAAGAAATCATACAAAAATTACACCTAAAATTATTTGGTATAATCTGACTATTTAATATTGAAACAGTGTAGTAAAAAAATATCTTAGACTTTTTTAAATGAAATAAAGGTTTAAAATAACCCAAGCCAGCGGAAAATATTGCATTTCATGAACAGTCATAAAGTCTAGTTTTAGTGAAGGCACGTTCGCTTACATCTGAGGAACTGTGATTGTTCACAGGTGAGACCGTGTAAACAGCAAAGGGGCGCCTTTGTCCGCAGTCAGTGACGAAGCTCGCCACGAAACTTTGTCCAGGTTTGTCACAGAAACAGGCCCTCGGTGTTAAGTGATCGAAAGAAGATAACTTGTTGACGTTTTTCTTGAATATCATTAGCAACTTGGAGGTTCTTGCTAAATAAATAACTAAGACATTGTAATTAAATTGAAATTCGAATCAAGAAATTGTATTTATTTTATCTAGATTTGTATTTAAATTTATGATTTGTTCTGCTGCTTTGGGTAGTTTTTATTTTTTTCAGTTTTCGTGTGTTCCAGTATTCCGCTGAGTACTGTCAAATCGTTGAAATGAGGAACACAAGAAAATGATGGAAATTATTTGAAAATAGCCTTACCTAATTTTAAAATAATTAATATATATTATCAATATGTTTAACCACTTTTAAGCTAAAGAAATGTTGATTGTTAGATAAAAAAATACTCTATTTAAAAAGAGCGTAGACAGTAAATATAGTTTTAATTTTTTTTTGGTGGAGAAAAGTTTATATATTAATTAATATAATAAGGAGAGTATTTCAATTGAATATATATTTTTCGTTGTGTCTTAAGGCACACAATGAAAAACATTATGAAGTAAATAAATAGTAAATTAAGTTTTAGTATCTGGTGGACTAAGGCTTGCTCGGTGTTTTATATTTACCAGTCCATCAAAAACAAATTATACAAATATTTTATGTTACTTATAAATAAGTTTTTTTTATTGCTCCTTGCATTCTTTATCCCTCACACTCTACTTTTCCTAGTTGGCTGAAGTTTGTAAACAGCTGTTATGATTACTTTATTCACTTACAATTTCCTTGTTAATATCGTTGCTATCATGGCAACTCATAAGGATAATTAATGTTAACATTTTACAACCTTAAAATAAATTTTATTAAGTTATTAAATTTTCTCTGGCCAAGTAATCTACATAGAACATATTTTAGTCATATATTACTTATTTACATACTTTGATGGAAATCCTCGCAGCCATTTTGAGGTAATTGTGCAATCAAGCAAGCACGCAAAGGTAACATTGCTCATATAAGAGAATAGGATTACATTAACGAGGTAACTTGATAGTGTATTTCGGCGACCTACCTAAACAAAGGCCGCTTTGTTAAGATTTACTGTGGTGAAAGTAAGGTTTGAAAACTTACCTTTTCGTCTTGGAGTTATTAAAACAAGACTTGAGTCTCACAACAGCAGCTGTGGCTTGTATTAATTTAATATTTCTGCGGAGTAAGATAATATTCTTTAGTTATTGCACATAAGGTCTTAAGTAGAAAACTTGTTTGTTACACATGCAATTAAAACCTTAATTAACTCTTGACGGTATGATGTTTTCGTGATGGTTTTATTATTATTTGATTTTTCGCTACTCATCACTAAATATACAAAAAAACAAATAGTTTTTAGAACGATATTTTTTTTTTGTATATTTAGTGATGAGTAGCGAAAAATCAAATAATAAAACCTTAATATTTAAACTTTGTATTTCGACAAATTATCGAGTTGATATTTTTGTAGAATTGATTCAATATTTTTTATAGTGGGCTTGTAGGAGTTTAGACGCTGTGAAAAAAATCACCAGACTCATAATCTTTTTTAATATGTTTTTTCTTGTTTGAAAGTCTTCTGTTGGGACAGCTCTTGCAACTAAGAACTACTCTTCCACGCACTTTAATATACACCCTTTTATTTTCATTCTTACTAAAATTTGGACACATTTTGTTTCTGGATATACCTATATGTAAAAGGGCTTAGCCTTACATCATTATAGATGTGTTTCATGTATGGCATTTTATGTCGCAAAAGGTCGCTTTAAAGTAACAAAAACATATTACAAACGATAACCATAACTCGTAATTTAAGCAACTGACCTACAGAATGGGTTATTTTGAGGCTTACAAAAAGGCTGAGTAAAACGGGCAGAATTTCATATCAATATTTATATGTTATATTCAAGTTAAATGTAGTAATATTCTTTACATAAAAAGAGGCTATGAAGAGTAGAGCATAATTATCAATTTAAGAACGTAATTTTTTCATATCTATGTAAATATAATGAAATGTTCGTAGTGAACCGAGCGTGTAATGTTTACAACGTTGCTCATGTTTTGGTAATGAAGTTTGGAGTTTTCCGTCGCTGTTTTTATATTCCCTGAGTTTGTTATCATGCCGCAATATTTTGCGTTTAAAATAAACTATTCCAGTAAACCAATAAATAGTCAAAGTAGTCAACGCAGGCAGCAAAGGGAAGTTTAGGTTTGATTTTGTTCGACCAAGTTCAAAATATTTAAATTGTTTACTCACCTTTTATATCCAGGTGTATTTTTATAAAATATGAACTAAACACTTATTGATGAAGTAATGGTATACAAAAATAAATGTTTGAATAGTAAAATATCAACATTAAGAATACGCGGTTGAATGGTAATTACCAAACACTTAAAATTAAAGGTATTATTTGTTACCAAGTAAGCTGGCATGAAATTAATCCTGAGGCAGACACTTCTTTCAGTTTAACACATCAAGTACAACAGTTCTTTATAATCGTCGTTGTTCTGTTACATTTCGTTAATGTTAATCTAAACGTTAAGATTACTGTGGTCCAAAATAAATAGTATTTTCACTCTTAATTAATAAAAATGCCAGTTGTGCAGCTCCACTGCAGAGAAGAGAGAGAGAGAGAGAGAGAGAGAGAGAGAGAGAGAGAGAGAGAGAGAGAGAGAGAGAGAGAGAGAGAGAGAGAGAGAGAGAGAGAGAGAGAGAGAGAGAGAGAGAGCGGAATTGTGTTTGGAATTTCTTTTTGAACTTTTTACTATGAGCAAGATATTACTATCGTTTCATTACTTTAATTACTTATTATGTCCTCCTTATTGTATAATTTTATTATTTTACTATTAGATTAATCATTTTAACTACTTATTACATCGTCTTTCTTGTATAATTTCTTTGTATTAATTGATTGATTAATTATTTAACTACTTTATTCTCTCCAATTTCTCGTATAATGCTCTTCTATTATCATCGATTAATCATTTCAACTACTTATTATGAACAATCAATCATTTTTCTTTATATCAATCAGTTTCTTTATAATAAGAAAAATATGCCAAAGAAGCTAATTAATTATGACATGCGTAACAATTTAATTATCTTCTGAGGCTTATCAAGGCAACGTACAGACCTTCCACTACGGCCACAGCTACCTCTAGGCTGACTTTGATGAGCCTCAAGCGAAATGCACGTCGAAGCCCCTTTGTTCCTCGTTCGATGGTAATTGATCTCGTTTTAAGTCACCCTCAAGCAAACCACTTTGCGCATTGTTCACCATAATATATTAGTAAAGGACGGGACATGAAGTAAAATAACAAACAACTAATTCTTGGCGAAGGCTAGAAACTAATAATGCTCAAAAATAAACAACTTCAACTCGTAGATGCTAATATATATTTTGTAGATATATTGGCTGTGTGTAAACATGAACAATTTGACATAGATTATCTTTTTAACACTTTTCATAAATTTATGTGTGTTAATAACTACAGTATACATGAACTCGATAGATGCCTAAAGGTTTATAGTTTTTTTCATGAGAATCAATCAGCATGAAAATTATTTTATGAAGTGTAATTTATTTATGACTTTGAAGCTTGTAAAAATATTTATCTAAAAAAATACTTATATTTTTACAAATTTATGAAATTCATAAATAATAAATATCTAAAACGTATATCATATTGAAAAAATAACAAAATAATTTGAGAAAACTTTGGTCTATGCAATATTACTCTTTGCCTTAAATAAATTCTTTTAATCCATAACCATTGAAACGTAATAAAGATTTTGTAAAAATAACGAAGAAGAAAACGTGTTAAAAAGTGTTTAAAATCAAATTTCTTGACAATGATTAATTTTGTAGCGTCATATCAAATATTATTAAAACCTTCCTTCTCTCATGCAGTTTTATGATGTTTATGTATTAAGATTTTGTACAGTTATGGAGTTCTTTAAAAATCCAAGCACGTGTGAATAAAACACTATAAACAGATTCTGTAATAACTAAAATTTTGGTTCGTAGAATCGAACTATTCTAAACTATGTACATGAGTGAGGCTATCAAAGTCCCCGCAAGATCCTCAAACAGTTAGGAGCTTTAGGAGGAATTCTGCAAAATTGAAACTTACATGACTTAGAAACATTAAAGACTTCAAAAAGTTATTTAAAAACGAATTTATTGATTGAAAATAATACTCATTAAGGGTTTGATTTACTCCTGCTTTAAATTTATGGGTATATATTTTATACAGTCGTTGGAGCCCTAGTTACCCTAGGCTATGAGCAAAGAAATGAACTTTCAACAAAAACCTTTGTTCCATCATTCTTAACTCTGAATTTGAAGAAGAAAAGGATTCTGCCTTATGAATAATGTCTTTTCAATTAATAAATCTCAAAAATATAATTTCTGGTATTTTATCTGAGTAGAATTTGTTTTCCGTTGAATGGACAGCATTTATATAAATCGACAGAAATTTATATATTTGGTGTATGTAAGTTCACAGTTTATCGGAATTACATATTCCATCTAATATTGGATTGATCCGATCATAGGCCATCACTTGCTTTCCATTCAACATATCAATATCTCACCTTAGAGGCTGACCCCGTATATTAATTTGTGCAAACCTGTTTCATGAATAATTTATCATAACCATAGTCGTATGGATAAAATTCAAAACATTTAATTCTAAAAAATAAACATAACAATAAATTTTCATTATTGAAAAAATGCCACATTTTGTAATAGAGTGCCACATCTTGCAATAAAACAAAAAAAATTTGGATTTAAATCTGAGTAGAAATTGTGGAATAAGGTTTATGTTAGAGGAAACATCTGTTTCCTGTGCCTTACTCTTGGCTGGAAAGTTACTCTTTGTCGATCATTGCACTGTAAATTTACCGTGAAGTGCACAGTAAATTTACCGTGCATTAGGAAACGAAAATAACGGAAGTCAACAATGAAAAAATCAGCTGATTGCAGTAAATCGACGTTTAATGCATGTTTGTTGGTTGCTTCAGAGGAATGTAGTGACAGCACTGGTAGCAGTAACAAATTTTCGTTTGTTTATTATAGGTTAGGTTTGAAGAATTGAGAAATGTATTGGTTTATGCAAGGTATATGTAATGATAAAAAATATGTTTTTTTTCTGAGTAGTATGATGTAAAGTATCGTACTTCAGATGCCCAGTAAGTTTCACCGTACTTACCGGGCTGGTAACGTAATATACTATTACGAGCTTCTTGGCAACGTCTTGATAACTTAGTTTTAGAATATTGATTTTTAAGATTTTTGTTTTTGCATACATTTATGTTGACGTTTTATACAACGTACTTAAAAATTGACATTGATTTTGACATTGATTTTTTTATCAATTTCGATTGATTTTTTTTAAACGTACCTAAAAATTTTATTTTGACATACGAAATAACAACAATAATTTTGTCGACACAATACATTAAAAATAAATGTTTTAGGTGATGTCAGGAGGCGAAAGCAGTCCTCTGAGTTTTCTTTTGAGCTTTCATTGAACTAAATACCACAATAGACTTGATTCACTCGTCTATCTAACAACCGTTTTGTGAAATAATTTTTTTATAAATCGATTACAGCATAAATGAAACCATTTCGTAAGAATGTTGTCTTGTTAGATCACTATATTTAATGTAGATGATATGTGTGCTAGTTTTACTCATTATTATTTTCTCAATTGTTCCTGAATAGTGACGTTTTTAAAACTATCTAATGTTTTACTAAATTTTATGTCGCTGTTTTAATAGTTAATATTATCAGAAGGTGTATCTCGCAAAAATTGATTTTATAAAGTACCTTAACTCCAGTTTTGTCTCAAATACTTGATTTATTATGCTCCCCTCACAAGTAATTAGGAAAATTCATCCACGTTGACCTTTTTTGTTAACAAAAAGTATTTTTCGTTCTTGGTTTATCCAAAATTAAAGTCTAATGCACTGGTTTAATCTCATTCCATTTTCATATTTACCATAAAATATGATGTATTACATCACTTGACTAAATTTAAGGTGGATAAATAATTTTATTCCTTTGTTTAATCATCCCTTATGCACTTTTTCCCTCGGCCAGTGGAACAGTAAAGGAACTCAATCAATATAAACTTTTTGTTGGTTATTTATTTTAATACCCGTTTACATTAATTTGGTCGTAATCGCTGACGATCAGCTATCGTTAGGAAGCACCACCGTCAGCTCGGTGTGAAAACTAAATCCTCCGCTGACATAGATGATGATACTTGATATTTCTATAAGACTTACTTATTGTTCTTCCTATTCAATATATTTTAAATAAAATCATGTTAAAAATATATTTCTTCCAGTGCTGTTGCAAGGCGCTGCTAAACAGCTGATCATCAGTACCGGCAACCAACGTAGTGTAAACGGGCCTTAAATACAATATCCTAACAATTTTGAAACGCTGCTATGATGTTAAAAATAATATAAAAACCAATACACCTCGTAATTTACAGTCGTTTATTTTCCTCCTCCAACCAGACCGGTGGGAGGTAGCAAACACCTGGCTTGGATGTTCTAATTATACCCGAAACAACACGAAGCACTTCAAACAATCCCCGAGTGGAGCCTGGGGCACTTCGGTGGTTGGATTACGCAATTAAACATTTAAACACTTGGTTTTCCTGAGGAACTTTCACCAGATGAATTTCTTTTAGTAAAAAAGTATAGTCTGCAGTTTCGATAAATTTTTCCTTTTCTACTGTTTTTTTTTTCAAAACATACTTTTTCTAGGTTTTATTGATACTAGTAAACCTGTTGCTCGAAATCGAGCAATTGTTATGTATTGATTTCAAAATAAAATAATTATGGTTCAGTATTCTAGAACTCTTTTATTAATTATGTGGTTGAACTTCCTGTTATACTGAAATTTTTTACAAAAGCTTTTTAAAACTAATTTTTGTGTGAATACTCAGTCATCTTTAAGGAGATGTCCATGTTTCGCAGCCCTAAGAAGCGTATGACCCGTCTTAATCTCAAACCGAACTAAAATGTTTCAATAAATCTACTTATGATCAATGTTAAGTCTGTTTCTTTTTTGTTTTATTTATATTATTTTATAATGTTTATTTATATTATTTATTTATTTATATTTATATTTATAGAATTTATACATAAGAATTTATTTCTTCTTTTAGTATTTTTCTTTGGAATATAAACATATGTAAATATTAAGATCTTCACACATGTGATTCTAAGTAAATGTGTTTAAAAACTGAATTTTGACCTTAAGTATGTATTAGGATAATAGTTTATTTATTTACATCTTCCATCAACTGAAATGCCTCCAGCTCTGCATGCAATGGTTACAATTCCATTAACAACATATGGCTTTGCTGAAAAACTTTGTTTGCTCCAATCAGCTGCTTTATTTGAAATTTCTATTCCAATATTAAATCTTATGGACTAATATGAAACTATAAGGGCGTCTAGGGCTGTTCCCTTTTGTCAAACCTTTTTAAATTTTATTTCCAGCAAAACTTCACGCCAAGCTCTTTCCAATGACACCAAAAACATGAAAATGGGTTCAGTAGTTTAGGAGGAGTCTTTGTAACAAAAAAACTGCTCGTGTATTAAATAAGTATATAAAACTCTTTGCTGAAAACTGAGATTCTAGGTAAAGACATTTGGATATTTGAAGAGACTGTACAATTAGAGTTCCGGCCAAATCATTAGGGCGGGTGAGTGAGTGCGCTGCTGGCGTTCATAATATATTTTTGGCCAATCATTTTACCCATCTGAAGTTATGCTGAAACAGTTATGCTCTTTGTTTATGTTCTCCAAATCAGCTGAGTAAGTTCTCCAAACATACCCAAGTAAATGTGTTTCTATTTGTTGGAAATATGTTCAACTATTTAACTGTGTAGAAGAGCGGAGGTGTCTTTAACATCAAGTCATTTATACAGCTGGACTTCTGTTTTTCGCCACCACCACCTAATTATTTTGGCCGGAACTTTAGTTTTATTTTTGATTAAAATTGTCAGGAGGATTGCTTGACAATGAAGTGGTTTGCTTTGAAAATTATTGAGTCATTAAAATCTTTGATTTATATAAATTTTAACCAAAAACCTCTTTAACATTTTTGAACAAAAATTATTGTTTGAGTAGTTGAGTCAACTACCCAGGGCCTGCAAGAGACTACATATCTAATATCTATGTTACCGTCAAAGTATGAAATTCAGGCATTTTATATAATGACTAGGCAATCTATACATTGCCTAAATGCGTTAAAGGCAAAGTGTGAAATGTAAAATATTATTATTTTATTCAACACACTTTGACTAGGCATTGTATATAATAGCCTAGGCATTTTTATAGAATGCCCACTAAGCGGGCAAAATATTAAATTAATATATTTGGTTAGAAAATTGTTTATAATTATATAAGTGCTGAAAGTTGAAAAATGTCCGTTTATAAGAACTTAATTAATTAGTGAACGATATAAAAGTTCTGAAAGTTGAAAATGTGTTAACCTAACATAACCGTCACAGTTAGGTTAGGTTACGTTGGGTTAAGTTAGGTTAGGTTGCGTTAGGTTAGGCTTAGGTTAACGACGTGTGGTACGGCGGCGAAGGCGCGAGAAGGGATGAACGGGAGGGGTTGAGGGAGGCACTGACCTTGAGACTTCGCCCGAACCGCGTACTGTGGAAACACTGTTTGTCGTACTTTTGCCTAAGAGTCAGCGGGGCATTCTATGAGAATGACTTGGCAAAGTATAAAATGCGCGTTATTTCATTCTTTACCTGGCCAGTTTTTTGGCATTGTATAAAATTGTCTAGGCATTCTATAGAATGCCTGATTACATACTTTGCCGGTAACATCTATAAACTATATCTCTGTATGGTAAAGGTTTCCAGAGATTCGACAAAATTTTAAAAGCTGATCAAGTAGAAAAGATGAAGTAATTTAATTCGATTCAACTCTCGAGTCCTTCAGTTGAAACACTAAAGGGTCTCCCGAAGCTGATCTTTATGCATTACAGACGTATTCTAACGGGAATGCTGACCGGATTTATAAAAGTTAAAGTTGAACTTGTATAATTATTGATTAAGGCCCTCTGAGGTTAATAATCACAATACTACGTGATGTCGTGAAATCGTGATATGACTATAATAGTCATATCACGATTTCAGACATTTACGATTTCAGAATAATTCTTTAATTGTCTAGGTTACGTAGGTGGTGCCGAAGTACGAGCACTTCAAAGACCTTCATGTTAAGGGGGCGGTCCACCTTGACAGAAAAATCTGCGTCACAGAGCGAAATAACATGTAAAGATAGGGCTAAAGCGTGCTGAAGTACGCTTGCAGAAGTTTCGTATCTGGACGACTAAAGCTTTATTATTTAAGATTTAATAAAAATGAGAGTAAGTTCACGTTCTTCAGAATATTTTATAGGGCCCTACATTTTTTTTATTTTTCTATAAAGCGTTTCTGTCGTTAGTTATAAGACTTTAAAATCTAACAAAAAACTACCTTTTTTTGAAAGATTTACGCAATTCCTGTAAACGAACGGGGATAAAATCAAAAATTCTAAAAAATTAAGCGCCCTAAAACATATCCTTTTAAAATGACACCAAAATAATGGAAACCATATGAAAATCCAGCGATTAATGAATAAAAAAAGGGTGAGATACAAAACCCTGTTTTAGCGCTCGGAACTTGAGGTAGACCGTCCCCTTACTTTAAAATTTAATGTAATTACTATTATTATTACATTAAAGATTCAGGAGTTTTTATTTATATCGGCTTATTTTGTGCAGGGTGTAAAATGCCGATTACATGTAGGAATCCGAAAAATTTTTGAGGTGCTCTTTCCAATGTTGTATTATTTTTAGAGATAGGTTGAAAGGTATAGATAACAAAAGCCTTTGAAACTCCGCTGTTCCTTTTGCAACAAACAGCCGATATTTTGTTTCCCAGTGAATACATAAAACAATATTTCTAAATTGTTCCTCTTAGAGTTTTTTTATTCGTTGCATGGTTTTTGAATAACGGATAAAAAAACTCAATTCATCCACTCAAACAAATACAATTAATAATTAATTATCTAACTTACAGATAACAAAGAAAAGGTCGCTAAGGAATTTATTTTGGTACGAACGAGAAAAGTCACTAATATTATACCAATATTACAGAACAAGAAATTAATGAAAGTGCATTGAAATAAATGTTTGAAATTATACTTTCTGCTGGATAATCGCAACAATGGGAAATGTTATTTATTTGTCTCTTATGAAAAATGAATGTAGCAATTACTTATCCATTCCCATTAGGAAATTAAAAACAATATGTCTTTGTTCATGTATTCAATACAACATAGTAGTTATCGTATAGTGTTGAATGTCTTTGAGTTAATTGGGTACAAATAGAGGGCAAAACATATATATGCCTTGAAGTGGAATAATAAATAATAATATAAGATAAAACATGAACGTTCAGATCAATTCTGGTATCATGCGCTTTTTAGAGCCGCTTACACCATTCTAGTTCAAACCAGGTTGTAATCCAGATTAGGTTAATCTAAAAATAAAACAAAATAATTGAGTTCAATATTGTGATTCTGTATGTCCTGGATCTGCATAACTATCTTGTAGTTTAAACTTAAGATTAAGGAAAATCTAGTTTAATCTAGCATAGTACATGCGACCCTTACTGTTTACTAGTTATTGCGATGACAGTGGTGTATTGTGGAGTACGCTAGGGTGCGTGCAGTAGAGTACACTATTGATGTGTGCGGTGCCGACCCACCCCTACCACGGGGGGGGGGGGGCTGGTGAGTAATGGAGGGGGGGAGAAACATCAACAGGTGGAATTTGTAAACTCGTAGTTTACGTCGAGCCCCAATTACTTCAGGAGTTTATTCTGTTCTTTCGAAGAAATGTGGACAGGTTTCTGTTCCTCCTCCTTAAAACTAATGATTTAGCTTAAGATTCGCCAAGATTTACAAGCTAAATTCGTGGACAATAATACCAAGTGATTACGTTATTGGAAGGGTTTTCAAGCAATTCCAAAGGAAAATTTGTTTTGTGATTGATGTAAGCTCTACTATTTTCTTACCATCACTAAGCATTAATCATCTTGATACGCGCTTCAAATATAATGCTCGTATCGTTTCAAGTAAATATTATTCTATGTTCCCTTATTTTATTGGAGTAGAAAAGCTGAGCTTATAAAACCAAACAAATGAACTCTACATAATATATAATTATAATTTGTCACATGATGCCTTGAACATGGTAGTACTGTGAGAAGGAATTGTATTAGAATCCTGAAACATGACTAGCTTTCTATAAAAGGTATAAAATTACCTGAGTCTATCAGAGTGATCCTGTATATCCTTTTTGGTGGATTACGCGTTTCGAGGATAGGTCCTCATCTTCAAATCCTCGTACAGGAACTTCAAATCATTACTTGTGAAAGGTCGTCAGCAGTTTATAAATATAGCACAAACATATACAGACACACGAACACATTACGAACCGAATAAAGTAGGCCTACACAAGAAATATTTACAAAAATCGACCGCGTAATTACCTGAGTCTACGTGACTCTGGTAGACTCAGGTAATTTTATACCTTTTATATTTAATCAGTGATTCAAAGACAAGACAGCAAAATATGACGGCACATCCTACATAAAAGTCTTCCTCGATGACTCAGATTGTGGCTCTCGCGTTAGCCGATTAAAATTTAACGAGGACAAGATCCAAACAGTTTATTTTAACTTTTGAAGATTTTAACGGGGGTATCTTCAAACACAAAGACAAAAACAAGCCACTCAATAATCAGATTTAAAGATCCGACTCGCCTATCCGAGTCGTGGGCATTATAGATGTTCCGTCTATTTATAAAGCCGTGTTGAGAGAGTCTATTTCCAGCTTTACAGTAGCCGAGTTGTGTTTATTCCCAGAATACAGACCTAGTGGCTTCATCAGGTAGCCGTTAGTGGCTGCTCCAGAATACAGACAAAGAACTAACTTTGAAAGGCGATCTATTGGTATAAATTATGCTATTGGATGTAATAGTTTCCAGGTAGTAATAATGATTTTCTTATGTTCCCCGAATGTTGATAGGTAATCGCCTAAAATTCTCTTTGTTTGTTTGTCATACTACATTCGGGGCGGATCAGTTAAAAGTAGGAACCTATTCAATTACAAAATTCAAAACTTTAAAAGATCATTTGAATGATCGAATAAATTTATTTACGAAAACCTTTCAACTGTAATAATTGACCTTATGTTTAAGATATATACCTGTATTCAGCTAAATGTCGTATACAAAAAACATTGTATCCTCTAAAAACAAGTAGGATGTTAATCTTTCAATTGTTTAAAAGTTTAATGAAGTTGCCTTCGAAGTAAGCTCAAAGCTTTCACAAAAACAAGCCAGAAAGCAGATGTCATTTAAGAACATTTTAAATTAAACGATATTAAAACAAAAAAGAGACATTAATTTTAAAATTATATGTAAGTTAATGATAATACACCTTGAAGTCACATGGGGTCTGGAAAACGTTGCTATTTTTCGGGTTTCGTTGGATGACGCCCAAAAAAATATATATAATTAATTCTTTACTTATAAATGCAAGTCTACTGATAAAAAATCTACAGATCTGCAAAAAATTCAAGTTGTAGAGAATGTAGTTTTCTTCAGTACCGGTTATTTTATGTCGTCTAAAGGATGAATATTTTTAACAACAATGTAAAATAGATCTTTTTTTTCCACCTTCGTCCAAAATTTTAAAATCAAATTTTTTACCATGAGTGGATTTAAAATTTAACAGGTTTTCCATGCGCCTAAAGCTGCTCATATCTAAAATATGTGACTTTTAACTAATAAAGTGTTGATTTTCACCTTTTATCTATCGATTTCGTTTATACTTCAAACTTATGGTTGGAAAAAATTGGAGGGAATTATTTTTTGTCCTAGGTAATAAGCATTACGAAAAGGAAATTCTTGGGGAACATGCAGGTTTAATCTGGAGTCTGAATCCAACAGTCAAGATGAAGGATAATGTTTTTATAGCGTCGTATCTGAGATTGAACTGGGGATTAATCTTCCATCCTGCGTTTGATGGTCTGGTTCAAGGATGAAAACAAATCGCGGCACATAAAAAGTCTCTCTTTAATAGGGTTCTTTGGTAAATAAGAAATGAAGAGGTAGAAAAGGAAAACGAGGAATCTATTTTAATATCTTCATTAAATTTAACGTGAATAATTATTTTGTTACTCAGTCTTAGAAGTCTTTTACTTTAATTTATCTTTGAAATAAATAGTCTTATGGTATGTTGTTTTTTTCAATTGTGAGGTAGTTAGCATGTTAGAAAAGTTATATAGTAGGAGTTTAGTCAGTTAATTTATTTATATTTCTGTTTAATAAAGTTTAATACATCGCCGTGTAGAATCATCTTTATGAATCGCTACTATAATACAGAAAATAGTATTAATATTAAATCCACTAAAGTTTTTCCACTTTCAAATACTTGAAAACTGTAAATACCTAAGTTATTACCAAAAGTTAGCACTATCAAAAAGTAATAAGAAAAGGAAAAATATTTAACCAAGTTTTTGAAAAACAGCCCTGACGACTGACGTTTTTCACGCCTTAAGACAATACTCCCCCCTACAATACTTCAATAGTCCCCTAATTATGAAAATAAGGGGGAATGAGCATTAATAATTTTTATGATTAACTATCTATAAATTTATTACTAATTTAGTATCTATGTATCTAAAATCTTAAGAAAAGTGAATGATATTATTTTACCAAAGTATTTCTGACATTCAAGTAAAAAAATAAAAGTCACAAGTAGTTTTATTAGGCGTTAGGTTTTTCGTGAAACTCTGTGTTTCAATAAACCTGATTCTTCCTTTATTATCACAAGCATTTGGTATTTTAGAATTTTAATGTTGTTATTTCAGTTGAAACATGTAAACCTTCAACAAACTCACTTTAAAGTTAAGAACAATAGATCTTTATCCCTCATTCATATTATATAGTAGGGTGCCAAAAAGAGTGACGAAAACATTCGCGGAGATGAAAGTAAGCTAGGTCGTTGAGCACAATTGTCCATGAACCAATTACAGGGTGTGCAGAACGCTTGCCAGTAGCACGTCAACGTTCGCTGGTTTGGCTCTGTTTGCGGCGTAACGGGGTCGGACTTTGGCAGCTCTGTGGTGTAGGGGGACGACGTCATTGTTGAACAGAAATCGTCACTGTTCTGAAGCTTACGTAACTGTGAAGACTTCGTTAATTTAGTAGTGTGTAACACAGTTTTAATTTTTTTTCATTTTAAAAGTTTCATTTTTGTACCTGTTATTTTGGCTTTCATGCGCAGAATAGTACACGCTTCAGTTCATTAAAGGAAGTTTGTTTAGGGAAGCCTTTACATGTTTTACAAAGTTTTAAAGTTGGTAATAACCACCATATTATATTTTATAACGAAGTCACTGTTTACAACTTTCATTGTTGAATTTGCAAATCATTTTTCAATGTGGTTACTATTGATATGCAACATACTTGGAAAACTTCACGTATTAATCCTAATGTACTACTGTAGTAGAAAAGCTAGCCTCGCCCGTGTCCTTTTTAAAAGGGTTTCCTAGTAAAAATAAGCTATGACATACGGTGATATCATATTACCTTAGCCTCTGCAATCTAAAATTTTTATTCAATGTCTAATAGGCGATAGGCATTCATTGATATTTTATACATTGCCTTGAACGATAACGCCTCTGTCATTTTTAAGTTCATGGGTAAAATAACACCTTATAAATAAACATCATTTATTTACTGAAAATATATATTTTCATTTTATTAGACTCTTTTTTATATAACTGACCTGTAATTATATTTACTTTTACTAATCAACTTCATGTACCCTTTTGTTTTAGCAACTATTAAATAAACCTTTATGATAGAATAAGACACTATTCAGCTGTATATTTGATGTATACTCAATGAATAAAGATCTTCATTGATTGATTGATTGATTGATATTTTATACAATGCCTTGAACGATAACGCCTCTGTCGTTCTTAAGTTCATGGGTGAAATAATACCTTATAAATAAACATCATTTATTTACTGAAAATAGATATTTTTATTTAGACTCTTTTTTATATAACTGACCTGTAATTATATTTACTTTTACTGATCAACTTCATGTACCCTTTTGTTTTAGCAACTATTAAATAAACCTTTCTGATCTGATAGAATAAGACACTATTCAGCTGTATATTTGATGTATACTCAATGAATAAAGATCTTCATTGATTGATTGATTGATTGATCATTTATGGTACCGCGACGTAACATTTAAGACTATCGTAATCATCACTATCACGTGTAAATAAAGTCTGCCTTATTTATTTGTTTTCAAACAGCACCATATAAAGAATAACGTTTGTATAAAAAGCTAGTAATGTAAGTCCGTTTACTACTACATACCACTATTCAGCTATTTTCTTATCCCAACTGTTGGCAAACGAAACCTAAAAATAACATACAAAACCAACTCCACAGTCGAGTAACCCTTATAGCAGCGTACTTCAGTCTGGAGTAAGCTTTGTTTCAGTAATGACGTCACAGTAGTAACGTGAACTTGACACTGGGCGGGGCGGCCACCTGTGGCTCTCCACACCCGCATCTCCGGGCCGTTTACACATTACGTCACGCTTTTAATGAAATTTTTACCCCCCCTTTTCTTTCTCTGTCACACTGTGTCGTGCTATAAACCCCTCTTAATTTTTAGTCACGCTCTAGAACCGATGTAAAATTTAAAAAAGTTTGTAAAACTTTTAAGGAATTTTAGCACCCCCCTCTATTTTTTACGTCACGCACCCCTCTTTTTTAGCGTGACGTAATATTTATTATATTTTTCACATATCTCGCACTTTACCCACCTTCACTCAGGCGGGGCTCGCTGCTGCCGCTGCGGATGCTGTGGTTGCTCCCCCCCATCTCCTGGTGGGTGCCTGCGGCGTGCCTCCGCCTCACACTCTTGTTCCCCGTGATCCTGGCGCTCTGGGACCGCGCCGCGGGTCTCCGCCTGCGGGCGGTGTCCGGGGGCGGAGTCCCCGGCAGCCCCCCGGTCAAGACCTGCTCCATACTCGAGAACCCGGGCGCACAGATGGAGGCGGACCGCGACTTGCCGGACACGGGCACATTGTCGGCCATAGTCATGCTCGCGACTGACAACACCGACACTTCCAGCGGGCGGCAGGGGTGCCAACCTACCCACCCACTGGTGAAATTCCCCGCCGGGGAGGGAATTTTCCCCACGAGTGCACGCTTTGGTCCTTTTCATTGGCGAATACAATTGTGATACACTTAAGCACTTATATTTGTAGCATATTTATCGATCTAAAATTAGCTCTGAACTTAAGTAATTTATTCATAACGGGAATTCGGGGTCGCTTTAAACAAAACATAAATTTAAGATACAAAACTTCTTTTTATAAAATTCTTGAGTTTCTTCTTGATTGATTATTTTATAGTTAGCTACCCCGGGTAGAACGAGATAATTTCATTATGTTTGTTATTCATTGAAGAAAACGAAAATAATTATGGCAATATGTCTTTGGAACAATTTTTAAACTTCTTTTGATTACTTGATCTAGTCAGAAAGGAATACATTTTGTTTTGTGTAGCAGACATATCGCACTTAATCTATTAATAGTAGTTTCCATTACTAGTGTCGAAAGTGACCTATCGAGCCCCGCAATAGCACTTTTGAGTCGAGTAATTAACATTTTATTTTTTATTACGATATCGAAAAACTTGTAAACAACATGAATATTTTTGTTTATTCAACTTAGTATCAAGAAAAAAACCGAACTCATAATGCTGAGTTTCCGTGCTAATGTCGAGGTACAGTAATGCAACAGCTGATCGGTCTGTACCGCAAAATCCCTAAACGGTTACTTTCCATCCACCACATACGCACAGGAAGTTAACGTTAAGTAATTTTGCCGTGCAGTAGCGAGTGTTACAGTAATGCAACAGCTGATCGATCTGCACCGCAAAATCCCATAACGGTTACTTTCCGTCCACCACATACGCACAGAAAGTTAACGTTATGTAAATTTGCCGTGCAGTAAGGGGAATAACCTATTTTCTTCGCTCATTTTACGTTTAGAAAATATACTTTCGTGTGTAGAGTAATGAAAATTTTTTTTATATTTTGCATTGTGAAACCGAGTCAAGAACTTTTACATAAGTATAAGTTACTTGTAGTGTGGAATAAATTTGCTAGTTAAAATGTTGTATGAGGGTTATATATTCAGTGGAATTTCAACAAACATCTTATCTATAGATTGCACAAATAACTACATTTCATTTGGTCGGACTAAAAGTAGGGTAGTTTATTACAAGAGACAAGCGAATATGATTCTTTGATCGTAATATATTTACTTGACGATGAATGAACACATTATGCCAAGCAGTTTGTGTTAATCAACATAAGAAAAATGTCACAGAATATTTTTTTATGTTGGTGTTTCATCAATTCAACACAGAATTTCTATCAATTTAATAATGATAAATTGAAACTTAACTGTGAAATTGTTGGCAAAGCAAGTAACTTCCTATAAGGTCGAATTTATTTATTTAATTTATTAATTGAACGAGAAAATGAACATATAACACATATAATAAAACTTTTGTCTAACAAAATTAAAAATTTCCCAGATTTGTTTGGAATTGTCGAATCAAATAGTGATTAATGAAACAAAGTTGAAATTACCTGGAACAACAACACGTAAATTTAACAATAGGAAATTAAACGGTGACATGCCATTGTGTGTGAACATTCCATTCAAACCCTACATAAATTTACCTGCTGACATTTTCAGTCTTTTCCCAGTACACTTTTTACCGTCTCAAAAAACTTACAAGTTACGGTCAGGGGCCTGTTCCACAAAAGAACAAGTTACATATTCACAAGTTTATACTTTTTGACACTTGTGAAAAATAGTTACAGTTGTTACTTTCATAGTCACAAGTATCAGGATTTGAGGTTATGGATACTAAAATTAATAAATCCAACTTTAACGACACTAAAACCAAGATGGAATTATTTTGTTAATATTTTAAGGAATAATCAAAGGATATTTAATTTATTATACTAAGTAGAGATTTTAATACATCTATTAAATTAATGGTCTGTTGGTTGACAAACATTGAACATATGTGCTTGTGGACAAAAATGTAAGAGTAAACAAGTCTTGTTGTATCTAGTGAAATTTCACCTGTTCACCTACACTAGTTAAAATAGCTAAAATTTTTCACCTAAACCAAGAGTTAGGTAACTTTGATTTTTTTACCTTTGATCCGTTATAATTCATAGTTTCTCATCCATAGCAATGATAAGGCGTTGAAATGACATTTTACAAACAAGTTTTCCACCGTGGTCATCGCATTTAACGCTGATATTAATTAGTAATCTTATTTTTCTTGAAAAATGGGTTTTTGGCCGTTCTTTTCTGCCAGGATTATGTATTTTATTAGCAAATTATTGACATAATTGTGCTTTGCCACATTAATTGTCATTTACAACTGCATTAGCTAACGCCTTTGATTAGAACTATGCTGGTAGCTCAGTATCGTCGAGGCCCTTCACCAAAAAAGGCAAAGTTTTTGAAAAAATGTGACTAGATTAGAGGGATACAATGAGGCATACCGAGCGCACCATTATGATACAAGTACACTCTTGGGAGACAGGGCCTTCTGGACAAAGCGAGTTTGAGAGTTTTCATGGTGCAGACAGCATGCCTCATTCTATACATGCGTTTCATTAAGGCCAAGGCAATGTCTTCTCCAAGATTAGCCTAGAAGATGTAAAAAAGACTCGCCTGATCCCTGCGAGAGTTTGCTTATGCTGAAGACATTAACTGGCTAGCCGAGTGGATAAAGTGCTCACATCATAACCTGAGGGTCACTTGTTCGAATTGTGACCACGATCGAAACTGAGTCCGGTCGTCATTTGTCATGATAGCTGAATTAGCATGAATTAGCTGAATAGCATGAATTAAAATTGCTATCCAACAAAGGGTCGCCGATAATACATAAACAGTTGCAACGGCCTTGACGACCATTTTATACTATTTTGAATGTAGTTTCATACACATTTTATAGCTTAACTTTAGAGAAAAAGTTGGTATACATTGAGAGGAACACGGTAAAGCTCGGATGCTTACAAGTAATTGCGGTTAGAATCGGATTTTTTGGGAGTTGAAGGAGAACAAAATGATATTCAATCGATAATGTAATGATTTTTTATGAAATCCTTATTATGATTTACTTTCAATGTACTTTCCTCTTTTAATCCTAGTAACACAACATTCTAAATGGCAAAGGCAAGTCTACTTATGTATCTAAAGTCAATGGTATAAACGTATGATAAAGAAATCATCCATTTCAAAATATACTATTTCATATGATAAATCACAGCTGTACTGTATTTCTCATATGTTTATATTTTTGGGTAAGTAAATATGTAAGACTTCAATGGTGAATGGGTGAAAATTTGCTGGTTAAAAAAGAAAACAATTGTGAAAAATAAAATCACAAGTTTATACAACATTTATACAAACTCACTTGTGAATATGTAACTTGTTATTTCGTGAAATGGGCCCCAGAAAGTAAAAAAAAGTCTGTTATAGTTGAATAAAAAACTATAAATAAGAATTTATTAACAGATAAATAACGAAGCCGCCTGATCGTTAATAGTATGAATTTACCGTCTTGTCTTACAATTCAGTTTATGTTTGATGATAGGTTCTAGGTTTCAGCTTCATATTGATAACCCAATAATATGTTTTCTTGGACATTGGCGTTGCAACAACTTTATTATATCTTCTAACTTTGAGATCTCTCCTTTAAAAATAAAAATTTGACCGGAATGTAAGATTAGATTGTAAGTTAATGAACAGGACAGACAAATGAATAGAATACAATAAAAAATACTTAAATACTTAAGAAGTTCATAAAGAACTATTCGTTTATTACAAAGAGAAATAAAGTTTTAAAATGTATATATTACAAAGTAAGTTTCGATTTAAAAAAATCAGACGGTCGGAAATTTTTCAAGTTTTTTTATGGGCCGATATTAAATATCGCTTCATAAAATAAAAACAAAAACAACCTAAGAGGATTAATATTTAGATTGCAATCCATGATAAATCTTAGAATCTGTAAATGTGAGATAACATTTACATTCGTTTATTAAAATATAACTGTGAAAGAAAATAAAAAGAAACAAAATTGATAATTAACTGTGTATTTGGAATAGCATAATTTTGCTCAAAATCGTCCTAAACAGACTATCTAGACATTCCTCAAAGGTAGGGGGGGGGGGGGGTTAAAGCTAATGTAACACCCCTGAGACAAGTCCAAATCTGCATACTTCATTTCCATATTCAGCCATTCCTCAAGTCTTACCTCTGAATTGTTTTACAGCCAGTTTTACAAGTTTGTTTTGTTATAAAAGAGACATTGTTAGGTAAATAAACAGGTTAATCTTCACTCTTTTTTAATTTAATACTTGAACTTATACAAAAATTTAACGTTTGTTACTAAAATTCGTGTAACAAATTTATAAAATCCAAACCCCGCTGTACCTAACAAAGAGTACATACAAAACAAAACAATAGGCTACATAAAAACATATAATTACCACAAAAGTTTTAATTCATTAAAAAGATTTCTTAAATGATATTTTCGAAAGCAAAGGTTGAGCCAAAAACAGACAATACATGTAAAAACTGAACAAGTTTAACAGTCATAAACAATGAACTTTTTTGAAAATAATTAGGTAAATACAAACTCTATTTTTATAATTTTCTCTAAGATACAGAAAGAGACAGCTGAAGTTTAAATGGACCTTCCCTTCACGCTGTATAGAGCAATATTACGGTCCAATGCTTGTATCAAGTGCTGCAGCCAAACATGTTTTCCCTATTTTACTCTGTTTATTTAATTTATTCTTTATCATTTTTTTACATTTGACTTCAATATCAGTGCGTACATCTTCAGTAGGACTTTTAAGGTGATAATTTCACATGAGTTAAAGACCAGGAATTTTAAACCTTAAGAAGTATAGAGTATACTGAATAATGATTACAATCAAGCACTATTAGATTATTTTATTGTTCTCAATAAATTAATCAATCAATTTTGAACTATAATTAAGTGATCATTACTTCCTTTTTCAAGAATGTATATTCTTGATAGTATCAAAATCAACATAATATGGCACTTTGTGGTATATTTCCAATTACATAAACCAGTACTATGGTCTAAGGTTCCTTCTCCCTTTATTTAAGGAGTTTACTAATGAATAAATGAATAAATAAATTAATTAAATACTAATACTAATTGCAGTTGGGTGATAATTGCATTTATTTTTAGTGAAGTTATAATCTAAAGTTTCACCTAAAACAATTAAATTAGCAATTTAGTTGTTAAATTTTTTGTCAGTTAACTGTTATAATTTTGTTGAAAGCAACTGAATGGAGGTGGAAGCGCCAACTGGACATTGCTCGGCAGAGGGCGCTGTATTTATAGAGCATTCAAGTGACTGACCGCATTATTACATTACAACTTGGGATATCGTAGTAGATGAGAATAAAAAATAAGCATTAAAAAAAATTTAATATTAAAAGTATGATTTCATTTCAGGAGGAGAGTCAATATCTACCAGTAACGTTACTGATTGACATTTGATGTGTGATTTTCACGTCATATAATTAGTTTATAATTTGTAAAACTAATTCCTTTATTTTTTTGTGTTTGAAGACTTTAGTTCGCACTATATTTTTTGTTTTGCTTTAGATACATGATTTTGGTCTTTTTATAGACATAATAATATAATAGCATTGGGCTTTGTTCCATACAACGAAATTTTCATCCCGTTTATTAATTTTTTCCGCGTTCAACCAATTGTCTCAGTATTTGTAGCTAATAAATGTAAGAGAGCTTATTAAAATTTACCAAGAATTACACAATTTCTGGATCAAGAGGTATTAAACGTTGAAGAAAAAGTAAAATGTGCAAAAATGTTTCTTTAGTGTGTCTTATGTGTCTCAACGCCAGTGGAATTTTTAACCATTGACTTTGAATCAGGAGGAGACTTCCCATTGCCATTATAAAAAGTGCACCAACTTTTACGTGAGCCAGGATTTGAAAGAGGAGTTAGTTACAGCATTCTCCAATAGAGTATAATAGAGTCAACTATTAATTACGCAATCAGGAGGGAATATTTTGACAATAAGGTGTTCAGAGAGCAATCCTGAGATTAAGAACTCTTATTTTCTTGCTTATTAAGTTTTAAAAACTGAAATAAATAGGTGAAATAAATCATTTCAGCACTATCTGTCGGTAATTTAGTCGAACTACATCCCCTTCAAATCCTGGCTCACACAAAAACAGGCACAGCTGGCCCATAAGGATGGTTAGTCTCCTCCTGATTTAAAGTAAATGTTTTAACGTTTTAATCGGGTATGGTCCAAACTCAGGTCTTGTTATTATCTAACAGCAACTTTTAATTAGAGAGCATCATTAAGTAATTCATAGCCCAGTGGCAACTGGATAAAATGGCACTAAAAAATCCAACACTAAACAAACCTCTAGTGTTTGAATAAAAGATTGACTTACATTTATTAACATTAATTTTTAATAAACACAAAAATAAAAACATATTGCTGAGAGTCACAATGATGTTCTACGGCCACAATGTAGAGTAGAGGCGAGCGTCAAACTCAGCCGAGGGATGGCAATTTACGCGGCGGGCGTCATCTACATAAGCCCTTTATCAGGTTAAAGTGACGCTGTTGTGCAGGAAACATTCATCTCTCTCTCTCTCTCTCTCTCTCTCTCTCCCTCAGAAAGAGTTTAGAATGCTTGTATACGTTATATCTTTAGTTTGAAACTTGATGAACATGTCACTCGTTATTATAAACAATTAGGCTGGTTGAAAATTAAGGAGAGATTAGAGTATAGTATTTTATCAGTAACGTATAAGGTGTTAAATAAAGGTAAACCTGAATATTTGTTTGATAAATATATTACCATGCAAAATGTTCATTTAAGACAGACTCGCTATGGACATTTAACCCTCCAATATCCTATTCACAGAACTGTGTTTTATTCCAACTATTTTCATGTGCAGTCTATTAGGTTAATGAATACCCTTGAAAGTGTCATTAAACAAGCCCCTAGTGAAGCAACGATTCATAAAAGACTAAAAGAGAAGTTGTTAAGTAGGTATAATTAAAATACTAATAGAGAAACCCCCCGTTAATAAAATATGATGTAATGTTATTTAGTGTTATCTGTAATAATTTAAGCGTGATAACATACTTTAAAATTTAGGTATATATACTTTGTTGTTTTCTATGTGTTTTTCTTAATCAGCCACAACTCAATTTGTAATTGTATTGTAAATGTTATGCCTGTCCTGAAGGTAGAGCGGACCATTGGTCCGATTCAGGGCAGAGAAAATAAACAAATTGTAAAATTGTCAAATTCTCTCTCTCTCTCTCTCTCTCTCTCTCTCTCTCTCTCTCTCTCTCTCTCTCTCCCCCTCTTCTCTCTCTTTCTCTTCATGCACGACCAACCTCAAAGGAGGAAAATAAAATAAAGTGATTCACTTTCAGTCCTTTTAATTTTAAAAGAAATTTGTTGGCTTATTGCTTTGAGTTAGTTGTCCACAAAAGTGTATTGGTTGTGTATCATGTTTTTGTTACTATGTAAATCATATTAAAAGATCGTGTATAACACATTTTAATAATGGATTAACGTTTTAATCACAATTGCCAGTGAAAGAACCAGCATTGCTTACCACCAATGGTGACGGAGGGCATTCCTTACCAACGTTGTTAGCTGGATTAGCCCTATTTAATTTTTAAATAACATTATGGCCAACGTTTTTAAGCGTTAGAATTACGTCCTTATGAACTAATGACTTTGCTCTTCAAAAAATTTATTTAAAGTCATAAAATGCACGCCCCAAAATTTAGAAGAAGGTTTTGTAGTAGGATATAGTTTTAGAGTATGCATTAATTGAATCATATTATTGCATATATGTTTTAATTATCATATATAACTTAAATCACACAGACCGTTACACTGCACAGGTGAATATTTGTGAAAGTTACTGCATAATTTGAAAGTGTGAGCAATACAAAATTTGCTATAGAAAACTATTTAATGAAAGTGCCAATTATTTAGTTTTTAACATAGTTATACCATTAATACGTTAGTGGAGAAAATCCCTCTTACTTTATTGTTGTGTCCTTTGAAATAAATTAATCCTATTGACGTTTTCTTTGATAAACAATAGATGTTTTTCTGATTGTTGATCCAGATTTCGATTGTTTGAAGTTAGTCGATCTTGCACTTTGTGTTTTGGTCATGTGATTATTTTTTGTTTAAATTTAGATGTATCTAGTTTAACAAAAAAAGGTTTACTATTGATGTTGAATAATGTTTCTTTTATTTGTAAAAGACTAAGATTAGTTTTGAGTACATCTCAAAGCAACCCGTAATTAAATTCACAGTGATTACGAAAACCACTTTGAAAAGGAGCAAGTACAACAAGATATCATAAAACTCATTAAAATAAAGTGAAATTCTCAAATCAACACGTGACGATTGAATCATCTGATTACTTAATTTAAGTTATCTATTGAAGAAAGATTACCAGAGGGGAAATAAAGAGGATAAAAAATGAAGATGGATGAAAATATCCGACAGGAACAAATTTTTTGGAAGAAAGATTCCAAGACATATTACACAGATTTTTCAAAAGCAAAGTGGGAGGCGTGCGTATGTTTTGTATGTAAATAGCCATCAGGACATGGAGAAGGGGTAAATATCTGAGAATCATGACGCGCGATGTTACTGACCTTCATGAATACAACATTCCATTAATCTTAAATTTATTTTTGCATTATGAAAAAATATTTAAAATTATAAGATCGATTATAAGGTGCATTATTAGGACAAAACTAATAATCATAGTTAAATTGTTCTACATTGAGTTTATGATTTTATTACTTTTGATATTTTAACATCTGATATTATATTTGATTTGGTGAAAGGGTTTGATTTTGGTCTAGTTTACTCAGAAGTTTTTATTCCGGTGTATAATAATTTCGAAAGTACCAAAGATTTTTATTATTTTAAATTTGTAAATTTTAAAAATAAATGTTTTTATAGGAGTTACTTAGGCAATTTGGTATTCAGGAAGGAAATATAAGCTAAAGGACTCTTGTTCTCTAGCGCATTAAGCTATAAAAAACTATATAAATAGCTTAAATAAATCATTTATATCAGCACTATGTGTTGGTGATTCAGCAAAACTATACCCTCTTCAAATCCTGGTAGATGCAAAAATAGGTAGGCCTACAGCGAGGCCATAAGGATCGGAGTTCTCCTTCTGTATATAATTTCAACTATATAGACCCCTAAACCAAATGTCATAAACTAAATAAAAATTAAATAAGTTTCCCTATTATTATTAAAAAAAGCCAAGAGAAGAAAAATGTATGTTTTGTCTCACTGCTGCGAAAACTGCTATTTTCAATACATGCGTTTTGGGGATAAAGACTAGTTCTTTTTCGCCTATGGGAGAAAAGAGTCAGCAGGTGACGAGGTAAAAACCTGTTCGTCTGACATATAAGTTTACTCAAAAATAGCGTAAACTTAGCAGGCGACCAGCTGACTTTTAAATATAACATGTACAAAACGGAAAATTATTTTGAGAAAAATTATAAGGGATTGAAAATTAGTACAACGTTTATGATTAAGTCGACATAATATTGTGCAGTTTGACGAAGTATATATGGTTCATCACACGGCGTAAAAGGGCTTTTGAAAACTCGCTCATTTTCAATTTTTTTTCTTCGGCTGGTTCTCGGTAGTATATTTGAGCTCGTGAGGCAAGCGTCACTTTAGGCCCCATTTTGTATTACAAGTAAAATGATACATATGCAACTTTCATTTATTAAATAATCATCTATTGTTATTTAGTAATTCATCATTGAAATATTACTGTCTCGACGTTCTAGCAGATACCCTGGATCGTCCAACGAGGTTGTTTATAAATGAAAATTTGCTGAAAACAACAGCAGTCTCGTCTGGCCGTCGTATTTGTAAACAGTCGTAACGAGCTGGCAACGTCGCGTCGGTTGGCAACACTGTATTTGCCATGGCACGCTTTCGCGGTCCCAATTCGCAAATTAGCCTTGTAAAGTCCACTTGCCCTAGAAAAATATACGTTATATTGCCAATATGCAAAATAAATTCTACAAAGGAACTGCGGCAGAAATACTAGACAAACATCAAAACAAAGCGGAAGTATTTGTTTATTGTTGTACGTGGTGATTCGGTTTTAACAGTACTCCTTGAAATAGATAATACGTGAGGTCTTAAGCTTGCATGTATTTTTCATTATTCTAAAGACATTGGTCGTGTCTTAGTTTAGATTAGATTAGTCTTAGTTTGGAGTCTTTAGCAAAAAGTCAAGCAAGACTACCTAGTTGTGTATCTGTTCTGCAAACAAAAACTACTTTTAAATCTCGAGATCACTTTGAAGAAATTTTAGGAAGAAAAGTTTAAGAACTAATCCAAGAAATAAATATATTCAACAATCTCATGTACCATTTTGGATACAAAAAATATATTTATATTCCAGCGGAAATGAATATTATATTACACCTTTAACTAGTGGTATACGTGTTCTGACACAGAATAACGTTATGAAAGAAGTATCAAGATCCCTGGAAGAATATCAAGTTCTGTATTGAATGCAGGGCCAAAGTAACACAATCAGGACAAAGTTTGGGCTGCAGAGCACGCTTTGGCCCTTCATCGAACAAGGTTAGAGCTGCTACACGCGAGGTCATTGTTGTGCGATTGGTGAACTTTAGGAAAACTATATTTAGGGAATTTTGAAATCAAAATGTATTTTTTATGAAATTTAACTATACCAAGTAGGTGTTAAAAGTGCAATAAATAGATTTAATGGTCTAACGCAGTAAATCTTTTACCGCGTTGCGTTGATTAAGTATCCATGCTTTATCAATGATTAAGTATGGATACGAGTATTAACTATAATGTCTTAATAATGTAAGAATATTCAGTTAAAGTTTTGATCTCATTAAATGTCAATCTATTTATTCGATTGTTTTTTTTATGATTAGGGTAAAATAGCTCATTAAAATATACAAAATTTATCTTTTTAACCCCTTCTTAAACTACAAATAACCATAAAAGGCCTCCATTCATCACATACAGATATAAAAAAGAAGATATTTTTATAACGAGAATTTTCTTTTCAAAATATGTTTTTTCAATTTAAATCCACCGGTATAAGCTTTTAAGCTATTTATTAATGTGATAACGAAGATTGCTTATATTAATCGTATTCTTAACATATCACGTACTCAAGTCAACAATTTTCTCGGTAAAATGTAGATCTGAACAAAGATTTTCCAAAATGTTTATAATTTGTTTGATATTAAGAAAAGGTTGCACACAGTAAACAATCAGTTTACTTTAAATACCGCTTTCAAAGGTTTGCTGATTAATTAATCACTGCCATTCACCAAATCATATCAAACTTCTCCTTTGAAAATATATATATACTAAAATGTTTAAATCAGAAAAATTTCAGCATAGAAAATATATACATGGTTTGAGTCCTTTTCCTCGAGTATTGAGAATGGAAGGGAAATTTTCTCTAACAAGCTTAAAACCTCGGAGAAACTTGACCAAATAGAAAAGTAACGATACATAACTCTAAATATTTAGAGATGTATATTGCTTCTATAAGTACAGGGTGTGTTTTCTAACGAAACCCATTTTTAACGTTGAATAATGCACATATAAATATGAAACGAGTATAGCACTGTTAATCTTTACATTTTATACAACCTAATAAGTTTGATCAAATTTAGTTTATGTTATGTGTTCAAATAATGCACCATATGCATTTGTACAAAGTTGTGTTCTCTCCATCAAATTCCTGAACATATGTTGCAAGGTACGTCTTTAAATTTCTTGCATTCAATCTGTAATGTTTGTTTTGAGAGGGTTGTTATCCTGTGAATTGTTTTTGTAGGCTTTGCTTTTTATGTATCCCTAAAGAAAATATATAGGGATCAAATCCGGGGATCTTAAGGGGGAATAATCCTTCACACCTTCACTAATAAAATAAAGTTTTTGGTTGCGATTAAAAAACACCCTGTAGAAGGGACAGAACATGATCTATGTTACTCAAAATTTACCATATCTTGATGTTTTTTAAATGGATCCCCGTAAGTCGAAACACCTGCGTACAAGATACAAAAGCGTCAAATAAGTGATAGCCTGAAAAAAATTATTATTCTTTATCCCTATACACATCGAATTTAGCTTAAATTATTTATGTAATTCGAATTTAATTTAAAACTACATCTACAATTCAAACTACACCCATGTTGATCTTTACGTAGCTCAAAGTACAAACCTATTCCCGTTGAATTTTGAGTTAGAGAGAGTCAACCGTTTTTCTTAAATCAAAGTATTTAGTATGAAAATAATAGCAAAATTGACTGACATAACCGTAGTTTTTTTTGTATTTAAGTAAAAACAATAAAAGACTCTGCTACTACTATATTTAATTGTTATGTTCTGAAGAACTATATCTGTCAATTTATTATAAAAAACCATAACATTGTAAGTTGAGTCAGCTTTGGTGATGGACCCGCATCTTTGTCAGGGCCTTCTCTCCGCGTTGATAACCTATTTATATGTAAAGCATCTGCACTCTGCTTGTGAGAAATCTGTACAATACGTCTTCAGAATCACCTCCGAGGAAAATTAATTTACCACGGAAATCGCGTTAATTATTTTAACTTTTTTTGTTGCTTAAATTACTTCAACACCTTCCAAAATAAGAACACTTTAACTGATTAACTTCTAGGCTAACTGATTGGCCTAGCTTGATCAACATGCATGTTCAAAAGTATTATTTAAAACAATACTAAGTTGTTTAAAAGTATAGTACCTTTTTGTTCGAGCTTTTCAAGATACTCGAATTCATTTTTATACATGTAGAGAAAATTTCCCAATCATTCTCAATATTTGAGGAAAAGGACTCAATCCACGTATGAATTAAGAAGTATATATTTTCTATGATGTAGATTTTCATGCTTAAAATTTTTCTCTGAAATAAACATTTTTAAGGCATGAGTTTATAATGATTTGGTGAGTGATTAATTGATCAGCAAACATTAAAAAGCAGCATAAAAAGTAACCTGCTTGTTTAAAGGTATACAACGTTACTTTCAAAATCAAACAAACTATAATTGAAATCTCTGGAAAATCGTTGTTCTTATTGATCATCAGATCTACATTTTACCGACAAGATTGTTGTATCAAGATCGCTGTTTCACAGTCGAATCTCCACACTGAGCGAAAATTGAGGTCAACTTTGTTGATCCTTGGCCAAATTTCTTGCCTCGGTGCCAAATTGTGCCCCGTAATTCACACGCCGACACTGAGTTATTTAGAAATAATCCGTTCTTTGTCAATCACTCAAAACGCACTTCCGGCATTAGCGGATACAAGTACGCTGTAGGTTTTGTTACGAATCCTTTAGGGAATAAAGAAAACTGATAAAACGTTCTTTGTTTGAAATTCATTGTTGGTGATGGTGATTTTATATTTTGATTAGGAGTTTTGCGGACATTGCCATCAATGATTAGTAAAAAACAAGTTTCACGACGTTTCGGGATCTGGAATCTGATCCCGTCTTCAGGTGGAAGAAAACCTAGAACACAACAAGATTAGTAACACATAGCCAGGAAAACCTGGGCAAAAACACAGCTAAAACAGAGAACTGTAAAAGCAGTCACGAAACCACTAAGCTGAAAAGAAAAACAATAACACAAAATAACACAGGAATCACAAGTATCAAGAACTTGTTTTTTACTAATCAGTGATGGTAAATGTCCGCAAAGATTAATCAAAATATGATAAAACATGTTTTAATCAAGTTGATTAAAACGTAGCAATATATGTAGGAATAACTTTATTGTGTTAAATGAATAGTAACATACTCTTCAAACACGTAATAATTCCAAAGCAGTACAATTTGATTTGATCTCGTTAAATTAGCTTCAACACGGATCAGCTGTGAGAGAAACAAAGTTTCCCAGTGACTGGGCAATTTGGCAACGTTGCACACATTTAATGTTCGCTGCGAACTAACAATATTAGGCTAATTACACCATCGAGATTGTAAGGGTTAATTGTTCTGTAAAACTCGAATCAATGACGTGGCCCAATGTTCCGTAAGCCTAATAGACTGGGAGTTGAGGGGTCAAAAATTACGTCATAAGGTGCACATGTAAAAGCTGTGCCATTATTTTGAAGGGGCATCCTGGGTGGTTTCAAAAATGGGTTTGCGAGCCCTCAATCTGGGGGCTTCCTTCAAGGTGGACAAACTTAAATGTGACTTTTTTGAATTCTCCATAAGAATAACATGGGGATGAAGTTTTCAGGTTTGTTGCAGCAGGTATGACAAATTTGGTGATTTTAAGTCAATATCCAATAAAACTCGACTAGAAGAAGCCTTATGCCAAGTTTTATCATTTTATGTTAAAAATTAAGGATGATAGTGTATAGACTTTTGTTTTCTCCCCATAAGAATAACATGGAAAAATGTGTGCAAGTTTACTACCGTGGAAATGCAAAAATGGAGGATTTCAGGCTAACATACAATAGTTCTTAACTAAATGAAGCCACATATCAAGTTTCATTACGACATGTTGAGACATAAGCGAGTTATATGATTTTATTTATTGCCCATAAGGTTAACATAGGACGACGTTTTGAGTTCATCACCCTCAATATCTCGGTAACCAATGAACATAGAGCAATGATTCAACATACCAAATTGTTTGTTTTCTAAGCTAAATTCAATGGTTTGAACTAAAATTTGATCATTTAAATTGTTGTACATGAAAATTGCAAAAACCCCATTTTTATGAGCTATTTTCAAGTTTGTCCACCTTGGAGAAAGCCTCCAGATTGAGGGTTCAAAAACCCATTTCTGAAACCCCCAGGATGCCTGATCTAAACGGTATAGCTTTTAGATCAGCTTTTAGATAATTTTACAAATGTACACCTTATGACGTAATTTTTGACCTCTCAGCTCCCGGTCTATAATGTTAAAATTAAAATTACTCGTATGGATAAACAGGGCTTCGACTCGTCCTTTACTTAAATATTTGTTACTCAAACAGATCATGCACGAAGGCCAACCTTAGAACATATCATTTTTCATCTCTCTTTAAACGCAAATTACCCGTTATCGTTCAGCTGAAATCTACGAAAACCCTCAATTTCCTTACATCAAAACAAATAATGATTAGCTGATTTTTCGGTACCCAAACTTTACATTTCCGTACCCAAACACACTTTTTCTGTATTCAAACAAAATTTTGCCGTGCCCAAACAAACGAAGTTCCTATTTTTCAGTTCAACCAGCTGACTTTGAACTGAAATAGGCACTTCAGCCGAATTATTTTTGCTTATGGAGAAATTACGAAATTATGAAATGTTAGATTTTTTTTATAAGTTTGGTTACTTATTTGCATCTTGATGAAAAGTACTGTTCACAACTCGTCACAAAAGTCCCATTTCAGGGCTCGATAGTGTTTTATTTGCCCGGCCTACGCCTCGCAAGCCAAACACTATCTTGCCCTGAAATGGGCTACTTTTGTGACTAGTGGTGAAATGTACCATTTTCTTCTAGATTTGCTCACCTATTTTTAATTATTTTAGAGGTTTAACTTTATTCTAAAATAATTAAAAATAACGAATGAAACATAAGTGGAACGAAAGAAACATTATAAGTAGAGGTTTACTAATTTACCACATATTTTACTGTGATAACTGTGTTCCCATGAATTTATAGATTATAATAAAAGGCAGGCTTGCGTTGTTTTTACGAAACAGAGCCGCGAGGGAGAGTCATCCTTTGGGTTTGGATTTGAGCGAATAGTTTTCCTAGATTCTGCCGACGGGTAATAATTTTATCACTGGAGTTGTACCAGCAATGTCCACTTCCATATACTTACTTCGGGACGTCAATAAGCGTGTTCAGCCGCAGTCACCGTTAGCTAGCCGGGCAGTAGGCAAATCCACCACATATTGACAATCAACATGTCCGTTTACTTACCGAATCCACTGCAAAAATTTTTCGCTTGATGCAAATCAATAGTCGGTAGGCGGTAAATCCACCACTACCGTCCTCTTATTACAGGTTGGTAGATTACTCACCGGTGAATACGATGAACGTGCCCAGTGACACATTTGACTCCTCAAAAATTGGTGACATGATTGGATTCTATTGTTTTGAGCCAAAGCAAACGATTTTTGAATACATTTTTGAACAAATTAATTTACTTCTGGGCTGACGTTTTAATTTTTCTTTAATAAAATAATAGAAAAATGAAAAAAGCCAACAATAGCCAACGCACAATTTTGATAAGACCCACATTCCTGAAATAATTTATCAATCTGCATAAAATCAGAGTATGCATAATTTTTTAGCCTACTTAAGATATTATACCCGGAATCAGCCTTATTAAGCCACTTCAATGCATTTTTTGAAAAATTAGAGTTCCTCATGGAATTGAAAGGGAAATTTAGTTTTTTCGTATGAGTGAAGAAAACAATTAACTTTAAAAATGGTAAATACATAAAAACTACCATTACAAAAATTAAGGCTATTTTTAAAAAAGGCTATTTTAAAATAAAAAGTTAACGTCGTAAAGTTAAGATCGTATTATTACTCTTACAACAGTTATGGGACAATTTATGAGTTTTATGGCGGCGATCTTTGGTGGCTGATATGGGGGTGTTCTTCACGAATCGAGAATCAATTAATCAATTGATTGGAATTTCAATTTTTTTTATAGATAAAGAAATTTTCATATAATTTCTTCCTAATATTGTTCCTACCGTAGACATAATCCTGTTGAAAATAATCTGCTGAATCATATCAGAAAATTATCTATGCGGTTGGTCTGTTGATTTTCGGACAAAAATACTGTAACTGGTATCTTGTATACACTCACCAAATGGCTAAGCTGTATCAATAAGATTTTTCACGCTAACTACACGTTCTATATCGCTGGGGATTTTCTAATCTCGCAAAAAATAAGAAAAGTCATGGTTCAATCAAAATAGTCTAATTATGTACAGGTATACGTGCCTAAAATATGTATATAATTTCCCGCGCATAATATTCAATTATTGATTAGTTAGAAAACCACGATTTTTTGTTTTAAAATTCAACAAGATAATAACAACTCGAAGTTATACCAACCCATAAAGGGAGTTCTGCATTTAAATTTATATTTTAACCCTTTAGCGCCCAGTGTTGCCTTTTGGCAACGCCATGTTTCTGTCGATTTTTCTCTAAAATTTTTTTTTTTTGAACCTCAAAAGCCCACAGTTGCCTTTTGTCAACACCCTTTAGTTCAGAAAACAGCCACTAGATGGGAGCTTAGTCCAGTTGTCTTTGCATTAGAGAATTTTCTTCAGAGCGACCACATGGTTTGGAGGTTAGTTGTAAGTTGTGCTTTTTCAAGCGATCTTATACTATAGTTCTAGACATTTCGTATTGTGGGAAAAATATCTTATCAATCCTCAGTTATTCTAGTTTATGTTTCTAATAAGTTTTAGTAATTTAAGCGAGTATTTCCATAATTTATGTGAGAAAATCGCCGTGTTGCCAAAAAGCAACTATGGGCGGATGTGACATTAAATTTCACTAGTTTAATTCAGTTTCTCCATATAACCTCATGCTAATATTAAATTCATTTACAGCTAATATTTTGTGTTAATTATATGTTTTTTGGCCATTTTGTATAGGACAATTGACATGATTTAAACTTCACAAAGGACCAAGAATATTTGGACGAAAAGGAAATAGAACGGTTTTTATTAATACCTGATGACATGTCCGAAGTGGGGGACATAGGGGACATTGGCAATTAGGGTCTAGCCCGATGTAACCACAAGTGCCCGTAGTTGCTTTTAAGCAACAAATTTTTTTTAACCTGTCAGGAAAACACAGTGTTGAAAAAACAATTTAAATGTGTTATTTAGACCCTAAATAAAAGAAAAATAGGAAAAAATAATTTTTTATTCGGTCTATCATAATTCGGGTTTCAAAGGGTTAAGAGTGTAGGAAAATAAACGTTTTCTTTGGCAAAGTGGTTAAAATCACGAATTTTCTAATGATTGTTTGCAAAAATGACCGAGGAAGGACCTGACTCCCCCCCTACTGTGGGGGTACTCCATACCCTGTAGACATTAGGTAGTGAAAAAAATCGTAAAATAGTTTTCTCCAGGCCTGGCATTCGCTATCTGGATGTGCCAGATATTAATAGTTCTAAGACTAGCTACTGAAATAGCTAAAATCTAAGGAGAAAACAAAACCTGGCAAAGTCTAAGAGAAACGAAAACGTAAGAGTGGATAGAACCGTTAATAATCAGCTTACGAAACAAGATCAGTAACCAACCTACTCGTACTCCATAGTGTTTTAAATTAATTATTTCTATCAAAGTTAAGACCTTAATGGTTGCAGTGTCGGTATTTTCTTTGTTTCTGTGTAGTGAATGAAAATATCTCAAGGTATTTTGGCTTTTAGAGTACAAAAAAAAATTAAATGCGGGCCACAAACCGAGTAAAATTTTAATCTTGAGCTAGTCGATTCATCCTAAAATTTCTTCCTAATATTGCTGATTAGTAAAACAGAATATTCTATGCCGTAATTGAAAATGTGAACCCGACGCGGATGGCGGGATACAAACGACGCCTCCAGCACCTTTTCTGCAAGAACGCGGGGAAGAGGATATGTAAGTATGTATGCCATAAGTCATAAGTCATTTATTTAGCCAGTTTAACAATAAATTGCATTAGCCAAGTCAAATCATACAATATTTCTTATATTAAGAATAACTAAAAATTCATTTTTACCATGTTACAAGCATCTGTAACTATTGAAAACCTTCAATGAATATTTACAGGTCAAGGCAACATTCAAAGACTACCAGTCAGTAATCACGGACGCTGTAAAGGACCCTTTCCAGCAAGAAGGATTTTAACTTATTTCTGAATTTTCCAAAGTCATGTTCAGCCTGCAGTGAAGGAGGAGGGTTATATTAAACATTTTGACTGCGTTGTATTAGAAGTGCTTTTGGAAAAAAGAAGTTGAGTGGCGGGTAATGGCAAGATTTGAAGCGTTTCGGAGTGGATAATCATGACTAGTAGATGTAATAAATGATGTTATGTTCTTCTTTGTGAAGGACAAAGTTTCCAAGATATAGATGGACGGAAATGTTAAAACCCTTTTAGTGCCGGAAAAAATTTTAATGTAGGTGCAAGAAGTGCCGGACATTTTTTCATTGTTACCTGCAAGAAGTGCCAGGCCTTTTTTAGCAAAAATGTAAGGGTTTGGGAAGAAAATCACCAAAAATTTATTTATTAACCTTTTTTCAACAAATCTTTTTTTATTTGTTTCTAAATACTTCTACTATTTATAAATGACAAGAAAAAAGACAAATTCCAGGTTTATGGTAAAAATAAATGTTAATAAACTTTTACAAAATTTTGCATCATACTCATTTTTTATGTTTACACTAAAAAAATATATTTAGGTTTTACTCTGATGCAATTTTTATTAGTTTTATGTGAAACTACGTAAAAAAACAAGTAAAAACCATGTATAAAACATCAATTTACTGTAATAGGTTATGAATTAACAACATAAAACGATAACCTTGCAACAATGCAGAGTTGAACAACGTCACTAAGCAACCTACTTAAAACAGTATTCGTATTCCATATTTACACTAGAAACATCATTTAACATTTAAAAAGATCCACAATAAAAAAATACAAACTATATTTCAATTATAACCCTATAGGTAAAACAAAAACATAGCCTAAAAATTACATAAACGAAGCTGCATCACCGCCATAAGAAATGCATGGTTATTTGTCTGCTAACAGATGTTTGCATTTCAGTATGTAATTTCAGCTAACCATAAAGACAGTTCAGGAGAAAAGTCATATGAAACGAAAGATTTGATTATAGAAAGGCATTCGGCACGAATTTCAGCCAGTAAAAACGAAAAAATATATTTTATATGTATAAAAATGTAAACGTCTCGCTACGAGATCCTGGCATTCTATGCAGTTAGAGACAGGATCTCGCTAAGAGATCCCGGCACTAGCGGTAGTTAGTATGCGCGTCTCGCTACGAGATCCTGGCATTAAAAGGGTTAGAATTCTGAAAGTCCTGAATGTTTCTCTGCAGGACTGGCGTTTTGGAAGGGAAAACACAATGCGTAATGCCTTTTTCTGCAGTCTAAATAAGAACTGGGTCCGTTGATTTTCACACCCCCAAACAGGAACAGCATAAGACAGGTAAGGATAAATGAGCCCATAATGTGCTGACAGAAGAACCTCAGTTGAAACTGTTCGACTGAGCATCCGAAGCATGAAAATACCCACAGATACCTTGTTGATAACATGTTCGATATGCTTGTGAAATCTGAGGTTTTCGTCCAAAAATATTCCAAGGAACCTTACTGTTTGAGAGGGACTGATGGCCTCATGCCATGATGGCCACGTAGAGTGCAGTGTTCGTGTAACCGTGCTGAACACCTTAACCCACAATGGGTCCATAGAAATTTATTAATTGCCAAAAAAGTGCCTTGAAGGATTGGATGCAGTAAATAAAACAAGTTGAAAAAAATAACATTTTGTTTATTAGATGCATTAAGTTATAAACTCATACTTATCAAGACCAGAATAAACAGCATTAAAATTAAAGTAGGTCTAGATATCGCAGTCTTGAAAACAGTCTAATATTTTCCTCAAATTTAAAGATACCGAATTTAAAAGAAAACATCTTATTTCAATCATTATTAGACTCTTATTAAATTGCAATAAAATTCAATTAAAATCACATAACAGACGAAATCAATAGGCTATTATATTCAAAGCTGGCCAGCATTCATTTTCTTGAACTGAAGTTAAATCAATTTTATTTTATTCTGTCATTTATCATATAAAACTAATAAATTATTTATTTTATTTAAAGATCTGTTAAAATTTACAAGTGACAAGCAAACAATAAATAATTTTTTAAAAATAGACATTAACATTTAAAATTGACACAAAGTTTGTAATATTCATTACTTTAAACGGGCTGGACATATAACATAAAATGGACTAAAGAAATATATAGTTCGGAGCAGGAATTTTGCACTGGTGTTACCGAAAGGGGAATTTTGATAAAAGGGCCGAAACATGCTCCTAGCTAAATTTCTTGCTTTTTGTTCCCTACTGTAACCCTAAAACTAAAAAAACAATACAAGACACAAGTTACACTAACAGTAAAATTCAATAAATAGGCTTTGGGTCATAATTCCATAGTGGTAGGTTGGACGGTCGGCTTCGAGCTCACGTCGGACTTACAAGATGAAAGTTGAAGTTGAATCTTGAATTGAAGTTAAAATACTATTGCAGTTAAGTATGGCACCGATGAATAAAGTTCCAGTCTTTAAGTTGAAGTTAATCATGATTATGAATTTTAAATTTTAAAAAACTGTAGTGCACTGTTCACAAGTTCATCCGGTAGACTTAGAGTTGATAAATAAACGGAGTTGATAGCACCTGATTGTGAAGAGAAGTGGAGAATGACAGAGCAGAAGTTGATGGAGCTGTCCCATTGGGCAGTATGAAGCAGTTGGTCCGAGCGGCTGCGACAGCGAAGAACCAGGCCGGCTGCGGAGGTCCGGAGTTAAGTTAGGTTACATCTTGGTCAGGTCACATGGCGTGCGGTTGCTAGCCCGGGACTAGGACCCTTAAAACAAATCAAGAACCACTTAATATCAGGAATTCATTATTTCTAAGTAGGCCTAAACAATTTGGCTATAAAATGGATTAAATACAATTATTAAAAAATTAGGCTACTTGATAATTTTACTTCCATTTGTACAATCTGTCCGTTAAGTTTTACTCATTGGATTTAGGCAAAAATAGCTAAAACATAATTAATTCAGAGAATAAACCTTAATATTTTGACACAGTAATGAAATATTTAGCTTTGCTCTTGAAAAATTGAATTGGAAAAACTGGCCTAACTTACAGACATTTTCAGACCTAGCCTAACATAAATGAGCAATAAATAATTTACAATCAGCGGAATAACATTTGGTATGGAAAAGAACTTGCATTTAACATGAGATATACAATAATAAATTAGGCCTAAGTTTAAATAAAATACAATACATCGCACAAGTAAGACTAACTTGACATGATTGAAAGCAAAAGTGACAAAGTTGCGTCAGGCACAGTCCGCAAACTTCCGGGCAAAATCTTGGTTGTGGTTAGAAGATTGTACTAAATTACTCGTAATTAATTATTTATGAAAAAATACACTTTATAAAAGGCATTTACAATGAAACATAACTTTGAGAACATGTGCTTCTAAACGTACCATTCTTAACATGCAAAAACGACATCGACATGAAACCCGCTTACTTTAAATGAACAAACTATCGTCAAAGGGACAACAAAATTTAATTAAACTTACCCTTTATTTTAACCACGACATTGATTGTTTGACAGCAATGAAACAATCAAAGAAACATTTATTTAACTCTAATAACGACAACTTTACTTTTGTTCGAGACCTGTTGCAACAAATTACGAACTCATGAATTTACCCTCAAACAAATTACTTATTAAACCTAATTTCAACGTACCTGGCATTTGGTGTCTTCTTAAATTTAAGAAATCATCATGGTAGGAGCTCTTGGAACATTAAGAGAACAAACATAATGATTGTTGAAAGTTACCGAAGTTGGAAAAATTAACTGGAGCTCCTAACCTACTGAAGTGCCGGTATCAGAATGACATAAAGTACGATTTGAGTGATGAACTTCGCGTCTGGGGGCAGAAACGTGGAAAATTTGTTCTAGGCCCTTCTGGAACGCAGTGCCACCCAAATTAGACGCTGTTACACAAATATACACTATAAGAAAACTGAGCCGTAACTGTCACGGCTCATTCGATGGTAGGGTCCAGTCGGTAAATTAGTTCAAAATGAGATAGCAGTGAGTGGAGCAGATGTACGTACAATATCCGGTCAATAATGCAGTTCAGAGTCGAGTAGTAGAGCGCAGCAGCTGTTGATGTAAAGATGGCGGTAAAGCAGATCCAGAGATATGGATTGTGTTCTGCGCTATGTTACCAGGCTTGACGTAGTTCAGCTGATAACCGCTATTGGAGCTAGCAATCAATGAACCAGCGTCTTTGCATATTGGCGATTTACAGCTGTATTTTTGAATTTGTTCTAGTTTTTAATGTTAACTATTATCCTTTTTGTCAGAAACTACACAAAATTTTAACCTTTACTTGACTTTGTTAATAAGTAAGGTAGTAGTTCTAAATTATATTTGGTGTTCGTTAAAGAGCAAATATCAATATAAATATAATTAAGAATAAATATTATTAAATAATATGTATTCAGTATTAAATATTAAAAAACATTGTCTTCCTATGATGATTGGACTTAATACACCTGATAATTAATTCCGATGATAGGCCAACAATTTTATCTGTGTGGAGTAGACACTTGGCACATGATGAGCGTAGGGTGACTGGCTGAGAATTATAATACCCCCCTTGCAGCAGACCTGCATACTCAGCGAATTTCAAATGCAAAACAACATTTTTCAATACAACATAGCGAGATTTGACATGTTTCGGTAAGCTCCATAAGAATAACATGGGGAATGAGTATGCAGGTTTGCTGCTATAGGTATATAAAAACTAGGTGATTTTAATTCAATATTAAGTAGATCTGAACTAGAAGAAGCTATTTACCAAGTTTTATCAAGATATGTTGAAAAGTAACGGAGATATAGAATTTTACTTATTTCCCATAAGATTATCATTGGGACAACGTACTGTGTTTACCACTTTCAATATCTCAGTAAATAGTGGACATAGAGCAGTGATTCAAAATATTAAACTGTTTTTTTGAGCTGAATTCAATGGTGGCAACAAAAATTGGATTGTTTTTATTTTTCTTTGTAAAAAACTAAAAAATCCCATTTTTGGGGGGTATTACCCCCCCTTACTCCCCCTTTCGGCGGTCCAATCATGCTGGTTCACGAACTCGTCCGAGTGATTACCACTTTACACATCTGTACCAAATTTAATTAAGATCGGACTATATTCACGGCCGCTATCGTGTTAACAGACATATATATATGTTTTATGCTTCTGGAGGCCCCAAAATGAAAAGTTAACATGGTCTCGGGCTTAGGTCTTACGATGAGACCTCTACGGTAATTGCTTATTAAGGAATTGCTTTAAGGAAATTCGCTATAATCATAAAAATTCCCAAAATACACGTCCTGTAGTACGCTCGTAGGTAAAGGATAGTGTGTTATGTTCGGCAGTCGCGTATTGTTAGTCAACATTTTGAAATATAATAGTTATCCATCTATACAGTCGCATTTCTTACATCCAGAATATAATCTACTTTTGCTTTTCAAAACCCAAATATTATTTACTAGGAGATAATTTATAGCTTAATCTTCTTCTTCCCTTAACCTCAATCATGGGATGATAATAATGAGGTCCCTCATTCATGGGACCTTCTCATGGGATAATAATGATTATCGTGACCATGAGGCAATGACTACCGTACTCATGAGTATCTATATGTTATTCATACTTTTTAAATACATTTGTCACATGCGTGGTTTTAAATGAAGAATAACGGTAAAGAATTTCTTTTTTAACTCGTTTGAGATAACTGCTGAAAATAATCTGCTGAATCATATTAGAAAATTATCTATTTCTGATGTATTACAACGAAGTGAGAGTTTAGAATACTTGGTTTAATTATATAGTTTGAGGTTGTGAACCATGTTTAGGACTGAAGTGGTTAGTGAAACCTCACAATTCTCCTTCAGGAGGAACACTTAGGATTGTTCCAAGTTGCCTCCCTACTTTTACTTCGGGATACACTTTATAATTGGAAACTTTCAAAGAGCATCGCTAATGTGTTCTCGAAGTAACTCTGTTAACCTGGTTAACCTAATTGAAAACAGTAGCAGCTTAACGCTCCTGTGAACCCAAGCCGCAAATATCTTCCCAATCTAATAAATTGCCATTATTCACAAGGAAATTATTCCGAGTTACTTTGCCTTTAAAGATAACGGGAAAACAATTTCACAATTTTTACCAACAGCATGATAGTTAACATACATAATAGAGCTATCTAAATCTAATTGAACTAAAAGTGATGTAAAACATTAAAACGTGAAGCATCACACTAGGTTTGTTGACTCCATCGTTGACTCTGACATGGTAAAACAAAATCCAGTGGTTCTTGCTTTAGCCTTCAATTTCCGAAATATTTTTCTCATCTGTTTTCCATCCAGGCTTAGGTTGTGCAAATGATGTTATTTTAGATATTTACTTTGCTTAATATTTAAATAAAACCTAGGTTTTGAAAAGTGGCAAAATTGATTTATTCTTTGATTATGTATAATTTACCATACCTATTTATATCCCAGTAGAACACGACACTGTTTATATAAATATTTGTATGCATACATAAAAATACATTATATATATGTAGTACATAAGGAAATACACGCTCTCATCACATTTAACGTAGTAAATTACAAAAGCAAAACTAATCAGAAAATGGTGAGTACTTATAAAATAATACTTGTAAAATAAATCATGATTTTCTGACGACCTTTGCAATTTTCCATGATGTGATTTACATAATTGTGGATCTATAGAGTTATTTTTATAAATTTAGTTCAATAACAGTACTAAATAGGAAAAACAAAATTTACTTTTGATCTTGTATTAGAATCTATGATCTTTATCATTGTAAAACTCATCCTTCTCCTTCGGCACTTGCTTGGACCACATGAACAAATCTTCCTCCAGGTAGTCTTCGTAGTCATCGTAGTCTTCATCCGGGCTCCTCCCAGGCGGTGTGTCGGCGGTAGTGGGGGGCGGCAGTGGGGTGGTGGGGGGCAGTGCAGTAGTGGGGGGAGGTAGTGTAGCTCTAGGGGGTCTAGGAGGAAGATTTGGACCTTCTAAAACTCTCGAAGGATCTCTTCGAGGAGGAGTAACATCATCAGGTCTCCTTCTTCTTCTTCTTCTCGGTGGGTCTTCCCGAGGAGGTCTTGATCTTCTATCTCTTTCATCAGGTCTTCTATTTCTGGCAGGAGGGTCATTACCTTGTCTCCGGTTAGCAGACGTCTTCCTTATCTCCACCTCTTTTCCATCCCTCCCTTTCCTTATTTCCACTATCACACTCTTCCTGTCGTCGTTGGACCTTTGATCTACACTTCTACCACGTCCGCCTCTGTCGTCGTAGTCATCGTAGTCGTCGTAGTAGTCGTAGTAGTCCTCCCGGTAGTCGTCGTGGTCGTGGTCGTCGTGACAGGAAGGTCTGCGCTGGGGTCTTCTGCAGGAGTCTCTTCTACGTCCTCTTCTGTTACACCTCCCTCCGCCCCGGGAACGTCCTCTTCTTCTGCAAGGATGCGCCACCTGAAGAAAAAAATAGTTTACAGTGAAAGGGTATTCATACAAATGTACATATTTTCGTTTAGAAATTGCTAAAGAGAAATCGCCGCTCGAGAGACATTTACTACCAGTCAAAAGTGTCTACAGCTTTTATATGCAAGATAAGTTGGTTAATTTTTTTCTTTAAATCCGGAATTTGACCTTGAGTCTACAACTGACACTGGTTTCCATCACATTTATTTACATAATTTTGACATGTTATCACTTAAAAAGAAACACTTACTGCAACCCATTATTTATACATTTGCACTTTCCAGATGCTCTATGTTATATGTTTGCAGCCGATGATGTTTCTGTAAGAAACTCTTAGGAAGGACCGAGTTGATAAAATTGTACCGATAGTGTCAATAAATAGACCACCGAACTTTAATAATTTAGTCATTGCATTATAATTTGAAATATTTTGTTTTACTATAATTCAATAAGTCAATTAGTCAGTAAGTCAATAAGTAGTTTATTAAGCCAGATTAACAAATACTTGTATTAGCCAAGTCAAATAATTACATTCTTTGAAAAAACATCTAGTTTATCTTACAGTAAAAACAACTGACATATTTATATGTCTTAACTACAATTCAATAAAACTAGTGATGGGAAAAATATGAAATATAAACTATGTACATTGCGACTAAACTAATTTACTTACACTCATTACAGCAATGGTGATAAGAAGAAAGACGATTATTATTTTTAAATTCATCCCGTTGAGGAGATATTCAAAGTCAACGTTTTCCCTCTATAGCAAATCACTATTGGATCGCTTAAAAGTGTTTAACGTATGTTTTTTAGTTCGTCAAAGTGACATTTATAAATTAGTTACGGAACTTCTGTTGCTTTACTCTTGACACTGACAATAACTTTATGAATATTGATTGCACACACATACACGACGGCAGCCCCATTGATGCCAACCCAAACGGTGGTAGCTCTATTGTTCTAAGCCGGCAAATTGTGGGGAGGTGTGAATAAATGTGAACCAGTCAAGTGTGGCATTGGATATTAAGTTTTAATTAGTAAATAATATATTTTTTGTTAAATGTTGAAGGAAGGATTTAAGTTCAACACAAAAGGGTGTACATATACACCCTCTCTTAATCTTGGTTTTATTAGATGTGCTGAATACTAAAACTAGAGGTAGTCTAAAACTCATATCTTGTTTGCACAGTACGGACACTTCTCTACCGACAATAACAAATTTGCATAAAAAATGTTTAATTTAAAATAAAATACTTCTTGTGATCAAAATTGAAATTTCTCATTTGCTTATACTACTTTTACTTTATTGGAAGAGTATGTTTTGAAGACATACTCGAACCATGCAGTCAAATAATTTAGTTTTACCAAAAATACTACACAAAATCATTAATCCTCTTAATAGAGGTTTAATAAAAAAATTAGATAAATTTTACTCCGAAAACCATTACAAATCTTGATTACAATATCAATAGAAATAGTAAGGATGTGGTATCATATAATAACTCAATTCGTGTTATTTTTGATGAATGTTTGACTAAAGATTTCCTAAGTCAAACATAAGGCCTTTAAGGTGCCTGTTTTTGATTTTTTTACCAGTCACAAGTTAAATTAAATTTTTTCCTTAAGTTACATGTTTTAGCAGCCTCCTAAGTGTAATTTGGAAAAAAAGCCTAGAAAATGATTAGATGTTTAATAAACCATCTTGGTTGTCCTTATACAGCCACGGTAAAGGGAATTTAACAATTTTAGTGCCCTAACCTAAGATGTGCACATTCCTTAATTGATGTCCACAATGAGGATTGACAATGTTAATTGCTCTAATCTGGATTATTTTCCTAAAAGCGGATATAAGGGAGCCACATGGCATGGTTGAAAAATAAGTCTCCAGGTAATTATTGTAGACAGGAAGGCCGCTGAGCTCAGCTAGCCCCTCATATGTTCCTGGAAGTTAGAACCCCAACATTCTGACTCAACCCTCCCTCCCCCTCTCTTTCTTAACTCTCTCTTTTTGCCCGGAAGCTTGGACATTTCTCCGGGCCGGGGGATTTTTCGTAATGACGCTTCTTTCTACCTGAACATTTTTGGATAGAAGTCCTACACTCCGGGCGTTTTTGCCGCTCAGCAACTGTCTTAGCTTCGCCTTCTGATTGGAATTTGTTACAGTATGGAGTAATTCCATATTGTAAATTGTAAATAATGATACCCAATATTGTAAATTATAATTTGTATCCTATATTGTACATAGTTACTAACTATTAGTTTCCTTTATTGTTGACAAATAAAAATATTAAATTCCCTGTAAATGGTACGTGGTACTAGTTTTAAAATCCCACAGGGCATACAAAACACATGGGTATATAAGAACCAGGAATATATGTAAGCCATCTAATTTCGTTGGCGTTGGGTGTGATAGATAACAACCAACTAAAGTCAACAACCTAACAGGACATGTAGTTTAAGCGTGATAAAGCCCCAAACAAACAAAAAACCGTTATTCATATAATAATAGTAGAATTTCCAAACCTACAGTTCGGACTCCCTGGAATTCCAGAGTTATGGGGTTTGGGCTAACGGAGTTTTCCAGTATTTTGCCTTGTAAAAAACGTAAGCACAAAAATATTAATTTAGGCTGCCAATTTACAAGTCAATCAGTTTGTTTCACGGCAGATTATCGTATTGAGGCGCCATCCGTCCCAGGTTCATCGACACGGCGACGCCACTGACAGTGACGCCACTGACAGGCGAGGTCAAGTTTGGCTGTCAACATGTTTGTCCCCACATGATGTGAGGCTGTCTTCTATGTTTGCCCCCATGTGAGAGGCTGTATTCTGCCAATCGGAGGTCTTCTGCCAAGGGATGAGGCTCACTCTGCTGTTTCTGCTGGCGGCTGCCACGCGTGTGAGTAATAAATCAACGTAAGAATTAATCGATTTTGATAATTGATAGGGTAGTCAAAAAATTCTTAGGAGACTTTTGTTGTTGATTTTTGGAATATTTAGTGCCAGTTTTTTTTTTTTTATAAGTGCTAGGCTGTCAAGTTAAAAATGATATAAACATATTTGAGATAGTGAAAAAGTTTTGCATAATAATTGAAAGGATTGTCTCTGTTATAAGTGTAGCACTGTATGAAACTTGAGTAGCGATTGAGATGACTAGGACGGTGGCGTGTCCTATAATCCAGCTACTTGCAGGTCACGAATTGTGGATAGCTTGTGGACGCGGTTTCCCTAGTGGAGATTAAAGTCCGCAATATTGAGTACTACGTTCATAAGATCGTTCTCATAATTAGATGAGTTCGTAGATTGTAAACCAGGTGAGATTGTTGCTTAGATCCCACGTTGAAATGTAGGTCCCTTAGTTACCATTTGCTATTGTTGGGCTGTTAATTAACAGTCCTGTGCAAGGAACATGTTGTCCCTTAGTTAATAACAAGACTGCAAGATCGCGCCACAATCATCCTTCACTCATATTCGCCTTAAAATACTCCTTACTAGTGGTCAGCGTCCTAATGGTAATGTAAAGTAGTATTTAGTTGAACTACGAAACGTACGGCCAATGTAAAATAAATCATGGCGCACGGATAGAGAATGGTTCATCTTTTTAAGATTTTACACACACGCTCATAAGATTTTTATACATGTTCGCTCATAATTAAAGGCAGTGCAAATTTATGAGGTACTTGTGGACATGTCGCGAATCGAAATCGTAGAACTTGTCACCTCTAGAATAATGGACGCTAACCATACAATCGACTAACAGTAGAAAAGACAAAGCACAAACTAGATCTATAAAAATGTTATCATAATGAAACAATTATAATTTCATGAAGGAATATCCTATTTGTCTTAAATGTGGTATACACTGGGTAGTAGTGGATGGCAATAGTTTGTAAATAACGATTCAAAACTTCATAAGAGGTTTATCAATTCTAAGAATTTATCCTCCAGAAAAAGCTCTAATTATGAAAAGAGAGCCTCGTCGGATGCTACTTTCAACATAATCTTGAGATACGCCGTTTGAAGTTATTTAGCAAGTAAACATCGCATTAATCTAAAAAGAGCCAAGGGCCACTTTTGGTTCTTATGAGTATCAGATGAGACTCCTAATAGCCACTCTAGGGAGTGTACTTATCTTTTCCTCTTTGAAACATTCTTTTTAGGGTTTTCAAACTTGATAGTTAAAAAAAACATTGATTCTCCATTTTATACTTTACGCTATAAGAAATATTTTTTCTCTTCCTGTTTACTGGTGGTAAATATTTTGTTTGGTTTAGCAGTACCAAATTGAACCAAATTTTAAGGTTGGATTTACAATAACGATAAATAATATTTAAACTGCATTGTAAAAGCCGAAGAGCAGTGGGATCATTTTGCGTAATGATTTAAATGTGTTACTCACCTAACAACCGTAACCAAAGCAATTACATATACTTACATTGTACAAGTCACCTACATTATAAAAGTGCAAATTAGCAGCTATAGTAGTTTCATGCCGGTTTCAGACTTTAAACTAAGTGCTCTTAAATTTAAAGAAGTTGGGGTTGAGGTGGAAAAAGAAGAATGAGGAGGAGGAAGAGGAAGAAGAAGAATAAGAGGAAAAAGAAGAA